>VWZW01006867.1:2620096-2729652 GCA_013397115.1 Edolisoma coerulescens
ATATAGATATATATAGATATATATATATATATGGAAATATTATTTTTCACTTAGAAATAATCTTGAGTTTAGATTCTCCAAAGTCAAGGTACATTATAAATATCCTGCCACAATAAACAAACGCTTCTAATGTATTTTCTTAATTTTAAACAGAAAAAAAACCCCAAACCAAAAAACCCCAAAGAATGAAATCAAATTCTCATACTGCTCATTTCATTTATGCTGCTTTTAGATGCCGCTTATATTGCTATTTTAATAATTCAAACTTATTCATGCTACTCAAAATACAGAACTATTTTATTTCTGTTGCCGGTAGAATATAAAAGAGGATTTCTCTAACCTTTGGTGGTTCTGGAAAATACAACTTTTTCTCACCTGTTTCTGTTTTGATTAGTTCATTATCAGGACACTTAATATCTGTGGATTTTCTCTTTAAGATTTTACTTCTAGATGAAAAACATACACATTTTGCTTTTTAGAAAAGAGGAAAAAATGAGGGGTTTATAATATGTGATAAAATGCATGATATGAGAAATAGTCTGATTTTAATCTGTCTCATTTGGAATTGCTTTTTAGCTGTTAGTACAGGATTTGCACAGAGGTGACATCACAGTAGCAGCATTCAATGATCTTTCTAATAAACTACTTCGAGAGTATCGTGATGATGACTCAAGGAAGGTGAAGGAAACCACTGACCAAATGAACACTTGCTGGGTTAATCTGAACCAAAGGTAATTACAAGGTTTCACTCTATCTGTAGCAGCTGGTGTGTTAAACTTGCATTCTGTGTATATATGTGTATTGTAGTCTCTTCTCTGTGTGCTTTAGTGCAGCATTTAGGGCTGCTGTGGATAATTAGTCAATTGCAGTCAAGCTCTTTTGATGATTGAAATTCCCACAGTTCACAATGGAAAGCCTCTGTATGAATTCCCATTTATGTGGTATATTTTTAAGCAGAAAAAGAAGAGACTTCTCGTGTTTGGTTTCAGGTTTTCCTGTGGCTATTATTCTCTAAGTGTCTTTGAAAGTTCCTCTCTTGTTCTTTATTGCTGGTAGGATTTATGTGTTTGTAGTTTGTTATTGTACTTTCTTTTCATAAGGCTGTAAGTGTTCAGCTTCATCTTCTGACGCATTAATTCATTATGGCCTTCCATCTAATGGAAACTTCCCCTGAATGGGGCTATGCTTTGGGTTCTTGAGTGCAATCCTTCTAGTACTCCCATCTAGAAAATACTTGAGCTGTAGGAACTGAGACTTAATTGAAACTTCTTTCTGTTCATCCTCTATTTAAGATGTATCTGCAGATATGTCTCAATGAAAATATGGTATTTTCCTATGCATAATTTTTTTCCTGCAGGGTAATCTAATTTCTGCAGAAATGCTTTTTAGTATTTGGTATTGATTGACAATTAACATCTAGAATAGTGTCTGATTCCGAAACCTAAAAGGCTATATGCATTGTGGTTAGAAGGAGAGAAGACAAAATTGATCCTCTGTATGTGGGAGTGGGGAAGATGACAACTAAATTCTATATGTGTATATGTGCATGTGGAAGAAGCAGCTGCTTTTGGAATGGGATGTCAGTTACAGGAATGAAAAGCCTATTTAGTAAAGTTTATGGAGCTGATGTTATCTCTTGAGGAGTAAGAGGAGGAGAACATTATAGAAACTGTGGAATTATAGAATGGTTTGAATTGGAAGGGGCCTTAAAGATCATGCAGTTCCAAGCCCCCTGCATGGTCCACTAGAGCAGGTTTCTCAAAGCCCCATTCAATCTGATCTTGGACACATCCAGGGATGGGGCATTCACAGCTTCTCCTGTTCCAGTACTTCACCACCCTCACAGTGAAGAATTTTTTCCTGATATCTTATCTAAATGTGCCCTCTTTCAGTTTAGAGCCAATTCTTGTCTTATCCTTACATGCCCTTGCCAAAAGTCCCTATCCGTCTTTCATGTAGGCCCCCTTCAGGCTCTGCAAGGCTGCTGTAAGGTCCCATGGGAGCCTTTGGTTCTCCCGGCTGAACAGCTCCAACTCTCTCAGCCTTTCCTGATAGGAGAGGTGCTCCAGCCCTCAGAGTATCTTAGTGGTTCTCCTCTGGACCTGCTTTAACAGGTCCACATCCTTCTTATGTTGGGGCCTCAGTGCTGGCTGCAGCACTCCAGGTGGGGTCTCACCAGAGGAGCAGAATCCCCTCCCTCACCCTGCTGGCCACACTGCTTTGGATGCAGCCCAGGACACGACTGGCTTTCTGGGCTACAAGCACACATTACTGGGTCATGTCCAGCCTCTCACCTACCAGCACCCCCAAGTCCTTCTCAGCAGGGCTATTCTCAGTAAGCAGGTAATGAAGGAAGCAGAGTAGAACATCATCTTATCCTTCCTTGGAGGAAAATGGTTCTTCTGTCATTTTGTGCTTTGGATGTGGCAGCTTGTTTCCTAGTTAATTAGAGGATGAAGGGAAACAGCTCCTTGTTGGATTAGCATTGACAGTAGACTAAAACTCTGTAGTAGTCTCATTCACATTCAGACTCTGCAGTGTTTATGGCTAGAACTGGCATAAGACTGCCCACTACTCAGAGGGTGACCAGAAAGAAGAGCTCCTGCCTGGAAGTCTCTAATTATTTTTGAATCTGCTTAAAGTCTAAAATAATAAGCTACTGCATTTTGTTGTATATAACTGAAGCTCCTCAATTATCACTGGGGCTACTGTTTGAAGTCTGCAGCCTAAGGAAGGTGAATATCTGCTTTGTTTATTAACTAGTGGCAGAATATAAAGGACAACTCTGAGAGCCAGTGGGTAGCCAGTGTGGAGCTGCTCAGTGTAACCGCGTCTGAGCAGCACAGTAGAATTAAAAGGGGAGAATGTGCAAAGAAAGCACCTTTTCAACAGGATGAAGGTTTTTATACTTGCTTTAAATGCAAGAAATAGACATACCAGTGACAAGGCTTATTTTTTGTGGCAGATCTTGGGACACGTGGGGCTTATACATAAAGTGGACATGTAGCCCTATGGCTTCTATAAGGACAAATCTGTATTTATAGCATAATGCTTTAAAATACCAGTTTGTTCCTGTACTTGGAGGTTGTGGAAAGAGTCCTTAGTAACATCACCTGGAAGGACTGTGGTCCTGAACAGCACAAGAACACTACCAGGAAGATTGTAGCCATAGCATGTAAAGTGAAGGAGCTTATTTTAAAACTGTTGGCATTAAGAGATTGAAGCTCCCCAGCTTGACATTGTGTAAATTGGATACTTTGCCCAGTGGCTATTTGTGTTCTATTTTTATACTTTAGGGTGAAACTATAGTCATTCTATGTGTTTGTGCTGCCTTGGTAATGGATTATAGTTGCTTTCTGTACTGTCTTAGATGTTAGTTTCTGAATTTCTTTTGATCACACACTTGTATGCATTGCAGATTTTTAGTTTAAATCTGAAAAAATAATTGAGTGGAACAGAAACCTGAAAGAGAGCCATGAAAACTTAAATAAAAGAATAACAATTTTTTTTCTTGGGTGTGTCTTTGCCAATAGAATCTGCTAAGACTTTCTCCACTATCACTGTATTAAGTTAGCTGCATTTGAAAAGAATTCTCCAGCTTCTCCTCACATTTAGTTCTTGCATCCTGGAAGATGTATAGATCTTCTGTCTTATGAGGTTGCTCTAATTGTGTCAGAATTACTTGAAAATCTGACTTATATTTTTATAGCATGGGGTAGTTGTTAATCTGCAGTATAGAATTCTCCATTTTCTATTTTATGTTTGAGGCCTTTACTAGAAGGGGATGAAAGTATTTCCATCTGCTCTGTGAAAGTGTTGCTCACTACTGCTATGGATGTCCTCTTTAAAAACACCCATGTACTCTTAGAACATTAGTTGTAAATTTGTATGTATTTAGTGAAAGGATTGTTTTTCAGCTTTAATTCAAATATATGGCAGCAGTGGGATGGTAATAGGATTTCATTCTTTCCTTAAAGTTCAACCAAGCAGAAAGCTTGAGAAATTAAAACTTCAGGATGAATACAATATTCTTCAATGAAGGTTGTTAACTACAAAGTTTGAGTTGTCTTGATTCTCATCTAGTACATCAGTACTTAGACTTAGAGATCTGGGTCACTTATTGTTTCATCCTCTGGGGCTGTTCTTTTTCTTTGAAGGTCACCTTTATTACCAATCTGTTCTTCCTGTTGTCACTCCTGTTCTTTCACCTTTGGCCTTAACCCCCTGCTAGGGAAGAAAATCCCTGCAGAGGGAGAGAGTTTTGAAGTTAGAGCTCATAACTGCTTTTACTTTTCTTTTTTCTCACAGTTCCTTGGTGTGCTCTAATTTTTTAGCTGGTGCTTACTATCTTTTCTGGGCAATATCTATCAAACTATTTGTTATCCCTAGCATGTTACTTACTGTCTTTTCTCATGATGGGTGAAGCATTCCAGCTGCAAGAGAGAAGCAAGAATGAAGGCTTCTTGCTCTCCTAGTCATTTGCTAGTAGCCAAAACTTGGGCAAGTACAAAGTCAGGAATGATTCTTAGACTCTTATTTTGAATAAAGCAATTATTAACAAGTGACGTGAGACCTAAGTTCCTAAAGTAGGGGTTGGAATACTATCTTTGTGCAAATTGTCTCTAAAAAATCCAGTTGGTGATGCTAAAGCTTAGGAATGTGAGCCTGGCTGAATTGAGGTTGCATGAGATTTCCTCACAGTCCTTGAGAGAAAACAGCTGTCTCATCTGATGTGCTAGTAAACCAGGCTACTTGCTTTGAAAGTTCATCCTGAATGGTACTGAACACCCCACTGCATCTTTTCTAAAAGGAATATTTTAACTAGTTCTGAAATTCACAATTCCAAACACAGTGATTCCTTCATACTGCTGAGCAGTACTTTTGCCACAGCGTGACAAGGAGGAAAGAAAGCTGAAGTAGATGGGAGGCTGCAGAAGACACAAGTTTGGGCCTGTCTGGAGAAACGTGGAAATACCAAATACTGAGTGTTTTGGCCTTGTCTTGAAATTAAATACCACTTTACCCCTAAAATCTTATGATAGTTAGTCTTGATGTGAAAATAAAATTGAACTTTCTAGTTATTCAGCAGAAGCATTCTAGCTGTTAGCTCTGTTAGAGGTTTCTAACCGGTGTGGGACAGCTTGTTTCTTTTGTCCTGATTTTAGGAGAAGGAATTGCTGCGTAACAACAGCCTCAAATAGATGAAATTTAGTTTGTCATGCTTTATTAATATTGCTAATCAGAGCTTTTAAAATTGCTGACTATAATAGTTTCTCATCTGAGTTTCATTTCAAGCACAAGGAGACAGTACTGTTATGCAAAAGTATAAGGTGATTTTTTTTCCTAGGAAATTGTTTGAAGTTGCTGATAACTTTAAATGTTTGGATTATATTGTTATTAAATGAAAAAATCCCCTTACAGACATAAACTTTAGTATTTGCATCAGTCAGAAGTCTTTTGGATGATTGAAAATTTGGACTATATACTGCCAGTCTTTTTTTACATTTGAGTTTATTGAGCATGGCTTGACTGTTATGATCGCAGTGTATTATTCTGTTTGTTTGAGTGATAGTGTCAAAAGTCTTGTCTTCTAGCAGAGAGAACCAGGTATTTGGCTTTTCATTCCTTAGCACTTTAACTCTTAAGAATTTATGGCAATGTTTCTGCTCACTGTAAAAGAGGAACCAAAAATACCCCAAGCACTCAGTGCTTCTACTCCATGTGGGTTTTGTTGATGGGGAAAAGCCCATTTTTCACACATGGAAATAACACTTCTGCCATTTGGGGTAGTGTAAGTCGATGACAGTAATACTCTAAAAGGAAAATCTAGGTTTTTAATTAGTAACTTAGTTTCTTCTGCATGCCTTTTTAAAAAGGTCTGTGAAATGTATAACCAGTTCAGGACATCTGTGGGTAGCTATAGATACACTAACCAGAGAAACTGTGATATTAATAATGATAAAACAAGCTGTACAGATGTATAGTTTCTTACTAGAGATATCTTTCAGATTTCCTTTTAGTAGTTTCATTATGATGTATATAGTGCTGTATGTTATAGGGGAATATTCTGACACTTGTCTTGTTTTCAGAGCTGTTGATAGGCAGAATTTCTTGGAGACAGAGATGAAGACAGTACAGGCCTCACACAAGGATCTGGAGATCTTCCTCAAGTGGCTTCAAGAGGCAGAGACGACAGTTAATGTTCTGGCAGATGCATCCGAGCGTGAGAAGGCTGCTCAGGACAGTGTCTGCGTAAGGGAACTCAGAAAGCAAATGCAGGTGAGAAACTAAATAATACTGCTGTCATTCAGGCTTTCTCTCAATGGCAAATGTTATAAAGAAAAGCTATCTACTTGCTTGGGGAAAGCTGCAGCCTATTGGAAGGTGTTCCCTAAAATAGTGTTTTAGAAGTCAGGTGTATGAAGGAAGCAGATTTGTCTTCCTAAGATTTGAAGTCCATACTTTTGTGTATGTCTGTGGCACTGAGGGCTCTTAAATGTCCTTGGAGGGTGACTGCATTCAGGAAATGTATGCTTGATTAAACCGAGTCATGTTGTGTGATTGTCCAACCAAACAATTTAATCTACTTCCCTCCAAGTAAAGCCCTCCTGGGCTGCATTGTCTCCTATTTCTGCTTGCTACCTTCCTCCTCCTTTCACAGCAATCCAAGAAGCTGTTGTGCTTGGATTACCTCTTCTCCCTCTCCTACTACCCAGCAGCTCCCCAGCTGACCTTCCTTCTTGTAACAGGCCACAGACTGGAGACCTGGGAAATGACTGAGGAGTTTAAGTGACACCACTTAATAAATCGTGCACTCTGGGTTTGGATTAATGTCATCTGTGATCTAAGTGGGTTCAAGCAGCTTATAATGAAAAAAAGGTGTTGCTTTTAGTAGTGCATGTAGTAGTAATCTGAACGTATCTAAGCTGAATTGAAATGAAACAAAACTGTTAGAAGTACCTGATAGCAAGCTATTCCTGTTAATCGTAGTGAAGAGCACAATATTTTGTAGAAGGCTATATCTGTTGAAGGTGACATGTCACTCACCAATGTTCAAATGATTCTAGTCAGTCAGGTAACTTATCTGTGGAGATGTGGCTTTTTGTGAAATGCTGAGACTCCTCTGTAGTGGTGGCACCTAGAACTTAATATTATGCTTTCTATTGGCAGCACTCCCAACTACTGTAATGTAGTGGAGGTGGAAGAGCTAAAACAGGGCACAGGCAGCTAACAACAGAAGGCTATATGTAAATAGACTTATTTCTGCATTACCTTGCATTCTGTGTAGTCAGTCACACCAAGATAAAACTGTTATTTCACAATTTGTTTGCTGGCTCTTTGTGGCTGTGAAGCACCATGAGTGTGGAAGGTTGTTTGCCATTCTTTGTTGCGCTGCGATCTGATTAAAATTGCATGAGTTGTGCTGTGTGAGGGGAGAGCTGTTGGGCAAGACTGCCTGCTGTGTGGAGAAGGTCTATAACCAAGTCATGACTGCACATTTTCCTGGCTTGTAACAGCTGAAAAGGCAGACGGAGGTACTGGGGCATGACCTCCCCTGGTTCAGCAGCCTGTTACTGGATATTGTCCATCTTTTTCTGAGACTGTATATTTCTACACACTGTACACATGAAGTATCATCACTTAACTCACCCATGACCTTACATAATATTGTAAGCCTTTTCTGGTTACCCTAGGAAGTGGAGCATGTCAAAGACTGTCCTAATGACTTCCAGAATGAACTTTGTCCCCTACCGTCTTACAGTCTTACTTTAAGTGTAAATGAAGACGTTTGTATCATGACACTGGCAAGCACTCCAAAATCACTGTTTATGTTTTCAAATATTTGTTGAACTTCTTAAAACAAAATGAAGCTCTAACATCTTGCACCTCAAAAGATCAAGCCCATTCCCTTGCAAGTTCTTAAGTTTAATATTTGATTAAACAAAGATAATTTCCTGTTCTTCCCTATTATGTGGTGTAAAATAACAATGTTGTTCTCTTGGTGCTTTGTTGAATATATGAAGAAGTATTGGTTTTAAGGGTAGTGGTTAAATGGTTTTAAGAAGAATGCAGGGATTACAACCTTCTCTGCTCTGTGTGGAGATGCCTCTGCCCCCACGGCCTGTGTATTAAGTAAAACTTTACTATGAGTTTAAGGTGTGATATATTCTAGGTGAAATGAGCTGAACCTAGACAAAACATGATGAATTTGTTGTTGTTGCTGTTGTTACATGTCATGCATTTTCAGAATAGGTTCATCTGTTAAACTGGCATCTGTGCATGCATGGGAGGACTATCCTCCATTAAATTTTGGGCCTAACTTGTTTGGCTGCAGCTCAGGTTCCTCTACTGTGGAATCAGTGATCTGAGCACTGAAGCCTTGTTTTGTTTGCCTTTCATTGTGATACCTGAGGCCAGCAACAGTACTATGCAAATAATGCAGACTCTGAGTGTGGTGGCAATGTCTTTTTGAAAAGGAGAAATACACAATTATATCACCAGTCAGTTAAATTCATTCTCTCAGTATCTAAATGTTGTTGAAGACTTTTCTTTCAGGTTAGCGCCAAAATGCTACAGTCCGTGTTGGAAAATGTTTAGCACTGACTTGAAAGAGATTAAAACCTAATTTGAAACGAGATGCAGAAAATAAGGTAGGAAATAGTAAGAAGTAGTGCAATATATGTGAAGTCCCGTGCCTACAGATATGAAGGTGTTCAAAATAATTCAAAGGTTTTGTTATATTGTAAAAAAAAAAAAGTGACTATAAATAGTGGCAGGCAGTTTGTCTTACTGCTTGATTCAAACTTTTAGATTGAAAGACCTGGGAAGATAAAAAGCAGAACTGAAGGAAGGAAGGTGTGGACTCTGGGCTCAGTCATACACAGAAGAGGTTTGAGCTTTTGCACAGTCATTTCTGAATGCTTCTGTGGTTTCAGAGTTGTGCTGCTTCATAGGTTTCCTTAAAAGGTATTTGGTACAAGCGTGTCAGCTAATCATGGTAGGCTCAATCTGGAAGGTTAAAGAAGCAGACTTCTGGTGGGAATGGATGTAAGCCAGGAACAATGGCATACAGAGGAACAGTTCAAATAAGTGGTGGAGATGAGAAAAGAAGCATGCCTGGCAAGGTGAATACAGATGGTAAGATTTCTATGTACAGAGTGGAATCTGTATATTTGTTTACTCAAAATGATGTTGTTACTGTTGCAGACAGATCAAGAAGAAAGCAGAGTACAGGTAAACGGGGTTTATCCTAGGAGTGGTAGGAACATTGATTCAGTCCTAAAAATAAAGATGAAAAGGTTGTCTTCACAGAACTGGATGGGAAGAGATTTTAAATGTCCTGTATTAAGAACCTGAACTTTGATCTCCTTGGTAGGAAAGTGCCTTAGAAGAGGCAAAGCAGTGTATAATGCACTGACATCTAAGCTGTGCATTATTTTGGATCATATGAACTTGTCAGGATAGCTGTTGCCTGCATATTGTGCTGGTTGATGTGCTTGAAATGTGTAGGTGCCTTTTCACGTGGAAATAGGCACATTAAATCATATGATTACTTGTAGTGTAGTGGTGTGCTTCACCTACTGCATTTAGGCCTCCCTGAACCTTTGCTACAGCAGCCCCTCTGATACAGGGTTAAGTAGAGTCATCCCAGCACCTTTGGAAGCAATGAGTAGCTGGTTCTGGTTATGCTGCAGTTTTGCCACACCTAGGGGTATGTTGGCTGTATTGCATTGGGAGTGCTTGCTGGTAGCAAAACACTTCCATGCTCTTGAATGTCCTGCTGTCATCCTTAGCTGGCTTAAATAATTCTGCTTTCTCATTGGAAATACATCAAAATTATGTTAGCTCTTTGGATTCAAGGATGACTTAGGGAAGGGGCTGATGATGCAACTTGTATGCTTTTACTATATCAAAACCCTATTTTTTCTTGTCTAAAGTCATTCTGAAAAATATTTAATTGGAAATGGCTTGTGAAAAACATTCCTACTTTCTGGTGCAAGTGAGAATCCTTTGAGATCCCTTTGACTAAATTAGCTTTAAGAGAGTTTCTATAGGAAGAGGTTTACCCCCTGCAGTTTTCCCTTTTGTGTTGGGTAATCTAGTTTTGAGAAACGCCTGTGTGATTTATTAGCCTTTAATGTATGGCTGATATAATTAGGGCAGGTATCCCTGTGCTCCTCTCTCAAGATTTATAACACAATCTGTTATTCACTCACTCTACAGCTCTGCCAGAGCTGCGTTCAGTCTGAGAACGAGAGCATCCTTTCCCAGAGTGAGGGAGCAAACACTCAGTCTGCTGATAGAAAGCAGCTACTAGGGAAGAACAACTGTTGTGATACACTGGAGTCGTCTTCCTGAAGGAATTCTTTTTTTGTTCCTGCAGCTTTCAGGCTTAAATTAATAACCTTTTTCTGGCTATTTAGTGCACTCCTGAATGGTGGCAGACGATCGGCTGCTCAACTTCATTTGCCCTCTGCAAAAGCAGAGCTGAGCAGTACTGATTAGAAGAATCTGTGAAGGCTGTTATTTTTTTGCTTTTGTTTTGTGGGGTTATTTTAGGAGAAAAACTTATGCTATATCAATCTTCTTTGCCTTTGAAACGTATAAAGCCTGTAGCTTGCAAAAGCAGTCCTGGAAGAGAGCATGCTCAGAAAGCTGGCAAATCATTGTCCAGTGACCGGGAGGAAATGATAGTTGCTCTTCATTTATAATGCAAATTCTGAGGTATCTTCAGAAGTGTGGCAAACTTAAAATGATGGCTGTGGTGAGAACCTCTCTTCAGAAAGTTGTGGTGTTGTTGCATCGTTTACAGAGGATGGCAGTTTCTTCTCCCCGTTACCAGAAGCTTTGTAAGGTAAGAAACATAAGCCCTAAATGTCGAGTGTGTGTATTGCTAACTCTGTTGTCTTTCTGAGATAAAAAGAAAAGAAAGTGAGCATGGCATGAGTGTCAAAATCATCTAGGCTATCTAGTCTTTTTAAGCCTGTAGTGCTGTCCATGTGTGTTTTGTTGAAGAATGAAATATAAAAAAAAAACCAAAACAAAACAACCCTGTGCTTGTCTGAGTGATACAGTTTTTTAGAAAAGTGCTCTCTTGCCCACCATTCGTGTCTCTGGAAGGAAACTGTTATGTTCAAAGATTTTTTTTTTTTTTTTTCCCATAAAATACTACTACTTCTTTTCCATGGGAGTTAGTTAGTTCTTGGTAAATGTGATTCTTTAACTCCTATGTACCCATTATGTAGAATAACTGTGTTTTTCCATGCCATGTTATTTTTCTTTTGAGCTTTTTGAAACTTTTAATTAGGAATGAGTTCAGCAGACTAATACGCAGCCATTAATTTCTGACTTCACTGATTGAGTTCTTTCATGGTTAAAAAATCAGGAAAAGTTGGAGGAAAAACATGTTGACATAGGCTACCACTTACTGGTATTTTTGATGGTACCTGTTTTGGTGGCTGATTGTTTCTATTTCCAAAGACAGTGCTTACTTCTTGGTTTTTTTACAGGCTCAGTAGTTCTGAACCTTAAGACTATGGTGATGATCTAGGATACCTAGTAAAATTAGCTTTTAAAAGTAGTTTGATCACTCACCAGATTAAAATAGGTGAATAAAACTAATAAATTTCCAACTGATCTGTAAAGTCTGTGAGTTAATATTGCTGCAGTGTGATGCCCGTGTGAGGTGGTGAGGTATTACTATTGAACTTTTAATATAATGATTGTGTCTTGAAATGTTGCAAAATTATAAAATTTGATAGGTCTTCAGCTGTATGTATACTGACATAACCTTACATAAATTCTATTTGGCTGCCTTTGAAATTGTTTTTCTCTTCTTGCTGCTTATGGTACTTTAAAACTGTCTGTGTTTTTTGATGAAAATATGTCTATGTTTTTCATACGAGGTGTGTGAGAACCAAAGTCTTGTTCTGATGATAAAGCAAAGCCACCATCCTACTTGCTTCAATCTGAAATGTGCTTTCTGTTATTAGGAATATAAAAACTACATCAGGTGAGAGAGATCCCATCCTTAGAGTAGGGTTTGAAAGTAAAGAAAAAAGTATCATGCAGGATGTGAAGCTTGTAGATGAAGTTCTGGCATAGGGAGAAAAACATTGCCTTCAAATGGCTGTTCAGCGTGCTTCAGTTTACCAAGCTGTACTAATAGATGCAGCTTCATTATGAAGAATGAGAGACAGTAGTTTGTGTACATGCAAGTTATTTTAACAAACATTCCTCAGTTGTTCTTGTCTATCAGTTGTCATTAAACAGCCTGTTTGCTTTTGTGAATAAAGCAGATGTTTTTTTCATTAATGTAAAGACATGGGTTGTAATTGCTTGTTTAGTTACATTTTTTGTATAAACTTGTTTGTAAAATGTTTGTCAAGCTACTATTTAGTGACTCTTACAGTAATAATTATTTGCTAATTAGCCTGAGAGCATAGTAAATGGTTGCATACTTAATTTGCTGAGTTTAAATCTACTCAAGGGGTAGTGAAAAATCTTCTAAAAGGCTGTTATTAAAATACATTTTCTGATTGAGAACCCATGCAGTAATAGCCATGGGAATTACACATTGCTTAAAATTACACACTGTATGTTTTTTGCTTGTTAAAAAGTCATGTGGCTTAGTTTTTCAGATGCCTGTGCTTAGTTTACTGAAAGTAGAATTGTTGGTCTTCTTGTACAGTTAAATCAGACGCTAATTGGGGGGGGGTGGAAAGAAATGGTTTACGATCCCAGTCACTTCCAGCAGGTGTCAATGTAAGGCAATGATAGATGGAAGTCTGGTGATGGAAATGTTAATGCTTAGATGAGAAAATGTATGGAAATTACTAAAAGCAACCATGACAGCATGTCAGGAAGGATTTCTTGTAGTGCCCTGTATACTTCTGTCTTTGGAATGTCAGACGTTTGTGCGTGTCTTGTGTGCTCTGTGGATCCACTGATGTAGTTCAGATCTGCAGAAGAGAAGCTATTTACTATAGAGTGTATGAATTATTGCATTGTATCCAGGGTAGATGCTTCATGAACTAGATCTAAATGTTTCATGTGAAGTGTCTTCAAGTGTAACAGGGCCAATGAAATATTTAAGACAAATTCTTTAAGTTTAGTGTTAGTTTTAAACTGCACTGTTTATGAAAGAAAGAAGTAAGGCTTTATTATTGAACTGTACTGGGAAAAGTCATAATTGTTCCTTTTAACAGCCTCATATAATAGTAGTACTCAGAATTCATAGTCCACATTTTGCAAATTTGTTCAAAGCAGAAACAAAAATAAACACTTTGTTGACATACTAACAGCACGGCTGAAAAACATGAAGTCTAAAGTTTAGGATGTTTCTTCTGTTCCTGCTTTTTCTTTCACGGATTTCTTCATACCAAAGTGAGTTTTGCCAGATGGACCTTTCCACTTGTTGCTATTTTATTCTTTTACCTTGAAATTAGTGGCATACCCAGGCAAAACATCTGCACTTGGCGTTGTGTTGTCAGTATGTAATAAGTTTTGCTTTGTTGTTGTTAGCAGCTTTGTTTCAAACTCTTGGGTAAGACTTTGATGCTGATAATGAACAATCAGAAAACTGTTTTAGGGGCTGTCATCTGCTCTGTGTTCTTGCTAATATGATTGTTCCTTAAAGAAAGGCTTTTATTAGTTATAGCCAACTAGCTCAGACTAGAATGAATTTATGACAGAAAAAATCATTTTAAGGTACAAATTGATAGATCTTTTCTGGGAGACTAGAGCTACAAAATTGCTTATAAAAATAAAGTAGAAAATGGTGAAACTTTCTTTAAGTTCCCTGACAGAAGGTAAGGAATAGTGCATCTCTGGCAGACAACTAAATGATTGCCTTGAAATATGTATCCTGCATGTGGAATTTGACTGTGGTATTTTTGAAACACACTGCTAGCATTCAGGGACTGGAGAATTAATCCACTGGAAAACAGGCTGAGAAACATACCTAGTTGCTGAGAGGGTATTTTCTCATTTTTGTCTCTCACTTTTTTGATAAATTCTTAAAAAGAACCTTCTTTAAAAATAAATAAATATTCAACTCCCTTCATATAAAATACTCAGGTCTCAAACCTGATCCAACATGAGTCTTCATGTGGTAACTTAGGTGAATTCCTGACTTCCTCAGCTATAAAACACATCTTGTGGTTCTTTTTTTTTCTTGAGAATACATAACTTAAAATGTAACCCTCTCATTTTATGTTGTTGTTTATTTAATAGCTAGTGTTAAATTTATAAAACTGCAGGAATTTAAAAGCACAGCGAATGCTGGGGTCAGCCAAAATACTTTTTTTTGCTGTGATACTAGTGATGCATTCCAAAAGATATTTACATTGTGTTGAATTTTGAGAGTAGCAGCAAAGGCTCTGTTCCTATGAAATTTTGAAAAAAATATGAAGGTCACGAGGGCAGGGCAAAAAAAAAAAGCCTGGAAGGCTGTGTTGAGAATTGTGCAGGTTGATCCTTGTTCCAATGAATTCAACAAAGATAAGTTTTTTAATGTTTACATGACTTCAAGTTGATTTAGAAAATAAATCATTGGCACTTGACATATTCAGGTATAAAATACAGATAACCAAATGTGGATGAGGAGGAGCAGCAATGTAGTACATTCATTGGACAGCAGAAGTGAGAACTAAAGTTAATTTTGGAAACATGTTCTGAAGTAGGATACTGTATTAAGAAGGTTGTTGATTGGAAAATGAAGCAGTGTCGTCAAAAGCATTGCTAAATTATGCAGGCAATTTCTTTTTTTAGATGAGAAAGTTAAGTCCAGACTGCTTGATATGGTTCTAGTTGTATAAAGGACATTCTAATTAGATTTAGATCTACAAAAAAGCCTTATAGGAGGGAGGAGGCCAGAATTAAAGGGAGCCTTGGATAATAATGACTATTATCTACTAAAATACAGTGAGGCTAGAAGTGAACTGGTGAAAACAAAATGGCCATTTTGAAAAAGGAGATGTAGTAAATAATATCTGATGATCAGCCTCTCAGGAGTTTTAGATTTACCATTTCAGAAAACAACTGGTAACCACCCTACCTCCAAACACCCCACAGGTTAGTTGTGTTGGGAATGATTGTAGAAATGGTTTTTGGTGTGATTTCTTGAGAGAGAGTATGCACAGCGCTGGGATGAAACGTGACTTGGGTGCTTTGTGGGCAGAACAGGGCTAACATACAGCTAATCAAGGGCAACATGGTACCTTGATGGTGTTTAGTGACAGAGAAGATAAGCCTTATTTGAAGGAACATGAGTAGGCTAGGAGTGCATGTCAGTCAACAGTCATTTAAAATGAGTGAGATGGACATAATTTCTTTGTGGGTTTGGATTAAAAGTTGTAAAGCTGAAAACCGGTGGAGAATATTTGAAATGATAGGCATCTGGAAGTCTTGGGAGGTGACAGTTTTTGCTTCTGGCCTTTGTTATAGAATGATCACAGCAGCTGGAGAAGCAATGGAAGGCTGAAGGGAGAAAATTTTTAATAGCTTTGAAGAAATGAGGTAGGTGAAGGCTGGAAATGACTATCCAGTGAGTCAAAAGATGTGAAAACTAGAAATACGGACAAGAAATGAAATTCCAGTTGGAAATATAGTAACTGTAATGGCATTCAGTTCTCCATTGGTATCAAATTGCACCTTTGTAAACACTCTATCAGTGATGGACAAGCACAGTTAGGGGTTTTGGGGTGTAAGCAAGATGTTGTTAACTCTTAACATGTTATTTACTGATTGATTTCCTTTGGACTTTTGGAGGGATCTAATAAAAAAAAGCAGTGGGATATTGAAGGGATATTTTCATGTTTTGATAGGACAGAGAGATATGAGATCCTGAGAACTCCCATGGTCTTCCGAGCATAGTGTAAGTTGGTTCCTGAAGACAGGTGTGGATTCTGGTTGTCGTTGGAGTTGGAGCGTAAAAGAATGAGCAGAATTTCAAAGAGAAACTTGTAGGTAAAGTTACTGGGAAGACCTTTTGATAGTGAGATTTAGGAGCCGACTTAAGTGTCTTTTCCCCAAGGACTTCTGTGTCCACAGTTCTTAAAGAAAACATTTTAATAAGGCTCCAAGCAATGGCTTTCTTCAGTAATCTATTTCCAAGCATAAAAGACAAGATGGCGATTGTCAAGAGCCATCATGGATTTTGAGAAGGGTGCCCAAGCTGTTTGCTTTCTGTGAGAAAGTTGTTGATGTATCTTTGGATGAAGGGAAAGCAGTACTGTTCCCTGATCATGATTTTAGAAGGACTTTGGATGCGGTCTGTCACAGCCGAATCAGGGATACATGGACAAGATAGATGAGCCAAAAGGTGGGAAGACAACTGTCTGGACTATTTATGTTCCTCAAGGGATGGAACAGAGACTGGTACCGTTCAGCATTGTTATGAATCCAGAGTGGGATGGAGTGCACCCTCAGCAGGTTTGTGAATGATACTAGACTGTGTAGAACAGTTCTGCTCCCATTTCTTGGGGCCCCAGGTGGGAGGGATGGGCTGACAGGAACCCCATGAATTTTTTTAAAAAGCCCCACAAAAACCTAATGCCAATTTTTGCACCTGAAGGAGTAATCCAATGCGTTGGTACAAGTGTGAGAAGGATTGTAGCCAGACAGGATGAAGTGTTTATGTTTTTCTACTTAACACTCATGAGGTCATGTCTGGAATACCACAGTTGGTTTCAGGCCCCCAGTTTGACAGATAGTGAGAGACTGGGGAGAGTGCAGTGCTTGGAGCATATGATGTAGGAGTAGAGCAGCAGGGGAGCTGACTTCATTTAATTTGGAGGAGAGAAGGCTCCAGGGATTTCCAGCTGCTGTCACTGCATACCTGGTGAGTTGTTACTATAAAAGATGGAGCCCGGCTCTTCTTGGAGGGGCCCTGTGGAAGGAAAAGAGGCAGTGGGAATAAGCTGCAGCAAGCGAGTTGGGTGTAAGGGCAACAGTTCTGCACAGGAGGTGTACTTGAGCACTGGAGTGGGTTGCCCAAGGAAAGAGGCTGTTATATTTCCATCTCTGGCAGCATTAACAGTTGTAGTGGATAAGGACCTTAGCAGCAGACCCAGCTTTGAAATTGGTTCCTGGAACTGGCAGGAGGTTTGACCTCCAGAGGTCTTCCAACTTGTGATTTTCTATGATTCTCTGTGCTCCTGCCCTATTAGCTTATAAGTGAAGACTAAAATAGTCAAAATGATAGTACAGCAGTTTTCAGCCATGGGTCGCTCACTTCCTATGAAAAGGAGCTTCACAGTTTTACCCCATGTGAAAAATTCTTACTACTCCGCTGAATTTTGATCTAAATTTGGGCCTGCTATGAGTCTGCTGTGCAGCCACAGCATGTACTCATGTGCAGATCCTTTTGCTCTAGTCTAACCTCAGTGGTGGTAGTGCAGTACAGTCAGGCATTTGGTGCATATCTGAATTATGTGCCTATGATTGGAAGGCATTTTAATATAGCACTAACCTTCCCTCCACTTTTGCATTTTCAGAACTAAAGCAGAAGACAGGAAGTTTTTGCACATCTTGAGTGATGGGGCTGACCTAAATGTAACCACTTTGTTTTGCCATTTTTCTAATTAGGATCAGTGCCAAATAAAACTGTATAATAAATGGGTATGTTATTGTAAACCCTTGTGCTCTGTAGTCCTCTAAGTATCAGGCGGCTTCCCTAGAAATAGAATTGTTTCTTTAAGGTGAAAGAACAAGGAAAAATAAAATGGGAGAGGACATAAAGCTTCAGAATTTCAGTATTCTTAAGTGCTGCATCAGTCATTCCTATTTGCAAGCAAAATGCAGCTTAACAGAAGTTAAGATAGGTTCTAGGATATAGCTTTTTTTTTAATAGCAGTTCAGTAGTAATGTGGAAGGGAGGAAAAGAAAGAGGAGATGAGAGTAATATTTCAGGACATGCTTTTAGAATCCTCTTACATTTATTTAAAGGCAAGTCTGATTTTTAAGCTGAAAATATTTTGCTATTGCAGCAAAAATGAATCTAAAATATGTAGTTGTGTTAAAGCATGAATGTCGCATTAATGGGAAACTTGACTTCCATGAACTTCACATGTTCACAGGAGCTGGATCAATATTTGCTATGAGAGCCTCTTGCCACAGTGTTTTGCCACAGTGCCTTTTGATTGCTGCTATTTTTCAGGAAGCAATTTTTTCCCCCTCTTTCCCTTAGGGCTTAATTACCCTGCCCGAATTCATGAAGTCATGAAGCAGTAGTTGCCTAGAACAGCATAGCGTTTCACCAGTTTGTGTCTAGAGAACTGACAGTTTTTTCTTGTCTTCTTCTGACAGATCATTTGAGCTTATTTTTAAAAAAACCTGCACTCACTAGGTAGCTGGGAAAATAATGCTGTTTGAAGATGTCCTGTCACTGTTAGTCATCAGGGACTCTGGAAGAGTTCTGTCCTCCTTTTTGCCTTCCCCTCTGTTTTTAATCAAGACAAACTGTAAGAGACATCATGTTCCAAAGTTGCCCTGAGAGTTTTCTATTTCATGTCCAGTGCTTGCAGACCTCTGTTGCGTTCTGGCTGCCCTGTGATGTTTTCATGCTGCACACTCTTGATGCACTTTGATGCAGAGGATTTTACTTCAGAGCAAAAGTAACTTGCTCAGCCCTGCATAGTTGGGTAATTGAATGCGGGTATAAGATGTCGGTGTTTTTGATAATTGGTGTCCTGTGTTGCGCTCCAGAAAGCAATTCTTCATAGTCATAGAGTAATTATATTTACTGGTGGTTTATGGTATATGGTAAATATGGTAGGTGCTGCAAGTGAAGTAACAAATTGAAATGCTGCTCAACTCAAGTTGTGCCAGGGGAGGTTTAGATTGGATATTAGGAAAAAAATCATCACTGAAAGGGTTGTCAGGAATTGGAACAAGCTGTCCAGAAAAGTGGTAGAATTAGAATTCCTGGAAGTGTTGAAAAAAATGTGTAGATGGATTGTGTAGGGACATGGTTTAGTGCTGGACTTGGCAGTGCTGGGTGAATGATTGGAACTGAAGATCTTAGAGGTCTTTTCCAATGTTAATGATTCTATGAATCTGTAGATGCTCCTCAGTTGCTGATGAGCCTTGTATTTATAGCCTTGTTGTGCTAATAGGGAAAGTGCTGGTTTTTCTGCACTGGTGTTCCAGATTTCTGACCTGGAGAAAGCATCCTTTCTGGGCAGAGGTGGAGACTTTGGTTTTCAATGCTTGCTCAATTCTTGGCATTTCTTCTGAGGCTGCTGATCAATTAGTGCTAATTGTGCTGGGTTTTGGGATATGCTCCTAGAACAGTCATCTGAGGTCACTGCTTTCTGTCACCTGCCATATTTGGACTCAGTTTGTGAACTATGCTTTTTGCTTTCCTATTTTCTCTTTCTTTTAAGAGGGGATGCTTTATTAACCCTGAAATAATCACTCACCCTTCATGTTCAATTTTGGATGTTCCATATCAAATACTGGAAGTCTCTTGGTTATTATTCTTTCGTTCTTTTTGCTACAAAGAGGAGTATTCTTTTGCTACAAGTTCCAACACAGCAAGCTAGTTGAAACGAATGTCTTTCTCCTCTTTCTGTTACTGAAATTAAACTTTAAATTTCAGAGTTTAAATGAAAGTTACTCAATATTTGGGATTCTTGGGCACCTCTGAGAAGGATGGAAGCATAATAAAACTTAAGAGGTTACACAAAATCTCCTTTCCCTGCTTTTTTCTTTATTAGTAAGCATGGCAATTTCCTCTTTTGGAAGAGGGGGGAAACGGATCCAGAAAGAAGAGAGAAGCCTGTCAATGAAATTTCACTTCTTTGCTATGTGTTTGCATCAGGAGCTAAAAGCAGTCCCTCAGCTATTTCAGTGAAATAGCTATATATCAGTTTGTAGGCCATTATCTTTCACTTCATATAGCCCAGCAGTGTAATGATAAATTAACTCAATTTCTTTCCACAGTTCTCAGTAAGAAGAATAGTCTTAAATGATTCAGCTGTTATCTGTAAGCAGATAATTTAGCCCAATTGTGGAAGACTTTCATCCCTTATAACGTTGTTTCCTCTATATTAAGGGTATTTCTAAATGAAAATAAGGGAGATAATTAAGAAGATTTAGTTGAAGAATTTGGATCTGGACATGACCTTCCACGGGCATTGTCTCTTTGCGAGCTGATGTGATAAGGCACTTACATAGGATTAGTTACAATTATTTAGATTCAGAAAACAATTGGATTCTAGAATTTTTGCACTAGGCTAGAGTTTTGTTTAATATTCATTTTGTCTAAACTTTCTTTTTACCAGATGTCTGAGTTTGTCTTACTATTACCTGAAATCTTGAAGTTTATCGTTGCATCTCAGACTCCATGGGATGAGGAGAGCACAGCAGTTTTGTTTCAGATGAAAACAAGTGTATTTCCTCTTCTTTTTTTCAGTTGCAGAGGTGTGGTAATGATCTGTTTCATAGGGAGAAACTATCACTCTGCCAGCAGAACCTGAAAACACATTTTGCAAGTGTTTGGTTGTGGCTGAAATGGGGGATTGAAGGTGAGGGATGTTCTTTCAAAAAGCATTGGAAATATGAGTTGCCTTTTAATTAAGTTTTAATTGGAAAAGAGTGAAAAACAACCAAAGTAGCCCACGGATTTTGTGATTGTGGAGAAATCTTTGAAAGTTGTGATCAGGTTCTAAGGACTATCACAGGCTTTATCCATTGGAAAAACCTCCTATTTAGACTCAATGGCAATCTAAAATATAGCCTAGCTTTCTGTACTTCAGGAGTGCTTTTCTTTGTCTAAAGCAGCCTCATAAATTGACAGTGCCAGATAAAAGTTTTCAGCTATGGATTAAGGTCAGTTCAGTGAAGGAAAACTGTCAGAGGGAATAGCATTGCTAAAACTTGCACGTGGTTTTATTTTGACATTGCTGGTAAGTGACTGCAATAGGAGGGGAGTTCCTGTTTCCCGTTTGTGTAAAATGACAACCAGTGGAGGTTGTCTAAAGCTACTCACCTGTTC
Source organism: Edolisoma coerulescens (assembly GCA_013397115.1). NCBI lineage: Eukaryota > Metazoa > Chordata > Aves > Passeriformes > Campephagidae > Edolisoma > Edolisoma coerulescens. Next base: position 2,641,098 of record VWZW01006867.1, read on the forward strand.
CTGTGGCATAGAAGGTGATACCCGTTTGGGAACACGTGTAGTTCCTGGTACAAACACCGATCTGCAGACAGTAACAGTGATCATAGTGAGTTTCAGTGAAATGATCCTGTGTGGCTGAAGAGCAACTAATTTTTTCCATGCATTTATAATAAATCTTTGATTTTAGATGAACAGGTAATCTTCATAAGAAGAAACATGAAAGAACAGTTGCGTGGAGTAGCAAGTAAAGAATAGAAAATATGAAAACCAAAGGAAAAGATAGCTAATGTGTGGTAGATATCATAGAATCATAGAACGGCCTGGATTGGAAGGGACCTTGAAGATGATCTAGTTCCATCCCCCACTTGCCATGGGCAGGGACACCTTCCACTAGACCAGGCTGCTCAAAGCACCATCCAGCCTGGCCTGCACCATTTTCAGGGCTGGGGCATCTGCAACTTTTCTGGGAAGCCTGTTCCAGTGCCTCACCACGCTCATAACGAATATTTTTTTATTAAAAACTAATCTGTCTTCTCTTTCACTTTAAAACAGTTTCCCCTTGCTCTATCACTATCTGCCCATGTGAAATGTCACTCTCTCTCTTTTTTTATAAGCCTCCTTTAATTACTGGAAGGCTGCAATGACCTCTCCCTGGAGTCTTCTCCAGGCTGAACAACCCCAGTTTCTTAGTCTGTCTTCAAAGGAGAGATGCTCCAGCCCCCTGCTTGTCTTTGTGTTCCTCCTATGGACCTGCTCAAACAGATTTGTGTGCTGAGGACTCCAGACCTGGATTCAGAACTCCAGCAGGAGTTTCATGAGGGCAGATAAGAGAGGGAGGATCCTCCCTTGACCCACTGGCCACATCTCTTTCGATGCAGCCCAGGATGTCACTGGCCTTCGGGGGGGGGCTGCAAGCTCACATTGCCAGGTCATGTCCAGCTTTTCGCCCACCACGGCCCCCAAGCTCCACAGGGCTAGTCTCAATCAGTTCTTCTGTCAGTCTGTACTCGTGCCTGGGATTGCCCTGACCCAGGTGCAGCACCTTGCACTTGGGCTTTTTGATCTTTATAAGGTTCTTTGTGGTCCCACATCTCAAGTTTTTCCAAGTCCTGCCGGATATTGAATTTAGGAATAAGCCAAGGTTATGCTTTGGTCCAAGACTGTATGATACACTGGGCGAAGTATGTTAATCTTTAAAACTCAATGTTCCCAATCAAAATTTGAGGAGACAATGAAGATTTTGTTAATGAGCAAATAGAGGCTTTAGTATTACTGAGGTTCAGTACATTGTCGAGAAGGTGTATGTTCCCTGGAGGTTCAAATTGGTTGTGTTGAAATGTAATGAACATGATTTTAGAAAAAGAGAGGCATTATAGGCTGAGCAAAATATTAACAGCTGCAAGAGAGAAGAAATTAAGCCATCTAATGGTGTTACTTTTGCATATTTTATTAACTTGGCTGTCAGCATGCTCACTGTAAGTTTCTTGTGCCAGGTGAGTGCTGCTAGAAGTTATGTCAGTCTGTGCCTAAACGACCTATACCATTTTTGAATCAAGGACAAAGAAACCCTATATGCATAGGATATATGTATTTTTTCTTGCAGGAAATCAAGGGAAATGAAACTTAACTGGTAGTTGTTTTGATACTCTCTGAATGGCAGGTCTAGAACGGCATGCAATAAATTTTAAAATAGAAATGAGAGGGTGTAGGAAGGCTCTACACTATTTCATTTTTAGGCTTTAGTCCAATTGCATAGGACATGTTGAAAGGGAACTGTGATTTAGATCATCTTAGAAAGCCCAGGGCATAAAGCTGAGTATAATAATTTGTCTTCTTTAGCATTGTTTAATTTGATTATAAAATATGTTTAGATTTTATGACTGTTTTGGTATTGTCCCAGCATCTTTGCAAGAGATAAGTCTTTGGCAGGGCATTTGTGTAGTGACTTAGGGAAAAATAAAATGAGATTAAAGACACTTTAGAAAGAGAAACAGCTGGCTTACAGGTTATAATGGTGGTATGAATTCCATAGTCTCGCTATTTCACCTAATGGTGATTTACTGGGATGGTTTTTGAAGTCAGAGTCAACACACTGAAATGGAGAGCTGGCAGTCGGTCATTACTGTGCTTGGAGTATTGTGGCTTCAGTTTGTAAGGGAGCCTGGAACTTTTACAGGCAAGGTGGCCAGAGTGTAAATGAACCTGTTGGAAAGAGAAAAAGATATAAAATAGCGTAACTAGGCACTGAGTTACAGAAAACACCCGTCTCCCCAGTTGTTGCAGCACTGTCTGGTTTGTTCTTTTGGTGCAATGTCTTAGTAGATGCTCTGAGGTGAAAGTAGAAGAAATTCCTGTTGTGCAGAAGAGTGAGAGACTGGGGGACATGAAGTAACTGCTCTGGAGAATTTCTCAGTACAGGAAGCAAATGAGCTATGATCCCTAATCAAATGCTGACACTTCTGTTGATTTTTTTAACCTTCTCCCCTTCCCCAGACCCCGAAAAATTTCACCAACAGAAAATAAATGCTTCTTGCTTCTGATACAGTCCCTTCTCAGACTTTGCATTATTTCTGTGATTTGACTGCTTCAAGCAGCAAGACTGTCAGGGTTTGCACAAAGTACTAAGAGATAAAAGAAGATACACCTTCTTTTTCTTCACTCTTGTGCTGTAAATCTCTGCAGATGCACAGGCCATCACTGCCTGTGGCTTTCTTTTTGTAAAAGAAAGTACATTTTAGTTTTTCTCAGTGGAAGAAAGCAGAACAAAGGAAGGTAAATAAAGTGCTGTTTCTTTTGATATTTTGTGGCTAATTTTATTCTTTATAATTTGATCACAGCCATGGGAATTCTGTATGCTGATTTCCCCTGTTACTGTCGCTGGTTCTGGCAACTTCCTTTGCATGATCATTTGACGATAGTTTTCAGACATGCTCCAGAGGAAAATGATTACTACCTCTTCCCCACCTTTCCATTTTTGTGAAGGTCTGCAAAATGGTCACCTGTCAGTTAAAAGTCAGCGCACTGAAACGTCACCTACTGATTCCTCTGAAGGAGGCAGCACAAATGCTTGGTGTTCACTTTTTGAGAGAGGAGGAAGCCCTCTTTCCTCTTCTCCATGAGCACTTTCCCAGCTGATGCAATGTAGGTGGAGATGTAATTGTAGACATAAAGTAGAATGAAACATTTTGTTGCTGTGTGTTTTGGAGAAACCTATTTCTGATTTTTCTAATGAAGAAAGGCCATGTCTTCGAAGTAGTGTTATCCTATATTTTGTCCACTTGTTGTATTTGTTACTGCCATCTGGTTTCACTAATAATAGTTCTGAGATTTGGCAAAGTGAATGTTGCAAAAGGTTTTCCTGTGGCACCAATGATATGTAAGTTCTTTTAGGGTGAGACTGCATAGAAAGTATTAAATTGTGCTGTGCCTGTGTGGTCACAGTGAAGCTGTGCGTAGAGAGGAAAGCTGCTCCCTTATCCAGTCTTGTCTGTCATGGTATTTTTATAGATGCATGAATGAGGTGAGCTATGTAATTCAGCCTGACAGATAAAATGGATTTGATTTAAAATGAGAGACATACTGCTGTGGAGGTATATGATATGACTACCCCTGCAAGGGCCTTTGAAATTGCAAATAGAATTTAGCAAAGAACCTTCCTAAGAACATCTGTTCCTGATGATAGGCAAATACATGCTAAATTTGCTGCTGGAGTTTAGAGAGAGGTATAAGTTGGGTGCTTGTAGTTCTGCCCCAGCATTTCATTTTGAATTTTTAATGTGTCAAAAATATTTTTTGTTGAGGTCAAACCCCCAATTTTTCTGGCTTGCATGTGGAAAGATGAGCTATGTATGTATACAAGGGTTGTGTGATGCTATAGATAGCATTGGAGATGGACAAATTTTAGGTTTCAAATAAGTGAAGGATTCTGGCAGATGCTTCCCTTGTATTTGGGGAATTCAGAGATGTACGTATGAATTCAGTACAGAAAGATCAAGTAGGCATTTGAGGTGACATTATCGTCATGTTTCTAGTACATAAAGAAATAATCTGAGTGGTAAGAAACAGTGCAGATAAAAGCACAGAGACTTGCTTGTCACCTAGTCTTAGCTCAATGCTGAAATGATGCTCTTCCTATGTCACTTAAGAATATTTGGTCTAAGAAAGTTTTTTATGTCTCCTTTTAAGACAAGCTGAGTCACCTTTTTCAAGCTATTAAAGCATTTTGTTGGTATTTTATTCTGATGTGTAAATTAAATTCTTTTCCTTATAATTGAGAGAAGTATATTATAAGGTCCTTCAACTCAGCACAAACCTGAATTTACAGTTTGCGAAGGTCTCCCCATGGTAGTTTGCACATATTTCAATATATATCAAAAGACCATTGTGCCTTGTCCTTTCTTCTTAGATAAACTATCATTTACTCCTTGGATAATTTGCAGTTCATTTAACTTTTTCATGAAGGTCCCTGCCCAAAACGTGGTGCAATTTGTCTACTCAGACCTTGCTAGAGCTGAGCAGAATGGAAGGTGGTGTTGGTCTCTCCCACACCTTTCTGATTAGCCTTGTTGGAGGACCCCAGGGGTACAGTACCCAGAGCTGTCTTTGCAATGCAATCCTCTAGGTCATCACTTTTCACATGGCATTTGCAATGTTGATTTGTGTTACTCAGTTACCCTACAGGACGTTTGTCTTACAGGTGTGCCACCTGTCTTTTTTTTATTTTCTAGAACCATTCTCAAAATGGCCAAGCTCTTTTTCTAATTCTTACCTTTTTTTTTTCCCCAGCATCTTAGTAGCTGCTCCTGTCTTAGCTGTCTTTGTAAAAATCAGAAAGATGACTTTTTTCTGTTATCCTGTTGTCAATGAAAATATTCCAAAGTACTGGCCTCAGGACAAGTCCCTGTGCAATTTCTCTTTATATGTACCTTGATAGTGATATGTTGACTACTAAATACAGTTTTTCAGGTAGCTATGCTTGCATCTGAGGCTGTCCTGCAAGGTTTTTGACAACTAGTGAAGTCAAGGTAAATTGCACTTACTACCACTCCCATATTCCCAATGTTTGTTATCCTGTCACTGAAGGATATTAAGTTAGCCTGACATGATTGATTTTTTGACAAATCATGTTGGCTGGTGCTAATTTTCTTCTTATGTATGATGTGCATGCTATTTTTTTGCAGGAATTAAAGTAAAGCTTATGGACAGTAAATTCCTTAGCTCCTTCTTTAATCCCTAATTTAAAGAGAAGAGTTATATCTGCATTTTTTTGCTGTCTTTTGTTGGTGCTCAGAGATAACTGCTAATGGCTTTTAGACACTAATAGCCTATTATTTAAGTATTATTTGGCAGATTTAATAAGTTATACATAATTTGAGAAAGCTACACTTACTACTTTTTGGCCTTTTCTCACCAGTTGAAGCTCAGATTTTTGCTACTTCATCTGTATGGTTAAATAATTATCTGAAACACAATATTCCTCATTAGTGAGATTGAAAGCAGAGGAAAGTATTGAATATTCCTTCCTTCTCTGCATAATTACTTAATAGCTTCCCTTTGTGGTCTTGTTAACTGGCTTGAATAAAAACCTGCTGTTTTCAAAAAGTAACTTCATAGATAAATACAGGAATTAAGATATCATTTATTGAATTTGCCTCTTTATAAAGCAAATTAACTATTTCCTTAGTAGGATGTTTAATTTAAAAATAATATAGTAATTTTGTTGTTGTTGATAAAAATAACAGCTCATCTTTGTATTGTTAAGAAGGTGGATCTGCAAGCAGTGAAGCAAACTTTGACAGGACAGTATGGAACTGAGTCTAGAAATAGCTATGCAAACAGTCTGATCTGAACCGTAAACCTCAGCATGTGTGTTATTACATGAATGCTTGAATTAGTGTGTACATTAGACACTTTTGCCAGTTTTTGAAGTATCCAGTTAAAAAATAACCGATTTTATGATAGTAGAAAGCAGAGACCTATTTTGAACAAAGACCACCTCTATCTTAGGCCGAGGATTTGGCAATGTCTTCATCCTTAGAGGTAAATGTGGGAATGAATGAAATCTAGTAGTAATGAGACTACCTATCGCTCTTCCAAGGAAGGTTGGTTACATAATGGTGTCTGTGTGGATCTTGCCAAAATGAAAATGTCCAGTTGGCACTGAAAATTAGGCAGGGATTTTGTCTCAATTACATTCACAATGGGAAAGATAGCATTTTTGGAACATTTTTTTGCTAATTGGAAAACTGAGCATATCATGGAGCATGTGTTGACTCTGAATGGTATATGGAAAACAGGCATAAAAAAAAAAACCTTTCTTTTGATCACTTTAAGCATGGAAAATTTTAGTGGAGGGAATTAAAAAGGATTATGAAATTGTACATTTTTACCTTTAAAAACTGTGAAAGGCTTAGCAGTAAGTAGCAAATTGTTTAAGCAGATGATAAATGTTTGAGGGCACTGTATTATCATTTAGGTCTGCTTGGAGAAATTCTGAAAAGCTCCATGGTGGCTCACAACCTGGGTTTTTCTGGAATACACAATACAAATTTGGCATGGATAGCTATTTAAGAAATTATAATATGAAAAACCAAGGCAAATGACACGTCAGGAAAGAAACCTAATTGTAATGAAGAAAATTGAAGACTAGTTTAATGAGCTTTTAGATCAGAAAAATACTTATATATGTACAGAGAATACTTGCTTTTTCTGGGGTTGGCAATATATCTTTGGTTTGTAACTTGTTAGCTGTAATGGAAACTTTGTCTAAATTAGGTCCAGCAGTGAAAATAAGGGAAAATAAATAGATAATATATTTGTCAACAATAAACAGCAAAAAGATCCAAAATATTTAAGTAGTTAACCTGACTGTGCAAATACACTATAAAAATGCTTTGCTGTTCTTATACCTTCCTGTTAGGTGTTTTCTGTTGTCATACATTTCCTGCTTCACAAGCTGGAAGACAATTTTTGGTGCATCTCAGAGGAGGGTGGTCTTTGGTTTGGTTTTTAGTATGTGTCAGTTTTATAAAGGATTAAAATGCCTCAGAAAAGCTTATTCTGCTAAAATAAGCTTGCTGCTAGTTACTGCTGCCTCTCATGCTGACTTGTATTGACAGTCTCTCTTTAGTCTCCCAGTTGTCTGTGATTTGTCTTCAGCTTGGACTATAGACCACCTTCAATCTCTGTGCTCACTGCAGCCTGTGCTTGTGCAGTGCTCTGCTTGTTGGTATTCTTGGCTCAGAGCTCCTGGGTGTCATGATAACACAAGTGATTAATCATAGAAAGCTGATCATGCTTCGCTAAAGTCTTAGGCTTAAACCGTGAGGTGGTACCAACAGCAAAAACTGTCAAAGCCCTTCAGCTGGAATTCCTGTCTCATGTCTCTCTGGTTTCTTTTTTTTCTTCTAAATAGTGGGTGTATGCTTAGCATCTGAGCAGATTTAAGGCGGTGGTGGTGTGTTTTTGTTTTCTCTGCTTTTCCTCCCACATATTCATCTATCCATTTATGGAATGCTCATCTGTGTTTTCTGTATTCTCAAGAGGAGATGACATTTCGCAGACTTGAAACAAATGCCATCCTTTCCCGACTTCGGGTGGTCATCATTTTCTGCCTATCTTATTAATTGGCCTTGCTGAATTTTTGGTGTCTCTTGACATTGTTTTAAAATTTTGGCCTGTGAAGGCATGATTAAAAAGCTCTGCATGCAGCAGTAAAATTCCACTATGGAAAGCTAAAGGACTATTTAGCTCTCCTCTCAGTTTAAGCACCTCAGTTTATGTACAAAGAATTAATTATTAATTACTGTTTTACTATTAATTTTGCTGTTTTGAAATAGCAGTATTTATAGTTGGTAATTATGTCTGAATTTATTGAAAATAAAAATAGTTAAAACAAGGCTTAAGCATGTCTATCTTATAGTAGCTCTACAAGGAATGCATGGGGTGTTTGCCATCTAAAAAGATGTAGGTTACTTCTGTTTGAGGTGTCACTGGAAGTCACATCTGATAAGTGAAATTTACATTTTTTATAATCATTTTGGCTCCCTTGGGAATAGGGATTTATACTTTTACAGCTTCAGTAAAGAATAAAAGATTACTTAAGTGTTTCAGAATTTAGGGTGGAGGTGTTCTGTAAATGAAAAGCTTTTTCAAAACAAGCAAGTCAATTAACAGTATTAATCTAAACTAATTTTTACCTCCATTTTGTCACTTCTATAAATTTTAACCATAATAAAGCAAAGCTTTTTACGAAGATGGACTGGCCTAGTGGTTGCCAAATGTCTGTGATGGCTACACAGGTTAGGGTTCTCCTCCCTACTGTGCCATGAAAGACGGTGATTAAATGCACAGAGCTGTGATACTGCTGTGGAATAAATTGTTTGTCCAAAAAAAAAAAATTAGAAAAGCAAAACCACCCCCCAAAGGTATTGATAATGTTTAAATTTTGGAAACTTTTCACATTTTAAGTATAAAAATGACTGTTTTTTCATTTAGAACTATAGCTGTACAATTCCTTTCAATGTGTGACATAAGTACTCACACATGGTCTTCAAGGATATGAATTGCTGATACATGCACTTTCAGATTCTCAATTTTCCATGCTTTTTTTAATGACTCCTGGCTTATATAAGCAGATTTCTCCTCTTCTAAGATCATTCTTGTAGGCATTCAGCATGTGATCAAACTTATCAAATGGGGAAAACTCACTCCTTGGTCTGTTGTATGGGTTTGATGTGTGATAAGTCATCTGCAAAAAAGCAGGAGTTAGGTAGCAGTCATTCTATAGTGGGTGACCTACCAGGCCGCATGGAGTTGATGATCAGTCACTTAAAAGACTTGACGTCCTGGATTTTCTGGTAATTTGTTGCCGATCATAAAATAGTCATAGTGACACTTATCTTGGATGAAAGGAGATGCTAAAGTGAAGGACTATAGATAGGTGTTTTTTCCTAAAATTTCCATAAAAGTCCATAATTAAAGTTTAGGCCAATTTAATATTTTTAAAAACAAATGTGTAGGCATGCAGCATGTGTCTTAATATAGAAAACTTAGTTTAGTAAGATAAGACAGTAAGGAACCAAAGAAAGATGATCTAATGTCTGACTCTTTCATACAGGCCCTCTATTCTGTATTGTTCAAGGTATAACTTTACACAATGATTAAACAATTCTGGAGACTCACTGAGCTCTCCCTTTGGTATTTAAGTACTCTCATTTTTTCCTAGAAGGAAAAACTTACAAGGTTTGAGAGCAACAGTCTCTGCATTATTCAATAAAAAATAAGAGAAAAGAAAAAAATTATATAAATACCAGTGTGTCTTGGTTAATGTTGTCTTTCATCTCATCATCTGCTTGATTCTTTAGGACATTTGAATGCAGAAAAATCTGTGGGTGGGAGACTGAAATGAGGTCAGATGTGGAAGTGTATTGCCCAGGAAGGCTGGGTGTGGGTAGAAGCAAGTAGGCAGAAAAGGAGATTGACACTTATTAATGATGACCAGGTTAATTCCTGGAAGTTGGCCTGATTCAGGGTGTGTTTATATCATTTGAGGATCAGAACAGTCACAGGGCTCCTGGCGCGAGTATTCCCTTGCTTGTCATGGGCATTAATGTGCAATGATTTTGTCCTGTAGTTTAACTTAGTCTCAGATTGTGTTATGCATTGAAAAGAGGGAATTTTTAGTCTTCTCTCTGCTTGTTCTTTATATCCTAATAGCAAATAATTTTTAATGTATTGCTGTAAACCCAAGGTTGTGTTTATTCCACTGCATGATGAAGAGTTGTAGTTTAACCTCAGCTGGCAACTAAGCATCATGCAGCCACTCGCTCCCTCCCACCCCTGGTGGGAAGGGGAGGAGAATCAGGAAAAAAACCCAAACATTTGAGTTAAGAACAGTTTAATAGTTGAAACAAAGTAAAATATAATAATGGTAATGATAATAAAATATACTGCTATTATTTTGAACTATAAAAATAATAGTAATGGGAAAAAAGCTCACAAGTAAAAAAGAAGCACAAGTGATGCACAATACAATTGTTCACCAGCTGTTGACCAATGCCCAGCCCATCTCTGAGCAGAGATTGGCAACTCCCAGTCAACTCCCCCAGTTTCTATACTGAGTATGATGCTCTGTGGTGTGGAATATCCCTTTGGCCAGTTTAGGTGAGCTGTCCTGGCCATTTTCCCTCCCGGCTTCTTCTCCAACTCCTCACTGGCAGAGCATGGGAAAATGAAAAGTCCTTGATTTAAGCCCTACTTACCACAACTAAAACATCAGTGTGTTAACAACATTTTTCTCATACCAAGTCCAAACAGCGCTGTACGATCTACTAGGAAGAAAACCAACTCTGTCCCAGCCAAAACCAGGACAAGAAGGATGGGGAGGAAATGGTTTAATTTGCTAAGTGATGGAGAGTAGCTCTTTCAGACCTCTGCATTCTTGTATTTAGTTTGTAAAAGCATAATTGAAATTTGCTGCTTTCATCTCAGTCTGGCTAGACTGGGAAATAATTTTGTTCTTGCGTGTTATTGAATGATTTTTAGTTTTCTGAGTTATCCACAATAGTATCGTTGCATGTCTATAATGAGTAGTACTTATTTTTTTCATAAGCTATGAACCCTATCAATAGAATTAAAAATAGGCTGTTAAAAGACTCAGGGTAGGGGAGAAGTGGGGTGGGAGGGGGGTGTGTGTGGAAGTCAACTGTTGTAGGTGTTCTGACTGTGCCTACCAAGGCAAGTTAAGTAATGTCAGGACATCCTAGATCCCTGGAGCTGCTTGGTGTCACTCCTGTGGTGAGAATAGGGTTGGGCACAGGGATTTTTGACGCACTCAGGACTTGGGAACAGAGACATGGCAGCCTTTTTCATCCATTGTATTCAGTTTTTTTTTTCTTATGATAGAAGGTAAATTTATTAATAAAGCAACTTTTAAAAGCATGCTAATTCTGTTGGAGGAAAGAGTTAACTTATGAAACTCCTCTAAAGTAAATGAAGATGCTTGTAAGATTTTAAAAGCATGCTTTATAGTTCACATATGTATTTGTTTAGTAAATTCTTGGCCTTTAGCAAAAGGGGGCAGGCAGCTTAATGTAAGACGCCAGTTTCTGCCTAGAGGTCTTTATTAAGTGAATGATACCTTTGGAAATAAAAATAATTTTCTTTTTTTTCCTCCCTGACCTCCTGTTGAAAATCAAATTATTAAACCAGTCCAATAATCACTTGAATCACAACATTTACTTTTAGGAAGAGAATGGAGGAAATGTCCTCCATCTCAGTATGGATTAATAAAACGTTAATGAGAATCTGCCACCTTCCAGTGGAAACTTTATCACTCCCTGGTTTTATCATAAGTTTAATCACTAAATAAATAGTAAGATTTGATTTCTTTGCCTGTTTCTTAGGTTCAGCAGCTATAAGTGTTAAATATTAACTTGAAGTTTAAAATAATCTTCAGGAATTGCATCAGAAAACAATACTTACATTTTTAACACAGAGCTGTTGTTCAGGAAATATTTTTGTTGCTATGACCCAAGTTAAAGTAGTTAATCTGATTGGTCATCACTGTGTCTTCCTTGACAGCAGTGTCAGGTCTTGATGATTATACTCACTTGGAATTGAAAGTTTGTAGCCTGCTGTCAGATAAGAAAGTTTGATCTTTGACCCTTTTTAGCATAGTGCTGGAAGTTGGAAACACCATGCAAAATTAAGTGCTGTCTATTCTAAGATAGGAAAGCACAGAGAGAGTCATTAAGGGCAAGAGTTGCATCTAAATGACAGAATGTGTATTGTGATGGTGCCCAAAATGTGCAGCATTAGATTCAGCGCTTCCATCTGCGAGGCAGAGTAGATCTTGGTGTTGGCAAGGAGGTAACATCAGTTTACATGTCCTGGTCTGTTCCAAGGAAGTAAGAATAACTTGTCATCTTTTCGTGTTTATACTTTGTCTATTACATGTCAGTGTTTTAAAAAGAAAAAAAAAAAAATTACTGGTCCTCTCAGCCAGTGACTTTGTTTTTGTTTAAAGTCTCCATAAAGCTTTAGTATATTCACTGTTCCTAGAAGTTTTCAGTAGCAGAGATGTCTTCAAAATGGTGTTCGCTTTCAATGCATTGGTATTACATTTTTAAAAGGGAGGAGTTGCCTAATCTGTTTTCCTGTTCCCTACTGCCCTGTTTTTAACTTGCAACCATGAATTCTGGATTTGGATAGTAACTATTTTAACTGTGAAATTGCTACTCCTAAGAGTTGCTGGAGGTGAGGAGTTGTTAGCATTCAGGTGCATTTTTTGCCTCTTTTATTAGTGTGTTAGAAAAGCTTACTCCTGAATTGAGTGTTGTTCTTCCCACCTAGTGTTAGCACCTCAGTTTACTGAGTCCTTTTGTCATTGTATTTCTTGATTCTTTACTCTGCTGCTACTTCAGCTTGCTTTGGAGGTTGAGACTGGCGTAAGAATCCTGTCTTTCTTTCACAACATCCCAGTGACCTGGACTGTGAAGTGGTTGTAGACACCCTCTTTCTTGTGATTTTCTCTTTCAGTACAGGCTGAGTGAGTTTCTTGCTGTGTCATTACGGATCAGCTGACAAGAAGGTCACTGACAAACCACAATATTAGAGTTTCTGCAGTAGATTCAAGTGCAACAGACATGCATAGGATGTTCTGCAAAGAGTCCTGATCTCTCTGGGCAGCAGATATATGAAAGAAACCATGACACCCTTCAAGAAAATGTGAATTGGCTTACAAAAATAAAATGACTGTTTTAAATTACTTTGTTTTCCTAAGGGCAAAACAGCTTTTGATTAGATGTGTTTGTGGGCATACATTTATCTTAAATGTGAGGGATATTGACTTTGCATGCAAGGCACTCACTCTCACCTGCTGTAGCCCGGTGCTTTGATACAATCTCTCTCACTGGTATAACACCTTCTCAAGAGTTTGCTGTGCCATAGCCTCCGGCAGGTGTTTGTCCTGATGTGTGTTCCTGGCCAGGAGGCAGGAAGGCTCAAGCAGTCTCCAATGAGCAGTGAGCTGCTTGGCAGTGAGTGAATGCTATGAATTCTTGCGTCAAGTTTTGCTGTTCCTGAGGGGAGGGGGGCATATTTTTTGCCACCCCAGCCCAGTGTCTGTGGTATGACCTTATTCAGGAGGTCATCTGTGCTGAGATTCCAGTGGATGGGAGATATGATAAAGGTGAGCTCTTGAATTACTATAAACAGTATAATATTTTCATCACTTTTAAATATTACTGCAGAATGAAATGAGCTTATTTTACTGGCAAATCTCTTCTTTCAGGCCTTGGTGAGAAGTTCAAGTAAATACAAAATTTGAATACAGATCTGTATGTGCAGTTCTGTGCTTGTCTCTGTAAGACAAGGTTGTAAACCTACGGTTTGTGTTGGAAAAAAGACGAACAGCATCAAGGTGTCTTAAGCACACCTGAGACCTACAAAATTTAGTACTCAAGCTGTCCAGCTGGTGATTAAAATCCTTTTCTGCCTAATTAGTCTCTTATAGTTTATCACTTAATAGCCTGGAAGTGCTGCTTACAAAAAGTGATAAGAGTTTAAAGGAAAACTGGAGTGGACAGGAGACTGCCTTGAAGTTGGATGTAAGAGGTGTAATAAGCTGGCAGCAGCAATGTCTGCTTGTGGGTTCTACTGCTGATTTACTTTTTCTTGAGGTTTAGCAGAGGCACGTTGGTGTGCTTTGGTGCTTTCCATGCTAACACCAGTGTGGGCTGAGACTTGGTCAGCTTTTTCAGCCTGAACACGACCTGATTTAAAATCAGCTTAGAGGTTTGGTGTTTTGTTGTTTTGTCAGTTGTTGTAATGATGCTTTTGAAAGAGGCACTTGCAAAAATATTTCTCTGCTCAAGAATGTTAATGACATTGTAGATGCAGACACGTGTATAATATGTACATGGGGATGTGAAAATGCTGGGCAGCTGTAGCAAAAGATCCTTGTATATTTTGGTTTGTTCCACCATATGTCTGTGGAAAGTGACACAGTTCCATATTGCTGAAAAAGCCAATTTATCATAAAATTGAGTTCTTGTAAATGTTGATTCTTTACAGGAAAAAACAAAGTACTACTATGGGACCTAATCTGTGGGATAAAGAGAAAACAAAACAAACCAACCTAGAAAGACAGCATCCATCCTAGATACTATTTTCCACCAAATCAGACCGATGTTTAGAACAAATTAATCTACTTTAATCCACTTGTATTTGTTATGTTGGCAGTAGATTAACGGTTTCAATCATTATGTAGCGTTTATAGTGTATGGTAACAGTGACTCTTTACAGAAATAGAAACTAAAACCTAAAGAACTTGCACTCATAATCAAAGCAAGTGATAAATATCATAAAACATGATCAGAGAGCAGGTGTTCTAAACAAGCAGTGTCTGTTTCTTCACTTGGTTGCAAATGCATTGTTGGCAACTCCTTTAATTATTTTCTTAGCAAGAGAACTGAAATAGGTGATGCTAACAGTAGAAAGCGAGAAGGTGTAAGTAGGAAAGCTTAGTGTGCTGGAATGGGAATGTTTCCTAAGTATCCATGTAGGAAGTAGATGTAATGCATAAATTGGAGATTGAAGGGAGTCTCCAAACAGTATGTGAAAGTGCTTTGAAAAGAAAATTGAGGCATTCAATGGTCATGTTAGTTGGAGCACTGGAAGAAACTGTTTTGTGCCAGATATATTGATTAGATTGAATTTAAATAAGATGGTCAGAAAGGAAGAGGTACTGCAGCTGACAGGAAAGAAAGATAATGCAGGATTTTTTCCTAGCAGCTGATGAGAAATATAAACACTTCATAAATATCCTAGAGGGATGGAACAATATTGATCTAAAACAAGTCAAGGTATAGTCACAGATAACTGAGAGGATAATGAGATTGTTGTTTACGGAGCTGCAGGATGGAAATAAGGTAGTTTGTCTGCACAGTTTGTCTGTTACTGAAACAGCCTTTAGCCACAACCTCTGGTAACTCAAAAATTCAAAAGTAGTAACTGCTTGAACTATAGCACTTATTGAGAGTATCAACACAAGTCTTGGCAAATACTGTTTGTTATGGAATATGGTTCTCAAGCCATTTGTGCTTGAGAAAAGAAATTCAGCCTAGTGGTACCCTGCTTTCTTAGTCCTATTGCAAGTATTCTACATCTTGCAGCCTCATGTGGTACTGCTATTTTTCATTCATTTTATGGGAAGAGTAAATTATAGGCTATTATCTGTTACCCAAATAATTCCAAATGCTGCATGTACAAAGGAACTGTGCTGTGCTATGAATTAATGCATTTTATTTATCTTCCTCAAAGTGTCTAGAAGTAATTACTTCCAGTCCTGGTCAGATAAATATCGAATTCAGAGCCACTCTGGGAGTAACCATCTTCTTAAAATTTAGGGCAGTATAACTGCTGTAGAAGTAAAATCTTTGCCTTTAAAATATATCCACAAAGTTAATGTCTCCATTTTTGTTGCACTGAAATAGGGTGGGGTTTTGTTTCAGCTCTTGCCAGTTTCTGCAAGTAAACCCAGAACTCTTTCAACATTATCTCTGGTTTTGTTTCCCTTTTTTTTTTAGTAAAGTGCTGTCTGTTCAGTTGGCAAAAAAAAATGGAGGATTTCATGTTAACATCCATGAAGAAATTTGGGATGTAGGCAGATATAAAGATAGCAAGAACTATTATTACTGCAGTTTTATTCATTATTAACTCAATACGTTTTCCCCATATAAAAATGACTCTGGCATTCAAATGGCTAATTTTACATGTACTGCAAATTCCACATGGAAATTAATCAGTTGTATACAAGTGCTGCATATGCAAAGAATGAGTGTTCAGCTGCATGTGGGGTTTTTTCTTCTGATTGTACATTTAAATTTAGCAACGGAAGTTTAATGAGTTTCATATTCTATGCAAAGGACTTCATACTTTACCTGCTTTATCAGCAGAGCAGCAGAATGTGAAAAGTTTCTAAAGGGAAACTTTAGAAAGACGGGAATGATCTTTCCACTAAAGAAGGGAAGGATCTTGAAAACTGTAGGAAGTTGGAGTGAGACAGAGTGCTGGAGCTGATAGCTGCTATTCAGTGCCAGTGGGATGTGGCTGTCTCTATCAGCAGTTCCATTCAAATCAGAAGTTATCTCTTGAGGGAAATCTCTTGTAGCAGGCTTGTCCCTCCTATTTGATTCATATCATCAAGTGAACTTGGAGTGCAGAAACTCTTCTGGGTGAAACTGCACTAGAAGATAAGTCCCAAGGCACACCAAAGGCACTGGTTGTCCTGCAATCTGTAGGGTCACTTGAGAATTAGCCTGAAGCCCTGTGCACTGAAAGAGGGCATAGCAAATGTTTGCATTCCCCAGGTCTGTTCCTGTTGCATTTCTGTGCTTCCTGATACAGATGTGGCCTGTATCACGGTCTGTCTGCTACATTAATGTGCAAGAGCAATTCTGTAGTTGGACAGGAGAAGCATTGCCATTACAGTGCTCTTAATCAGGACAGCCTTCCAGTATCCTCCTTCAGTCTTACTGAAGCAGGTGCTGTGCAAACAGCTTAAAAATATTTTCCCTGCTTTGATTAATCCAAAGTGCAAAGTAGGAGATGTGTGGATAGGCCTAGGTATATATTCAGAGTGGTAGGGGACAGGGCAACCATCCTGCTTGTCTAAGTAGTTGAGTATGATAAATACAATTTAATGATGTCGTACGATTGGATGCCACTTTTCAGTACTGGAGTGGTACAGCTCTGTTCCTCAGACTTGAATATGAAGTGTGCTTCTTGATCACTTGGGGGAACTCAGGATTCAGCTGAGAACATGTGTCTGTGTATTCTCTGTAGAAATACTGCAGCTCCCTGACCTGCCATCTCTCCCTGTCATGTGCCCCTTTGTTCAAGCTTTGTGTTAATGAAGCAGAATAAGTTTAACAGGTTAAGTCTGAGCATCAGCTTCACTTCTTTTGGCTTTATGTTTGAAAGGCGAGCCAGAGGATTCTAGAGGCCAGAGGGTAGACTCAGTTTTTTCTTTCTGATTATGAATTTCTATTGCACACAAAATATTAGGAAAACATTACTAATATTGTCAGGTTAAAAAATAAAGTTAGGAGATGCTACAGTTAAGGTCAATTATATAACCTTGATTTGCCTCCCTTTTATTGCATGCATTATGATTCGGTCCTTAATTACATGTTTTTGCTTTCTTTCCACTCTCCTCTTGCTTTGTTTAGTGTGCAAAAGCCAGTACTTGCCTACCAAACACCTGCTCAGTTGGTTTTCTTTTTCTCTTCCTTGTAGTTTATTAGGAGGCCAAATTCCTTTTTAGATCATGCTGCTTGAACTCTTTTGTGAGCAGTATTTTTTGTTAGACACATTTTTTTACAATGCTGTAGAACATTTTTTGCGGCACTAGAGTACCCAGGTGTTTCAAATACAGTAGTGAAGTTGTCTACTAAGCTGAGCAGTGTACCCTTTACTCAGTCTTGCAATTAGAAACAAAGCAGATAAACCATGCAAAAGCTTCTGGATCCTTGAAGTGTTCAAGATCCTTTTTCTTGCTTATCTGTCTTGTAAGTGCTTGCACTTAATAAACCTTTTGTTGTTCACGGAACACCTTCCATTGACTTCATCTGAAACGGCAGGCTTTTGGCAGAGCCTGGCGACTGGTGCCTGGGGTCTGAAGTCTGGCATCTGAACACGAGGAATGTGGTTTTGCTTCTTTTGGCAAGTGTGGGAATTGGTATAGGGTGGTTTTGACAAACATCCTGTACGATTTTTGTGACTAGAGGCAAAACTAGGTATAGATAAGGAATCTTACTACTTAGGGTCTACTCCAATTGTTTTAGAGTAACCTTCTTTTCTTTTGCTGGCAAGAAGGTGACTGAAGGATAGGTTCCCATACTGGTCTGTTGTTGCAGGCTTTGCACAGCATTTCTTGTTCATTCGCTTCTGCAAATGTTGATCCTTCCAGCTGTAACCCTCCCAGTCCTATTTTCTTCCTACTTCTGTTTTCTCTCCATGCTGGCTTGTTCCCATCCTGGTCATCTTCCTCAGCACGTCCAAGTGTTACTGCTCTGGCTTCCTAACTCAGTCTGCTTGTCTTCCAGTCATGCTTTCCTCCTCTCTCTGTTTCTCTTTATCCTCTGGGCTTAGGTCCCAGGTTCTCTCCAGGTTCCTTATCCAGTTTTCATTTTCCCCACCTGTTCTTTCTGGTTTTTCTGTTGCAGATGTTTCCACAGCGTGGTCCAGCCTTTCTTTTGTGTGCTGCACCACCCAATCAGTTTGTTATTCCCTTCTTTGCCAGCTGTGTTTGTTTTGGCATTCTCCACTCCACAATGGAAAGCCTGTGCCCAGGTTTGAAACACATACAGACTGGGCATAAATTTGAGGCATTTAGGCTCCTAAAGCTTTATTTTCTCCTGTCTGTGGACATGCTGGCTTTTACTTATTCATTTATATATACCTTTATTATTTTTAAAATTTATTATTGTTTATTTAAATCCTCAGAGAAATAGTCAAATTTTGGTGTATTTTAATGTTGATTTATATTTTAATTTGATGATAGAGGAGACAACCCCTTTTTCTGAAGTATGCTGCTATAGTTGTTTTGAATATTGCTTTTTTCTTTCTTTATTAGGACAAAGGGAAAAACAACTATAAAAATGGATAATTCTAGCTTGAATATTGAAATTTTGCTGAAATGATGAGCAAAAGTAAAGAGTTTATAGTTAATGCAGGTAACATTAAGGACTGTGCTGGCTTTATGGCCACCTCTGTTACATTAAAATATTGTTACCTAACTCCTCAGAGAACATAACTGGATGTAAATCTTGAATCAGCTATCTGTGTCAGGCTTCTAGAGCTGAGGGCTTTATTCCAAAATGTTTTTGAGATAAAAATATGCTATCTTAAGGGGAGAGATAAATACTGTACAATAAAAATTATTAGTAAAATAACTATACTATTTTTGTTATTGATATGTAGTGTATTATTTAGTCCTTATGGTTTGTACAAGACCCAGATACAGACTGAGACCCTGGGGTAAAAAAGTTTGAAGGAAAATTGGTTCTGCCCTTGTGCATTTTTGCTCTAGTAGCAGATTTGGGAAATAATTTTTTTAATAAGTATTCCATAAGTTGATTAGGCAAAAGTTAGACCTCTGAACAAAAACAACACAAACCCAAAAGGACAATCTATTTTAGTCTTTGAATTTTATTTTGGAGCAAGTAAATTGTATGTGTAGAGAATGAGAGGTGTGCATAACTGGGTATAGGTTACGTCTTTCATTCTGAGCATGCCTGAGGGTCTCTCCCGAACGGATCTCCAATAGAAGCAGTTCTCGTAGGTTGGTGCTATACATTAAAATGAGTAATAACCATACTACTGTGCTGAGGTATTCTCACGTAAATCTTGTAGGGCATTGCTGAACTGATGTTTCTGGTGCACAACATTTGTCCTTCACTGGTCTGCATATATATTTGTGGAAAGGTGACAAATGTTATGGTAGCTTTAAAAAAAAAAATACTCCAGTCCTGGAAATCACAGAAATTACAGACCAGCAAATCTGGTTTTTGTACCAATAGTACAGCTAAAATTCATAGAAATAGAAGTGGTAGCTATTAAATAACAGTTACATATTAAGAGACAGTTATCAGTTTTTGAGGAGATGCCACACCACAAAAATATTTCAGAATTCTTTAAATTTAGAGTAAAAAGGCCACTGTAGAGAGTCATTCAGTCAGCGCAGTCTGTTTATATTACCAAAACTTATTGATGGATCCTTACACATACATGCATATATTAAGGGGAGGGAAAGCTACTGTCGTTGATGTTTTTGTAGTTAAAAAAACCAAATCTCCTCATACTGTCATGGTGTAAGAAGGAGTCTTCTTTTGGATTAGGTTTCTTGATGAACTTTTATGGTTCAATATATTAGTGAATGATTTGTGAAAAAAGGATGAATAATGGGGTGCTGAAGTGTACTGCCCGCACATACGTATTAAAGGCAGAAAAACTAAAATGTACCATGAAGAGTTGCAGTGCTTTCTAAGGTGATTAAAATGGCATATGAAAGACTGTGCCAGAAGAAACAGTCCTAATTACACAGGAACAGTAATTGGTTCTTAATTGGCTACACTTCAAAAAAGGATCTTCAGGGTAATTCTGGGTTTGAGTTTAGTGTTGTTTTAGACACAGAATTTTCTAAACAAAAACAAGCAAAGACAATTTCAGGAATTGAAAGTAATTAATAGTTTCTAATAAAAGAAGAGAGAACAGAATGAAAGCATTATTTATACTACTGCATGGCCTTGGTAAATGATGTTACTGAATACTATGATTTTTGAATTTGCCTTATCCTCAGAAGTTCAGTTTAGTGTAGAATAGTTCAACTACAAGAGATACTGGGAAAGGTAAGCAGAGCAATCTGATGTCCTGGAAGGCTTAGAATGGGATGAAATATATATATATATATATAGATAATTATATATAAATTATGATTCTTGATATGGGAAGCCATGGGCCCCTACTCATCTCATTGAAGTCTATAAACTCTTTGCATAGCAGGGAGAAGATGAAGAGGGAATGATTTGTTCCTTATGTCTCCTAACATGAGAATGAGGAGGTATCTAATGAGGCAGTAAGTTATTAAATAAAAGGAAATACCTTGTCATATGATGGATAATTAAATTGTAGGACTTATTTCTGAGAGATGATGTGGTGGCCAGATGTAAAAATGAACTTAGAGTGTTTGGACAAAATTGTGGCAAAAAAAGTAGTCCATCAGGGTTATTAAACATGATGTTTTAGGTTGTGTCTGATTCATTAAGTCCCCTGGCTTAGTAATAGTTGAAAACAAGGAGTGTGTCAAAGGAGGGATTCCTGCTGTTGTATACTGTTGTACTCTTTAGTCTGACCTCTTACAGCTGCTTTCACATTACATTCATGGCTGTGTATCCTGTTCTTTGTTTAAACCAGAAGTCAATCCATTCACCTGTTCTGCCTTTATTTAGAAGCAGCAGTAAAATGTAGATTCCTTCCTAGCACAGAGGCTGAAGACCCTTGCAGGTTTCACATTGTACTTTTATTTGATAGTATAGCACTATTGTCGGAATGTCCCCTTTCGATCCTCTCAAATGCAAGCTATGGTTTTGGTTCAAAACTACATTCTGTCTGGATATAGTAACTGGACATGTTGAAGTCTTTTAACGTTTGGGATTTTTTTGCTGTGCTTTAGGCTAGGGAGTGATTTTTGTCCTCTGCGGATAAGAGGCGTTTTGATTGACATCAATGAGCCAACCACTGAAAAACAGTTTGTGACAGAAGGAGAGGAGAAAAAGGATTCCAAGGATCCAGATATGCATTTGCAGGATAGGTGTATAAAATGCTTGCCCAGGCTCACACATATAAATGAACTGTTCGGTTGCTAGAGCTGGCCCATTTGTTGTTCCTTACACACTGGCTTATACTCTTAAACAGAAAAGCTAACAAAAATTGTTCAAACTTGCTTAGTTGTTTGCTTTAGCTCGAGTGTTGTTTATTTCTATCTCTTTCTATCCCCTCTGCACCATATCAAGCAAAGAAATTTCTAAGCCCTCAGTTGCTGGGTGAAGTCTGCCTAGTGTCTGTACATCTCAGAGGACTACTTGGCACAGAAGGGAGGGAGAAAGTGTAGATGCATGCATGTACAGATATTTTCATTTAATCCCTTCCTAATTGGGTTGCTGCTGAGCTCAGTACTGCCAGCACCATTGCAAGTTTTGGAACATTTTGCCTTTTCCTCTGGGAGCTTGTTATTAGGTGGTAATCTCACTTCTTTTTTGTATTTAAAAAGTGTTTAAAAAAACCCAAAAAAACTTGTAAAGGGAGCACAGAGTGCATCATAAAAGCCCTTGACACAGAAGACTATTAAGCTTTTATGTTTGACTCACGGGTTTTGGATCTTTGGCAGTTCTTGACATTTGCAACCTGATAGAATAACCTCTTCCATTTAATTCCTGGAAATCAAAACTGAAATTCTCTCTGGTAGAGGGGATGTTTAAGACTCAGTTCTGGAAATGCCGGTGCTCTCTTAGGCATAATTCAGCCTTACAAAGATTTCATTCCCTATCTTCTGTGTTTTCAGTAAGATATCTACTGACTTCTTTGAGAAAGGCAAAGCATTGATTACCAGTGTGGGAATTTTCTAGCTATTGTTTTCTTTGTCTTTGTGGTTCAGACCCAGGACTCACTTTTAATGAACAAAAATTTTTCTGATAATCCTCCCATTACAATTCACTGAATGGAGAATGTAGATTTTTCAAACGCCTCATTTTTCTAAATGACGGTAGTTCAGTATTTGGCTAAGATACTGCTTAGGAAAGGAATAATGCAAATTAAGTAGATAATCTAAACAGAAATTTTCCCCTGGTAAGTGTTTGCATGTAAATGAAAACAGTCAGTTTTGTTTTGGCTTTATGATGAAACACAGCAACAGTTTTAATGTTTCCTCAACTGTAGACTGAAGTCAGTCTGCACCACAAAAGTTTGCCAAATTCTGAAACTTGCTTTAAATATTAATATTTCATTAATTTTGTTCCTATTTTGTTGAGATTTGAGCTACTAAGAAAATAGGAAATATACTGACATATCCTGTATAGTAGAGGATTTCTTTTTGCTTGCTTGAACAGCTTCTTGGTGAAATAGTATAACTTTTTTTTAACAGCTTGCTTGGTTGTTTGTTCCTACCACTCCTGTCAGAAAATTGTGCTAGAATCTCATTATTCTGATGTGTAGGATCCCTTGTCTCTCCTATGTAGTTAATGGAAAGGAACAAGCTCCAGGAGAGGATAATTCATATTCAGTCTCTAGGAAGAGAAGTTAATTGTTCTGGGTTGCCCTTGGAAAGATTATATGTGTTTCCATTGGTGAAATAAATGGTGACTGGTTCAGGTTTTCAGTGTAAATCCTCTTGTTCTAGCCCAAAGATATTTACAGTCATTTCTGTATGGAAAGCAGAGCATGGTTTCATCAGACAAGATTTTTTTTTTAAGAAGGTAGTGGTAGTTTTTCATCCACATAGACTTAAATACAGCTGTGAAAATATCAAAATACTGGTATGACTTTGTTATGTAGATAATTTTCATCTTTTGTGTTAAAGAAAAGCAATCATACGAGTAATAATGTAGAGAAGTGTTACTGAGTGAATTAAATTGCCTTATAAACTCCTGTTTATATGGAATGTTGTAAAGAGGAACAAGCTGACATAAAAGTATTAGGGATATTAGTGAGGGCAAGTTGTTGAGGGGCCTTGGGGTTGTTTTTTTTTTTGTTTGTTCTTCAAGCAATGAAACAAAAAAAACCCAAACAAAAATTGAATATAGTTAATGAATAAAGATGATCAATCTGCCTCAAGAGATTGAAATCCAAGACTCTCACTGAGGGAATGCGTGTGATGTTGAAGTTCTGGTGGATGTTTCAGGTGAAGGGTATGCTCTTACATCACCTGTTGAAGATCAAATTCTGACTTTGAACGTGAGCACAGACTCCAAGTTAGACTCACACTTCTGTTTACTTAATTATTTATAGCAGAATCACATCCTTTCATTGCTACCAGCTTTCTTAGGAGCAGTGGTGGGAGAAATGTTATGAAAAAGTGTGAAAAAGTGTTGACCTATGAACAGAAAAGAGACTGTCTACCAATAAGATTTGTATTAATTTGCAAGTATTCTGAAAATTATTTTCAGATTTAATAAGTGATTTAATATGGCTGAAATGTCACTTTAGACAACTTCCTCTTAGATGGCAGTTCTGTGCTGATGTGAAACCAATTATGAAACCACTAAATTCTGTTGCATTAACCTCAGAGAAATCAAAGTACATCTCATCTTCTGCTGCAGTATGAATCTATGAATAATATGAAATACTCTAATGTTAGTGTAGTGGCCAAATTTTGTCAATAAATACATAATCAACATAAAGGTTGTGAAATTAAATTAAACATGGGAATTTATTAAAAGCTTGATTTAATATTTATTTTGAAATAGATCTTAATTATACCGATTATACACACCATGCTCTTTTCTTCCCTAAAGAGATATGGATTTTATAAACAGCAACCACCTCTCTTACAAAATTGCCAGAAATGTTGTAAGTAGTGTTTTACTGGAGTACTTACTACCCTAGTCTAAATTTATTAGCATTTATTTTTTCTCTAATTTCATTGCTGACTGTACACAGGACCAATGAGGAAAGTGCTGCCTTCTTAGTTTTACACGTTGGCTTGAATACTTTGCAGGTATTTTACATCTGGATGGGATGTGTATAACTTTCTTTCTTTCAGTTGTTATTTTGAAAAGTATTTTTAAAATGTTAGTTTCAAATCCTGACATATGGAAACTGAGTGTTCACAAAAAATTGGTTCACAACATGTCTTTTCATGTTGTAATGGTTTCATGTGATTCCAGTAAAGTCATCCTCTGTTGGGATTGGATTATGTATCTTTAAAATGTGGACTTTTACAGAAAGCTTCCCCTAATGTAAGGCTATTTGAAAGTATGGGTTGGTGTGTATATATACAAGTGTGCTCTGGTTGACTGACTGGCTGGGTTTAAAAATAAAGCCTTACAAGATCATTAATTTCTCTTCCTATTTCCTTCTCTGCTGCCTTGTATGTAATGGAGTCCACCCTTGTTGCCCTATTTATGGAAGAAGTATTCAGTAGAAATGTTTTGACTACTGTCTTCTGCTTCCTTAGTATTGATCAAGTTCTTCCATGTTTAGATAGATTTTTGAAGTAGTTGACAAATGGAATGAAATTTCACTCATTACTAATAATGATTTTGAAGATTCTTGGCTGGAGTGATTGATCATCTTTTTTTCTAATGTGAAACTCTGGACTGTAGAAAATCAGTTATTGACTGCAAAAGAGAGAAAGAGATTTATATCTTTGTGCTAACTTACTGACACAGCAACATGGTAGTTAAAAAGTGCAGTTGCTCTTTGAACAAGAAGTGTATTTTCTACCAGCAAGGTTTTTGTTATAATTATAGTTTATCTCTGGCAAAACTATGGTCAAGCTTCCCAAGATTGTGAAAAGTTGACTTTGAATCAAAGACTCCATAAGAAGTGACTAAATACAGTTGCAGATATTGCAGGTGAAGTTCTGTTAACTCCAGTTCTTTGCTGCAGTGCTTCCTGTCTCATCTCTCTTCTGAGAACAGTATTTGAATTTGTTTGAAGCCGTAACAGTTCTTCTGGGTGTATTTTCAGCAAGGAATTTCATTGAGAATGAGCCTTCTCATCAAGTAGTTGGTCTCACTAGAAATGAGATGACTGCGAGGACACAGAGTCCCTTTATGCCCCTCACAGGCCAGATTATTCTCTTGTCACATGTGTGAGCTTTGCTGCGGGGTTGGGTACTGTGTAAGCCCTCCATCCGTCACTGCCACTCCCCAGCCAGCAGGATGGAGAGGAAAGCAGCAGGCATGGCCCGTTTGCTTGCACAAATGCAGTGCTGTTCCTTCTGTGCTGAGGTTTTTCTTCTGACACCTGTGGCACTTTCTCAGGGTCCCATTCTCTGCTGAGTGAGAGGACTGGGAGCACAAGCATGTGGCAGCTGGTGCTAACCTGATCAACAAGGCTTGATGGCCCAGAAGTACTCAAGTGGTCTCTTGATTAAGATCTTTTAACTACCTTGTAATAACCCAATTTTTTTTTTTTTAAATAAAAACCAAATTAATTTCCCAGTGAAAGCAAAGAAAGCATTGTCTGCCTGTGAGTAGGTGTTGGTAAAAGCAGAATTTTAAAGAAATACCCAATCCTGTGTTACTTTCAATACATATAAGCTGAAATAATACTGAGTAGAAAGTGCCAAGGATTTTAAATCATCAGTTGTAGGTTGGGATCTTTCCCAATTGAATTTACTTTTATATGATGGTAAAGGCTAAATGTATCACCTAGGGCTGCACTGTGTATTGTGGTTTCAGTTTTGAAACTCAAGTAAATATCTCAGTCTGTGCACAGTTATTAATGCTGCTCTAATCTAGAGGTCTGCATCATGTAATGAAACAGATGCTAATGGATGATGTATTAATTGAAACTCTCCAAGGGGTAGTTTGGATCCTAGTCTTGTTTGTTTTAATTTTCATTAGGAAGATGATTGTATGCATGTGTGTCCGTATTGTGGAACGATGTTGTGAATCTCATGTGGGGAAAGCAGCAAGTGTATGTTTCTAGAAAAGTAACATGCAAGGACAGGAATTTTCCATGTCATAGAGTGTTTTACATCTTCCATTGCCTGGTTTTTGGGGGCAACGTTAACCAGTGTAATTAAGGAAATAAAACTCCTTACGTGACAGGAATGAGTTCATGTCTGTAAACCTTCTTTTTAACTAAACTAGTTCTGGTATTTGATTTAGATTTTTTTTCTTTAATGTCTGAAGGAAATGAAAGGGAAATTAAGATGTCTTCTGGTATAGCAAACAATGTATCTATTAATTCATTAAAGCAGACTTACGTGACTTATTTTATTGGAAATACTCACTGCCCATATATTTTTTTAATAAAAATGTCTTCACTTCTTTATCTGAAATACAAAATTAATAATTTGCAAAGACCTTGAAGTTAATTAATTTTTCCTTCTCAAGTGTAGAACCCTTCTGTATGAACAGAAAGAAAATAAGCAATTGGATGGAATCTCTTCTAATCATTTAAGTTGCTGTTTTAATTAATATATGTAATATTGTAATTTTTGTAATGTTCTTGCAATTACTGGAGTTTGCAATGGATGGAAACTACTGCTGGACTGCACAAGGTTCAAGTAGAAACAGGTGGTGAGTAGATGAAGGGAGCTGCCTTCCCTTTTTCTTATTTCCTCTAAGTGAACAGGCTCTGGCCTTAACTTGAATAATGATGGTCTCCTTCATTACTGTTTCAAAAGGGGGGAATAGATGTATATTTTTAAGAAGAAATTTTAAGCAGAGGTCTTGTCTTCCACATAGCAGTGAAATACACCAGAAATCTCCTGTTAAAGGAAGGGAACTTTTAAGAAGCATAGCACATGCCTTGCCTCCTTCATGTTGTCCTCAGCTGACTCCTTCTAGTCTTGTGTGCATTTTTTATCTTACAATTAATTTAGGAACTCATTTCTGGTACTATATTTATGATATGCATGTAAATATATATATATTTATTTTTATGTATTTATTTTTATATATTTTATAAATCTGTTTCTACCTCAGAAAGTTTCAGTGTGCTGAAGGCTCTCATTCTAAGGCTTTCGGTTCTTAGCATGATATAGAGCCAGATCACAGTCATATTTTTTTGTGGAGTAGATTAGATAATTTCATAAGAATAAACTTCTGTTAAAAACTTGTGTTTCTTTAGACACATTTCCTGGGGAAAGAAAGTTCAGCTTTTTTACATGAGTATTTGGCTGTTTTCCCTTGATTCTGTTTCCAAAGAGCCAATAAAGCTGTAATTTGTAATGTTTTTTAATCAGTATAAGTCTTTCGGTTATATTCACAATATAAATGTGTTCCTTGCTGCTAGTTTTGGTTTCTACTTTCATTGTCTTATCAGCTAATTTGTAAAGGAACATCATGTAAAACAGTTCCTCTTCAGGTTTATTCAAAGTGTTTTTTAAGTGCCCAAATCCTATGTGTACATACTGCTTTGTCCTCTTCTGCAGAAGTGAGATTTTCCATTTAATTTAGGGTTAGTGCATTATTTTCTCCAAAATTAAAGTGTAATTACATTTTTGCGTAGCAAACTGGTTCTTAATTCATTGATACTACTAGATTTTTGCAAATACAGCTTTTTTTCAAAATGTATGGCAGAAGTGGCAAGGCAACTAATTTACAGTTAAATAAGCTGTTACACTGTATTTTTGAAAAGATAATCTTATATAGCTTGAAATTTTACACATTCATATGCAACACATTCATTTCACAAAATGAACAATTTCCCTTCTTGTCTTTGTCATCAAAAGAATGGCATTCTTAGTGCAGATTTGCCAAGATTTGGTAATGTTCCTTTTAATTGCCTTATAGGATACTGCTTTGCAAAAGATCATGTCTTTCAAGTGGCATTTTCCATAGCATTCCATTTGTTACTGCTTCCAAGTACATACTTATAAACTTTAAAGTAATAAGTATTTCTACAGCAGTTCACATGAATGTATTGCAAGGAGGAGAAAGATGACAAGAAATGAAAACTGCTGCCTTAATTTTTTTACCTAGGTTTTTTTTCAATGTGTGATATATTAAATGTGCATTGATAAAAGTGCATAACATGCAGAATATAAAATGATGTGGGAAAACAGCTCATATTTTGAATCATTATAAATTGTAAATGAGAAGTAGGGCATAGACAGGAGACCCTGGACTGCACAATGTCAGCAGTGTAACCCGGCTTTGCAATCAGCCATGCATTGAGCTACTGAGCTGCAGAGCTCCTTCCACCCTCAATGGTTGTGCCATCCTATGAAAGTGGAATTTGTTTGTTTCTCCCAAATACTGAAAGTGCTGTCCCTATTGCAATTCTGCAAATGATACTGCTTGATAAAACTCTATCAAACTGATTAGTAATTGAATGGTCATGGTCACTCATTAACTTAATTCTTCAGGGAAGTCTTATGAGTTTTGCACAGGGGTTTTGCTTTAGTAGTGTGTTTGGCAAAGAGGAGACCTGGTCTTTTTAGTATAACTTCCATGCAATTTGAAGTTATACTTCCTAGCAGGCAAATTATGAAAACTGAAGACAACAGGTGGAATGGGGTACATGAATACAAAAAGCAACTTGTTTTGGGGGGGGAGGTTGCCTCAAAATAAAGATACAGCAGAAAATTACTTGCTCAATAATTTTTAATCTGTGCTCACTACTGCTGTTTTTACCATTAACACCCTTCTTGTAGAAAGTGAGTGTTATTTCCAAATGTTTCTCTATATATTTTCAAGAATACTTTCAGAGATATTTCTAAAAATTGAAGGAAGGTCAATTAAAAATCACTGTGATGGTTCACCACCAGTGATTTTAAATATTGTGGTGATAAAATTGCCATGATGGGTTTTTCTTTTCCCAGCTGCTTTCCCTCTTTCTCCCCCAGTGTACATGATACACTGTGTCTTTGGATGTATATAGGCAACATCAGCAAAAAAAGTTTTTAAACTCTGTTGTAGAGAGAAGGGTGAGCTTCAGAATGGAGAGAGCTGTGGATACTGCTATTACTTTTAAAATAATGACTTGGACTAGGTGACATTTAAACCTTTTATTTCTAGTCAAAAAGCTAAATGAAATATTAGAATAGCTGCCTCTTGCTGTCCATTAATGGGAAAATTCGCAAGGCTGGATTTTTCTGAAATGTTTTTGATAACTGGAGGGAAAGCATAGGTATTTATGATGAGAAGGTGGTTTTTCAGCCATAATCCTCTTTTGCTTATCATGAGAGTGCCCATCTGAACTTAGGTTTTATGCTTAGTTGCAATAAAAATAAAGCTGGTCTTGCCTAATTTCTGGGATACGTCTCTTACCCAGTAGTTAAGTGCTTGCCACAAAGTAGACTAGAGTGGTGCACTAGTTTGACTTTACTCACAGCACCTGAGAACTTGTTTTCATAGTTTTCTGTTTGGGGACTGATTTGTGTTTGTGTATTTTGATGTTGCTTGTTTGCAAACAGTGCATGCAGTCTAATTAGATATATTTTAAATAAATAAATAATCCTTCAGACAACTATTGAAGTCTCTTAATCAGTCATGGTCAATTGATAGTCTTCTGATCAAATGTCAGCCTAAAGGTGTTTAAAATAGCAGTCAAAGAAAACATCAGTAAAAATAATAGGGGTGCACAAATAGATGTTGCTGATAAATATATATATTTATGACCAGACTTGAAGCTCTGGCTTACTGTCCATGGATGTAAGTTGTAAACTGTCTATCCCCAGGAGTGTTTTCCCAGATTTGTGAGATTTTTGTGGTTTTTTTCCCCACAAAGTTATAAGGAAACAAAAAACGTCTTTTAAGTCTGAAAAGGTAAGAAATAGCCATAGATCTATTCAAGTACTCTTGAAATTACGGCTTAAAGATAAGTCAGAAAATGAAATCTGGTTGTGCTGAGGAAGTATGTAGTTACACATTATCTTGTTGATGAAAGAAGTTTAAAAATGCTGAAGTAAATAACTTTCTGTACCTCCACTATGCACGTTCTTTGAGTGTACACAGTGTGCTATATATGTATATATACACACACACACGTATGTGTGTGTGTATGAAAACAAATGTGTGACCCCCCAAGCACAATCCCATGCTGTTGTAGCTGCTAGGTTTGATATCAGTCAGATTCCAAGTACTTTATGGTACTTCAAAGTCAGAACTCATGAAGGCTGTGCAGAGATAGTTATGGATCTTGGCTAAGAGCAATCAACTGCACATGTGAAATAATATAAGAACATTGAACTATGTTAGCTTTTATGAAGACGGCTTACATGAAAATATATTGTGTCTATACTTTCTTACCTGAGCCTGATTGGAAGGCTTTTTATGGTTGTATTTTGATTCTTTGGTATCAAATCCATTCTGTGATGTCTCAGGGTATTAAATTTTGGGGGTTATGATTTAAATGAAATTTTAAGTGGAATGACCAACTCTGTTTTCTTTTTAAAGAACCTCCTCATTTAAATTGCCACAGAAATGGTGAGGTATACTAGCTGCAGATGTGTGTGTCGTCTCTTAAACAGGGCTGGATTTGTTTTCTGCAACAGGGGAGAATCCTCTCTTTCAAAGGGCCAGGCGGGTGTGTTGGCCCCGTCCCCCTGCTGTCACAGCACTGTGGTTGCTTGGAGTGTGGGGGAAGCTGAGCCCAGAAAGTGCTCTGAGAGCCGTAGCTTGCCCTCCTCCCGTGGGAGTGCTGTCAGTAGCAAAAGCCCTGCTGCAGAGTGCAAAGCTGGCTGGCTTGCTTGTTGCAGCCATGAACCTTACCACTGAGACTTGGGGTTGTTTCCAGGCCAAGGTGAAGGACAAATTGTGTTCATTCGTATTGGAATGGTCAGCTTTTGAGCTTTTGCTGTTCCGCCCTCCATGCCTCACTACCTCATCCTTGGGTACTCATTGCGTGGGGGTGCCTGTGTTTGACATTTCAGAAACACTGATTGCTAGATGCTAGTTCAGAAAGAGAATGAGGAATGAAAGCCAAAGCTTATGATACTATTTTGATTTATTAGCTCTGTAGCACAGACTGCTCTAGATGTCTGCCCTCTGTCTCCTCTCTCCTTTAAAATATGATTTACTGACGTACTAGTTGAAAAGATGTTTGTAGACAGATGCTAAGAGCAGTGAAAGGTTAGATCTGTTAATGAAAGTTATTTTGAAATCCAGTCTCCCACTGTAGAATTTTTCTGTCCAGAAGAGCAGCAGTTTTCTAGTGGGATGATCAATGCTGCCGCACAAGGCGCCACAGTAGCACTGTGAATTTTATGTCCTTCTGAAGGAGACAAAAGATATGTGGCCGAAATACTAATTTACTCCTCTTTAAGACTGCTGCTTGTGGGTGAACCAATAACCCATCATACTTAAAAAAATGTATTATCTGTAGATTTTGTTGTTGTTGTTGTTTCTGTGTAGTATATAATACAGCAAATCCCACTTCAGAAGAGTGGAATAAGTCTCTGTAGTAATGGAATCAGATTCAGGACCATCCCATGGGTGAAAAGAACCTTTTCTTTAGCTGACAACCAACTATTAAAAGATATTGAATGCTCACAGAGAAAGCTTGAACAAAAATAAGAGCAAATATATAGCTTATCCTGAAGTTTCTGCAACTTCCTTTTTGATATTCACAATAGTGAAATTATTTTCTGGAGGAAAGAATAAGACAGTGCTTATTAGACAGGTGTGTTTAATAGTTCAGAAAAAAGTGTGTTGACCTGTTCAGATGCATGTAAGCTGTTCTTTCATTTGCATGATATGCATAAATTCTTTTTAAATTTTAAGAAGGATAGAGAAGATTAAAAAACTGTAATTATTGAAACTGTAGCTTCTGTTTGAGGTCATGACACATCTCTGATGTAAGGGATGCATTTTTTCAGCCTCTGCCCTGTTCGTGGGGGGTGTGTTAAACTAACATTTATAAAGCCTACAAAATGCCACAGACAGCTGTCTGGCGCTGATGCCACTAATGGAAAACCAGGCATAATGCCTGAGCCTGAAGTGTTGATCAAATGGGCCTAGAAGATCGAAAGACTTTCCATCTAAGCTGAAGGTTCAGGACTCTGCTGGATTGCTGAACTTTACAATAGGGTAAAGGTACTAAAGAGTTTATTGTGGGAAATAAACTGACAGAGAGTGAGTCAGAACTAAATATTGAGAAGAAGTAAGAAACCAAGTGAACAGAGAATGATACGGTGCTAAATAGCATTAAGTACTCTTCCATGAAGTCAATTACTACTGAATAAATAGTGCACTGGTCAGGAAACATCAGATACATGATGATGGATACACTGAGGACAGCCTTTCAAATTTTGCAAGCCTCATATTGGCATTTTGGGAATTCCATGGATACAGAGGATTTCATAATCAAAATGTGTGGCTGTAATAATATCCTAATGTCAACCCCTTATCAGTATATATGTAATGATCTAAAATAAGAGAGAATTTTTTTTTTTTATAGAAGGAACGTTTTATAGAAGGAAAGCAGCAAAAATATGAAACTTTATATTTAATACATAGAGCATGTATTTCATAAATGGACAAAAAAATGAACAGTTTAAATATTCTGTTAATTTAGCTTCATGCTCACATCTGGAAAGTGAGTTTTGGGGATGGTACATTGTAAGTAGCTGATTAGCTTCAGAAGATATGATCGTGTTTCAAACAATGCTTTTTTTGTGGAATAATCTTCTAAAGCAGAGATTTTTTTTTTTTTTTATTACTGGTGGTGAAGACTGTATTTTATGTTCTAAACCAGGTCTTTTATTTTTAATATTATTCATAAGCTCATGCATGGCATTTCCTCAGTGACAAGGAACAATTGTTTCTATTCACTTCTTGCAGATTTATTTTAAATGCATTAGGAGCATTCAAAATGTTCTTTTTTACCTTCTCATCTGCAATGCCAACTTTGTTTTGCAAGTGTTCTCTTTGGCTCTTGACTTTGCTTGATCCCTGGTATGACTGTCTGGGCTGCCTTTGCAGATGCTTGTTCCTCCCCTCTACATCTCTCATTAGCAGTAATGTTTTTCTCTCTTGGTTGAAAAACTACTTGTAACTCCAAATGGCATTCCCTCAGTGATATATAGCAATTCAAAATATTAACTCCTAACAATTCAGTTATGCTTTGATTGTTGGCAACCTTTTCACTATAGAAATCACTCAATAGGATCATCCAATTCCTTGCAAAAATTAGCTTTCCTGCTCTCCTCCAGCCTTTACTGAGGGCAGCAGAAGGGAAGAAAAGGTTGTCTGGAGAGGGGTGGGTATGTTCCTGGGCTGGAAGTGCCTCTGGCATGAAAGTACCCAAGTGTTGATGCCAAGGAAGAGGACAAAACAGAGTTCAGCTCTGGGCACATTAAGTTTGATCATGTTCAAAATAAGGAGGGAGGCTTTTTTTTTTTTATAAGCTGCTGTAATTACCATTGCTCCTCCCAACACAAAACCCACAGCTGTTTTTGTGTGATGGTGCTTTGTGCAGTTTTGACTTTTGTTGAAAGTGCTTATTTCAGCAAGCAGCTAATGTGTGCAGAGTATAGAAATTACTTGATATATGAGCTTGTCTTTCTGCAGTGAATCACCTTTGTAGATCTGTTGTAAATTCATCCATTTCTTACAAATGCTGATATATGATCAGTTGATTTGACAGTAGGCTTATGGCATAGGTAAATTCACTGCTTCTTGCCAGGCTATGTAGCAAAATTTTTCAGTAATAAGTGCAGTAAAAAACCATACTGGAGCAGGAATATATTTTTTTCTTTGTGTCTTCAATCATTTCTATAATTCATTTTTATAACCTCCTTCAGCAGAATGACTTGGTTTATAATGCTTTGCAGTGCAGCATTTTGTAAAGGCTTGCATTTTTAAAAATTTTAACCTAGGAGAAAAGAATAAAAAAAATACCTCCTTCACAACTTCTTGCTTTTTCTTTCTATCTTCCTTCTTTGCCCTTTGTCTTTAATCCACAAAGAAGTATGCTGGCTGTTTCTACTGCTTCATTGTTTTTAGCATCTTTTTTTTTTATTATTTCAGTTTTGCTCCTTTCTGTTTCTTGTTACAGTGTGCTACTGGTAGTTCAGGAAATAGCTTGTTGATATGTGAAAAGGATGGTTTCCTCTCTACC
Source organism: Edolisoma coerulescens (assembly GCA_013397115.1). NCBI lineage: Eukaryota > Metazoa > Chordata > Aves > Passeriformes > Campephagidae > Edolisoma > Edolisoma coerulescens. Next base: position 2,675,379 of record VWZW01006867.1, read on the forward strand.
TGTGACACACAGGTCCTTGAGATGTCAGTGCCCCATGTAGCCCAGTTTTCATGCCAGTAGTTTTCTTTTAGCACATAGCAGTGAGAAAGAGATTCCTATGTCTAAGTCTGCTGTATATCTCAAATCTGCAGCAATCAAAAGAGCAGCCAGGTATCTTTGTCGTATTGTGATTGGAGGAGTAACCTGCCTGTCTAAAACTCCTTTGAAAAATTGGTTACTTTGTTACATGAGTAATTCCTTCTCCTTGTTTCAGTGCTGCAGGATTTCTTTCCTTAGTTTCCAACTGGAGCTGTTGGCTGAGGCCTTGGGCTCCTGCCATCTGGTAATTTTCCTTTCCCATTGTAGCTGCTCCTTAAATATCAGATCACACTGCTTTTTCTGGATATAAGTGGAACAAGATTCTCCAGAAATAGTTTTTCTTTTACTGATCCCAGGCCCTTGGCAATAACTCAGCTGCATCTTCTTATTAATTGATCTCGCTTCATCTCCATTGCCTTGCTCCCAGCAGCTCTTAAGTGGTGAAGCTTTTCGCTGCTCTCTTAGCCCCCCCTTGCCAGATGGCATTGCAAGGGATCACTGTAGGTGTGTCCAGTGCAGTCTTCCCAGTTTCAATCCAATCATACCTTACATCATTAGTTTTTAAAGAGGCATTTGTATTCCAGTCTGAGGTCAGTAACGTTCCCCAAATTCTTCAGGGTCTGTCTTACAGGGTCATCCATCATTGTGGCTAAGCAAGGAAAAGGACAGCCAAGAGAACTCTGCTCAGTGGACATTGCACATAACAATTATGTGGGACAATTGAGACTTGGAAAAAGCTTGAGCAGAAGCTGATAAAAGAGACGGATGTTTCTCATTTCATTAGTAATTCAGAGCTTAAGTGCACTAATTTGTATATGCCATTTAGTCATCTCTGTGTCCTTCTGTCAATATGAATTCTGTTGTCAGAAGAGCACACTTCCTGAACTTTCTCTCACTTGTTTCATCCTCAAATTAAGCTCAGATTTGATGTGCTGCATGGCCTACAGTATCCTCACTATGCTGTAAGAGACCAAAAATTTGCCCCTCGCTGGAAGAGATTAGAAAACATCTTGCCATTTGTATGAATATTTTCTTAATTTTTCAATTGTAATGTGCTTTAGAGATGAATGTCTTCCAATATTCACTTCCAAAAAGTAAGACTGATAAATGAAAGACTGCAGGAAAAACTACAGTATGTAAAAAACTCCCATAAAATGAAACCACTTTCAGTAAGTACATTTGCATTAACGTTTCTGTTTGCATACTAGAGTGGATCTCAAATAGAACTTTTAACTTAAAATAGCTATAAAATTTCTTTTCCCTAAAAAAAAACATTTTTGTGTTGTTTCAGAGCTTTGAAAGCCCATGTGTTCAGTTAACACTTCAAGTTAGGAAATAAATATTTGAAAAGCAAGTCAAATATAGCATCTTGCATGGCTTTTAAAAAAAATTTATTCAAAATAATTTTGATAGTCTAATACAGTTACTTAACTATAGTCATGTTTACTGTATTTGAAAGAATTTTTTAAAGTTAGGTTTAATGTTTCTTATACTATTACAGTCATTTTTCACTCTAGAGAATTTCTACAGAGATTCCCAGTAAAAACTTCCTTCTTCCAGTGTGTCTGGCAGCTTCTGTTTTCTCAGAGGGAAATGTTTACTGGAGGCTGCTCTAAGTGATCACTGTAAAAAGAGCATTTTTCCATCTCTACTGGGATTCATCCATCCTTTCTGATAGCACGAGTCAGCCTTTGTCCTTCCTTCTCTGTTAGAAATGATGCGAATTGGTGGATACTTCAGAAAAGATATTTCTGTAAGATTAAGTGAATGGAATTGGATTGGGTATGTTTTGGCAATTAAAGTGTTGAAAGGAAAATTTTGCATATCTCAGAGAGAAAATTTGAACTGCATTATAAGGTATAGTTTAAACTTGATCCAAAACAGGTTGATTTGATCCAAATGCACAGACAAGGGCACCTGAGATAAGTGTGGTGACACTCTTGGAGGAAAAAGGAGATTAATAAAAATAATATACTTTAATTTGGGTTGGCTTTAGCATCCCTAATGTATACTTTAAATTATGTGGATTTTTGAGTAGATTTTTTTCTTGAAAAGATCAAATGGGGTGCTTCTGTTAAAAAGTTGCAGTCTTCTGGTATTCAGCATGTTACTGGCATGAGCCGAATAGGTGCAGGTACCCCTATGTGATTTATTAAGTCTGTAAGTTACTGAAAATAGTCTCATTCACTGGTGCTGTGGGGAGAGAGAACATTGTGAGGCCTGCTGCAAGTAATTTAGAAGGCACAATTTGTATTCTTTCATTCCTTTCCTTCATTTATCATGAAACCTTAGTATATGCAGATACAAGTGCAACATTTCCCAAAAATCAAAAGCTGTTGTTAAAAAAAAAAAGAGGCTGTGGAGAAGGGAAGACTCCTTTCCCAATTTAAATATATGAAAAAAATTAAACAACCCTTACTCATTTGAACTGTGAGTTCAACATCAGTTCTGGAGGTTCCTGCTTCTGTACTGGTATAAGACCATAACACAAGTCAGTAAGAATTCTAAACAAGTACAAAATGATGAAAATGGTATCAAGGCGATGTAGGTTACAAAAAACCCCACACCTGTTTGACATGATTAACTCCAACACAGTTCGAAAGTTTTGGATGTCACAATTGTGTAACGTTTTTAGATTAGGAGTGTCCTCTAAATTTGAGGTTAGTGAAGTAAAGTTTCAAGCAACTTACAGCAATGAAGAATTGTGTATTCAAAATGCATCTTTGCTGCAAGTGTAATGAATTACATTTCAATCAAACCAATAAAGATCTATTGTGACTATGCTAAAATGTGCCCAAATGTAGTAATAATTATTTGTATTTTTAAATAGAAGCTAATAATCTGGATATCATAATAATCTTCAGAGAGAGATTCATATAATGTCAAGTATGCATTTCAGTGACCTCTTGTATCAGCCACTAATGCTTCTCCATGTCAGTACACTTCTCTTTGATTGCTGGTGTGCAATAAAGGATATCTTACTCCTCCTTAGAGTAGTAGAATGGAGTTATGGTACAGCTGATCACAGGCAGTTCCTGCATCATATCTTCGATTATTTCCTTTTTTTTCCAAAATGAGCATAAGTACTTAGGGACACAGTCATTTTAAAAGTTATAAGTTCAGTTCTTAGCTCCTGCAAAAAAAATAATATTAGGATCTTTTTCATTATCTGTCTGGAAAACTGCGCTGTTTTCACTTGTAATTTTTAAGTAAGTTTAATTGAACAATGTATAATAATTTAAAATAATTTGAAGTAGTTAAGATTAATTTGGTTAGGCTGTTAATTATCAGAGAAATTAGCTTCAGCTAAAATAAGGTACCTTTAAGCAGAGACATGAATAATGAAAACAGTACTGACAAAGTCTCAGGAGTGATTGAAAGGATTTTGCATAAACAAGATGGTAATTTAACCTCAAATAAGTTTTTGAGATGTAGCATTTAAAATACATAAAGGACTTTGTAAGAGCTATCCCTTTAATCCTCTTCAGAATCTGTATGCTGTTACAATAGATTGAAAGTGTGTTTCTTATTTAAAAATAGCAATAATTACTTGATATTTTGCATATTCAAGTATATTGCATATAAATGAATCCTCAGAACCTGTGCTAGTCACATGTCAAATAGTATTGTCATTGGTTTCTGCCTTTGATTCTGCAGATATTTGCTAGATTGATGTACTTGTCAACAAGAATTAGCTTTTCAGTTCGAAATACTCAAAGTCAGTCAGTCAAGTTGGCCTGCAGACGATGCCCAGCAGAGGTTGTTTGGTCACTCTTGTCATGGAGATAGATGCTATCAACACAATGATTTTGTTTATAGGCTGAAGGTCTGCCAGCTGAATTTTGGTGCTTTATTTTCTAACTGATGTTGGATCTGATCTGCATTTCCAGTCCTTGTGTTCTGTCCTCATCTTTGATACCTTAAAACCACAAATCTGCATTTTTTGGGGCGTTCAGTGTACCTTTCTTTTAGTCATCAGTTTACAGTATCTCAGTTCCAGTAATGCAGTGGTAAATGAGAATTTTCTTCATGCATTTGTTTCAACAGCTTTTCCCACACAAAACCTCCATTTCTATTAAAGCTGCCATACTGCAGACTGTATTTTAGGTAAATCTGTTAAACAAAGATGATGAATAGCCTAGGTTAATTTTTGGTGTTTCTAAGCATTTTTTTGGTGTTTGTAAGCATGTTCATACCTTGGTCTGCATGGGCTTTCATTTAGAAAGCAGTACCAATTTTGCAATTTTTGTGCATTTTTGAAGGATTTTCTTTTGGTGTTGCTGTTGTTGTTCCCATTGAGTTTTTTGAAAGTGGTTATTTTGAGAGCCATTAAAAATAAAAATTAAAAAATAAATCTTAGTCATGTTTTAAACAAGGCCAGGTGCTTATCTAGGCATTCAGAACATCAGCAGATGGTAACATAAGAAGCACTGACTGAGGTTTATGCAGCATGGGTGTGATGTTTGGATGCTTTATTTTCATTGTTGCAGAACAGTTGCATATCAGCATAACTATCTTTTCTGTCCTCGAAAAAAAGAAAGCAACAGTCAAAAGGGTCAGGTGCCTTCAGTGGGTATCGACTTCTAGCAAATTAACAGTCCGTGCAATGTCATGCAGTACTTGCAAAAGTATCAAGCTAAAAACTCTTTAAATTTTCTGTTTTCTAGGGGTCAGGGTACTAAGTTTTTGTTTCATGGGTTTTTTTCAGAATGTCACTGTTGAAATACATAAAATTTAATTATTTATGTTGGTTTTGTTAGGTTTTGCTGGTCTCTTCCTTTGTTCTTGATATTACAAAAATCTTTTGGACTAATTTTGCTTTCTTTTGTAAGTGTCCTACCATAACATCAGCCTCTTCAGACATACTGAAAACATTGCAAATAAACCTAAATTGGGTACCTGAGCCTTCATGATCATCTTATTCCCTAATCTCCTCACTTAATAAAAGTAACAATTAATAGTAATTCTTCCATCCGGAGATGCCATTGTACATGTTTTTCAGGCATTATTGCTTTCTAACATAAAGGCTGGTATAAACACAGTTTTTCTTTTCCTGACAACTTGAAGTACTTTTTTTATTATTACTACTTGAGCTCTTCTGAGATCAGTATAGCTTTTCTCCACTTTTTTTTTTTCTTTTGAGAGATATTGAGGCAACAGCTAAAATGGACATAAAATTTTCTGAAGTCACCTAGCATTCCTAAATGTGCTTAATGTGCTTCATCAAATAATGATGGTTCCTTTTTTTTTTTTCTGGTTCTCCCTTCATTCCCTTCAGAAGTTTCACTAATACTGTTATGTTAATTAAGAACAAATCCAAATTGATCCGACAAATCCATCGCCTTGATTTTAGATGTGAGTACATGTCTTGCCATTTTCTTCACTAGCAAAACAATATACTTAAAGAGGAAAGAAGAAGTTTTAAACTTTCATTGAGATCACCAAAACGGTTACTTAAAAAAAAAGAAATAAGGTGGGGAATATAATGATTTTTATTTAGTAAATGTAGCCCCTTTATGATTCAATGACCTGTGCAGGTTTGCTAAGAATTCCCATGCTTAGACTCATAGGAGTCTAAGCAACACATGCAAGTGTCAGTTTCCAACTATTTTTGCAGCCAGTGTTTTAAGCAAGTTTAAATACTAGTTTATCATTGTACAAAACTTGAGGTACCAGATTTTGTTGAAAAGGTGATTGCAAGTCTGTAGGTGCCTGAAATAACGAAGGTAATCATTTTACTCCCTTCATTTGGGGTATGCCTTCCTGATTCTTGTTTGCATGAAATAGGAATGTAACACCCACACTTTGTGCAAGGCCACTCTGTCAACTTTTCCGAAGCTGGAAGAATTTCATAGCAGCTTCTGAAGCCAAAATCATTTCTGTGTAGTGATAGTGAGAGTCTCTGTCCAGAGAAGATGAATTTACTTTCTACGCCAGCCAGGCACAGACGTTAGCTCAAATTGACTAGTGAGTACTTTTGGTCTAGGGGGATGCCTGTGGCGTATTTTCACCTTGGGAGAAAGGTGTTTGCTGCCTTAGCATGTTACAACTGTGTCTTCATAAAGAAGGGTCCTGTTGGGACACTGTAATCTAATTGGAGTACTGGCTGAAATAGAGATGACTGCTGGAAAAAGTCCTGTGCATACAGATCAAGAGGTGAAAGAAGATCAGTGTCGAAAATCAGGTGAAAGAAGTGTTGTGTCGAGGCTGCAAGAACATGAGCTGAACTTCCATTAAGACTAAGGAAGGCCATGTGGAAGTTTAACTGGAGAAAAATTTTTGGGAGCCATGCATTACTGGGTCCACTGCTCACAGATCACCTTCAAATGAGTTTGTCTGCAGGTTAAATGAAACTTCATAAATTCCTTTTTTTGGCAGAATTAAGAGCCCACTGACCCTCTCAGAGCATGGAATTTCAAACCTACTGTTTAGACCACTTTCTACACTTCCACTGAAAGATGATTGTGTTGTTGCAGGTGACATTGTAGAATAGAGCTTAATGAATGAGAAGAACTGTCCGAGCTCAGCTTTCCTTTCTCCTTTTCCTTCTGCTCAAGGTGGTTTTAAATGCCTTTTTGAGTACACTGTGTAATGGACAAAGCAGCAATTATTCCTTGCCAAATTTATGGTTACTTGATTATTTACATCAGCTGAAAGAGGCCAAAATCAATGGGAGCTCTTTTGTGCTTACAGTGGAACTTCATTTTATCCCTGTCAAAGACCTAATTTGCCTCAGCAACTGCTATTGTTAAAGTAGGGCAGAGACTCTTTCCCTGAAGACCTTAACCCAAATTGCTAATGCTGCTTTCTTTTCTGCTGTTCTAGACAGGCAGTAAACAGGCATAGAGAGAAAACTTAACTTTAAAAATTCACTGCTTGTGAATGTCTTTGTTATTTCCAGGTCCTCTGAAAGATAGCTCCACCTCTGCACAAGTGTTAAGCATTTTAAATTCATTGTCCCTCCTGAGTTCCCCTTCTGAGAAATGCCTGATTTTTTTATGTCCACCACTGATCTTTTCTGCTACTCTGTAGAAGTCTGATGTACATTTTAAACATTATAGGTGAAAGGGCTGTCTTAAAAGTGTTCTGCTCTTACTGAGGAAGGTGTTGTACATTTAATTTCATGAATGTTGTACATGAAAACTGCAGTTCACCAACTGTCAGCATATCATGTGGCTCTGAACGAAAGAGTATTTGTGATCATGTCTGAGAACGTGGCCTAGGTACTACTTCAAGTTATATTTAAAAATGGCTAACCATGGTGCTTGTTACTTTTTCTATGTAGCAGGGTTTGAACTACCCCATGTTGTCATGATTTCAGTAGGACCCCAATATGAGCTCAGAACTACTTCATTCGATTTCAAATTCATGTATTCCTTTATGTGGTGTGGCCGAAGACACCACAATGCTCACATCTCAAGGGAGATGCAAGATCAGAAAATACGGCTTTTATCAAGTACTGGAGGAAAATGCACAAGGTTGTTACAGGTGAGAGATTCCTTTAGCAGGTGTTAAGGTTTGGTAAGGACAGTTGAGGATTCTTTGTTTTTGAAAGTGTCTGACACAATGGAAAGAAGCATTTGTCATTTACAGTGACTTTTTGGAGCTATAGAATATTATTCTTTGATGGACTTCATTTCCTTGCAGGCAGGCTTTCATTCATGTTTGCTTTAGCTTTAGGTGTATAAACACTAGGCTTTGCTGAGAAGCATATTGCCTTTAAAGTTCCACAGTCTCAAGGGTTGCTGAAAGTACTTGGCATCCTTGACACATGATCCAATGTTGTTTTTTAACAAATCTGCTCTGTTACAAATCTGTTTACTCCTTGCTTGCCTTCTTATAACGTATGGATGAAAAGCACAGAGGGAAAAGAAACCAAACGTGGATATTTTTTATTCCTTGGTAGTTGTTGAGAAGTCTCAGGGTAGTTTAGAATTGGTCTGCAATGACAGTACCAATGGGAAATGCCAGTGACCTGAAGAACCCATTCTGGGCTGGTATCTTGGAATATCCCTTGTTTGCTCTTCTAGGAAACAATGGCTAAGAGTGAAAAGGCGTAAGTTTCATCTTGCAGTAGTATACAGTCAATTTGAGGGTTTTTTTGCTGCTGTTCTTAAATTAGCTCTAGAATAGTAATATAGTTCAATATGTTGAACAAGTCACATTTAACAGAGTGCTTTTGCAAGACAAGCAACATGCGATGAAGGGTTTTAGAGAGAGATGCAGCTTGCACCTTTGCCTGTGCCTTTCTGCCCTGAAATTTTTATACCTTCATTTTACTAAATATACTGAAGACGCAAGACTTTTTAACTGGATAGGCTTTGGGTATGCTTTTAAATTTTTTTAAATTTTGCTTTATTTTTTTTTTTAATTTATTTTTTATTATTTTCTCCTTTCTGTGTTTCTTCATTTTGTGTATTTTGCAGTGAGTTACCTTTTGCCATGTTGAACCTTTTTCGCATTATCACTAAATGGCTGACTAGGCACAAACTTCTAAAATGGAAAATGTAGCAGCAGAAGGGACCTGTTTTGGGAATACATATTGCTCTGGACTATTCAGTTCTTAGCCTTCATCCAACTGTGTTCCACAGGTGGGGGGAATGCAAGGGGCAAGTGCCTCTGCCTTTCACAGCTGTTTGAATCACTGTGTTTAAAATAGGTGTGCTCACCTGCCATGCCTTACTAGGCGTGCCTACTGCCTTACTTTTCTGCGCTGATCCTCTCTAGAAAGTCCATTTTAGTAATTATTTATTCCACACAGACATGAATATGCCTTGAGTTCTCCCACCCTCAAAACTTGTGAGGAATTGTTGTTCTGTTATGTTTTATTGTATGTGCTTCCTCTCCTCCTTCTGCCCTTGTTGGGACTTTAGGCATGCAGAAGGGCCAACAGAATTTGATCCTACATGTACCCAACATGGATGAAGTGCTAGAACACATATAATGAACTGTTGTATTTCTTCAGCAGTATGACTGCCAGGTGTACTTTTTGTCTCTCATACCTACAGCTAAACAGTTTTTATCTGAATGCTCAGGAATTGCTCATCTTTCTCTGAATTTTCAGTGTTACAGTTTTTTTAAAATGCTCAATATGAATGAATGTAAAGCAGTGGATATTTTTAAAATTATTTTCCTCAAATTTTCCTGTATGCTGACCAGACTTTTTCAGTGCTAGCCATTTTTTTGTGAAGCAAAAAAAAAAAAAAACCCGAACAAACCCAAAACCTCCTTTCAAGAAGTTACTACCTAATGAAAAGCAAGAATGGTTTAGTTGCAAATGCTGTAAGGTGATCCCATGCTCTTGTGTCCTTGTGAAGTTGACTCGAACCTTCATTCTAGGCTTTTGTGTGCAAATCTTCAGCTTCCTTCCTCCAGCACAAACTTGGGTGCTTCTCAAAAGTAGGTAGAGTCCTTGACTTTAATGAGAATAAATGCATTCAATAATTCAGTGGAAGTGGAGCTTCTGACTAACATTAAACAATGAAAGCTCTTTCTGAATAAATTTGGAAAACCTATTTGTTTCCTGTATAGTAGCCTGTAATAAAGTGGGGCTAGAGAATCTTTAGGCACGTTGTATTTAAATAAGTTTCTTGTTGAAACCAGAGCAAAATCTCCAGTTATGGATAATGCAGTTTACATTTTATTTGAAGAATAAATATTATATTATCATAATTTCAATTGTAAATGCTCTTTACTTTTGTCAACAGGCCAGTGATAAGGTCTCTGTGAGAGCCTTCGGTTAGCAGAATGACACAGAATGCAAAAAGATAATAAATATGTGTGGAAATTCAGTTTAGTGCTTAATAACTTAAATCAGATGGGATATTTCGAAAGAAAGGTATGCTTACAGCAGTCATAGTGGGAAACCCGGCAGCAAGCTGCGAGTCTCTCTGCATGAGTGTGGGGACATCCTCCTGTCTGCATGGTGTCTGTTCCCTCAAGCACTCTGTTTTCTGAGCTTTACTTACCTCGTGCCAAGGGGTGACAGTACATAAGGAAACAAGAAAGGATTTTTTTTTTTTTTTTTTTTTTCCCCCCCCTGCTAGTTTGACACTTAAATAAGCGAACACAAATTTGCTGCTGGCAATCACTATAACCACCTTAAATGAAACAAGATATGTTATATATGCTGTGGTTTTGGAAGGTACATTTAACTGTGTACTTCTTACTGAGACTTTACATTAATTTCTTACTCTGGTAAATTCTAGGAATAATTTCACAAACTAAATTTAGGAAAAAAAAGGTGGGGGGTAAGAGACCAATCTGTGTGAAGCAAGGATTGTAGGCCAATTATTCAGGCATTGCAGTGGAGAACACTTCTTGCTATGGGAGATGCCAGAAAGATCAGCAGCATTACATGAAAAACTGCTCTCAACCATCCTGTTGTTTAAGAGCACAGGGTATTGCCTTGGAAGTCCTTAGATAATGATTGTTGGAAGCTTTAATATTAATTAATTTAATGTTAATTAAATCAATAAAATTCAGGTAGAAAACATACAGTGATTGGCTTCCTTGATGCCTTCTGAAGAGTCAAGTCTTTTATTTACTGTTCTTAAATTCTAAAGGTCTTCAGAGGAGGCTTGTCCCCTCTTCCTGTAGTGCTTTCTAACTGCCTTGGAAACTTCTGTTCAGTCAGAAACAAAGGTGTTTTTAAAAGAATCTCTACAATTACCTTTATTCTTTAACTTGCAGTGTTGCATTACAGTTTTTTGATTTTGCCTCACTGATTAAAGTAATATTAATTAATTTCTGATTGCATGTGCATATAAAATATAGGGATAACAGAACTTTCACTTCTGCATGCGGATATCTCTCATGTGTTCCTTCCACGTGCTTGAGTTTTAGACGATGAATACGAGTATGATTCTTCCCAATCATGTTGGCTACAAAACAGAATAATTTCATCTCTTAACAGAATAATCAACATCTCTTAACTGAGTTTTTGTCATCCTTGATCAGAACTTAGACTTTTGGGGCTTTTTATATTACCCGTACCACTTCCTGATTTAATAAGAACTAACTTGTGTAAAAAAAAAAAAAAAAAAATTAAAAATGTGTTCTCTTCGTATGTTCAGTGGAGATACAGGAATATAATTTATTCATTTAATGTATCTAACTACAGAGTGAGGATCATTACACAGTTAATGAGAAGAATGAATACTCTTTCTGCACTACAACACTTAGACCCTAATCTTAAAATCAGTTTTTAAGGTTTAATTCTGTGATTTGAAAATTAATTTAGATGAAGACAAGGTTGTCCTACGGTATCAGTCATAAGGCCTTTAAAGTAAACCCCTCATCAGATATTCTTCTTTCTCCACTCACAGCAAAAGCTCAGTTTGGTGTTGAAGCATCGTGGGTTGCTGCTTTGATGCAGTTTCCACAGCATGAAAAGATTTAAAATAAAGGTTAGTGGAACATCCCTGTAGTCCAGGGCCATTGATCTTTTTTAGTGAACTTTGAAAACAAACAAAACCTTCACCTTTTTGGTAAATTGCAATGGTATTTCTTGCTTGATTAGGAAATAGACCTTCTGTGGTTTGATAGAACCTCAGTGGATGGCCGTTTGCTATATACTCCCAAGAGAACTTTCTTACTGCTCTTCTGTTGTGTAATGTTGAAGTTGATATAGAGACACATTTCTTGGTAAATGCTTTAAGGATATTCACTTCATAGACAAAAAGTTACTTGAAATCATACCAATTACACTGCTTTTAACTCTTCTAAAATGCCTAGCCAGTGTTCAAATACAGAAAAGTTGACTGTTGAAAAGCTTACAGCTGAAGCATACTTTTATGGCTGAGAATAGAGTTTTTGTTGGATGGGGAGAGTCCCATTCCTAGGGGCTTTCAAAAAGACCATAAAGCCCCAAAATCAACTAGATCCTGGTAGTACTTCTCCTTCCTGCAAGTAAGGCCAATTAGTTACCTGAGACTATAAGACAAGTTAGGGCATAATATATGGGCAGACTAAGTCAGAATGTACTTAACCTTGGAGTGTGGCAAAAGGATAAATTATACAGGATAACTGAAATGGCACTGAATCCATATTAGACACTTGAGACTAATGCTATTGCTGAGAAGTGAACTAAGAGGGAACTGCAATACATTATTTGAATGAGATTTTAATCCACAGATACTGAGTTAGTGCTGTAGAGTTTAAGATGCTCTATCAATTACTTAATATAAACAAGCCCTTCTTGTAGAAAATTCTTTTAAAGATGTATAATATGCATGGATTTAATGAGGCTTTTATTGTGCTAAGCTGTCAGAAAGCTATAAAACTGTTTTCATTACCGTCAAGAAAATTTTTAAGGATAACGTTTTTCAGGTTGGGCCAAAATAATGAAAGTCCCATTTCTCAGACTTGGGAAACAGGATGTTTACTCAGGGTGTGGGTTAATGCAGCCTGTAGAATCTTGTTTGGATGTGTTGCTTTGGCAGTCTGTCATGTTATATCACCACTAGACAGTCACCCTCTTTTCAGTTTTACCCTTTTAAATAAAAATGTGAATAAGTACACCTAAGATAATGTGTTTATTTCATTTCCGTGCAAAGAGCACAGTGTTAAAAATGCTATTTAAGACAGACCACGAGGTGCCCCAACACTTTCTGATTTCCAGTGTGATTATTGCAAGCAAGCACCAGCGTCTTATACCTGAAGAAGGGGAACGGGGAGGAAAGGCAACTAACAGTTTTAGGAGGCTTCCCCAGTGAAGTCTTTATAGACTGCTGATAAATAGGAGCATTTTATTTAGTCACCAGTACTAACCAGAAAGTAACACCCAATGAGAAAATTCCTGCCTGACATAAAAGCCAGATTTCATCCATACTCTCTGCTGCCTCCTTCATTCTGTCATTTAGGGTCAGGTTTAAATCTTCATGTTCTGGTCAGTCCCATAAGTGGAATTTACATCTCGGTCTGTTGTTCAGTAAGTTTCGTAATGCCGTATGCATGAAATAGATGCCGTGATGGTACTTTTCCTACATACTTCCCTTTGACATCTAATTTCTTTTAGTTATATTCCAAGTATGAGATGTTTTCTTCTTTTTTTGTGTTTTGAGTATATTTGAAATATTCTGCTTTTCAGGCTAGGTTCTTCTGGGAAGTTCAAAGAACACAACAGTTTATATTTAAGACTAAACCATTATAATCATGGTTGATTCAAAAGGCTGAAAGCCATGTGCTGTCCAAACAAGTTAAAAATAAGAGGGCAAAAAAGCCTACCACAAACCACCCAGTCCTCTACTAATCTTTCATGGCAGTATAGCACTGCCTGTCATCAAGACTACATCTGGAATTCTACCAACTTTTGTTCTTGAGATTTAAAGTCTTGTCTGATTTGTTTGAGCAAGTCCGCAGTCTGTCTGTGCTTACCTTATGCAGAACTCTGTCATTGAATGTGGCAGATACTGCACAGGGCAAACACTGAATGTGACTGGTTGATCCCTGTAAAATTACCTTCCAAGGCAAACCAATACCTTTAATCATAGAGAAAAAAAAAGACGACGACAAATCCAGTGGTTGCAGTGCCTTGCTCTAAGCTCTAGGAATGTTCATGTAATTCATGATCTGCATTGCAATCACCACTGTAATAGATACCTAACTGGTAGTTTTGGCAATCATATTTATGTTACCTTTGTCTTATCCTGCCACTTGTAGCTCTTTATTGTAAGAATTTTATTTGTCCATTTGTCCTGATGAATTGTTAGTCCTTGAGGTACTATGTTGCTTGAGTGATTTGACTTCTGGAAGAGGTTATCAGTGAGTCTCTGCTTAATTGAAACCTTTATATTGGGTTCAATTGATAATAAACCTCAGTGTAGGACTGACCTTGCTGGAGCAGTGTGTTAACTCTGTATTGTAAATGCTGACCTGCAGTAGGAAGGGAGAGGGCATCTACCCCTCCTGGTCTGATCAGATCGACACCAGATATTTTTCAAGGCAGGTGAAAATAGCACAGTGCTTTTGAACTGCTGGATTTTTTGTGTTCCTGCCTGAAGCTGCATGTCTTGAGTGAAAACAGGATGTATTGACTTGGTGTAACCGCCAGTTGACCTCTGTGCCCTTTACATCTGAGTCACACAAGGCAACACTGTTCTTTTTATCTTTTTGTTGTCATTACTTGCTGTTGTGAGTCACATGAGATGTATGTATGCTCCTAGTATAAACAACCTCGTTCATTTACTCTTAAGGTTCTTGCTGCTCTTTATTTTTCCATTTTCCTTCTAGAAAAAGAAAAAAAACCTTCCCCTTTTTTTAGTTTGCATTCCAAAATCAAGTTGTGTTTAGCATGACAGTTTTCTTGCATATTATGCACATCATCTCAAGTGTGAAGCAAATTCTTTATTGTATACATATTTAATGTTGTTTCACACAGTAAAGTCTAAAAGACTTTTTTCTGAAATTGAACTTTAGAGGTGTGTGTAAGATCATCTCCAAGTTGATCAGGTATTTTTATTTCAAGTAAATGGAATAACTGTTTTTCTCCTTACCTAGGTTTGGTTTCATTGATTTTGCTGGTTCACTTGCAGTATCTGAACATTCAGTTGCTTCTGGATTTACACTTGATAAAAGTTGGGGGGTTTTAGTTAATTCTTTGCAGTAATAAGTTTTTAGATGTAAAATTCTGCTATTAGTTCTATACTCTCTGCATTATGCTTTGCTGAGAGGTTCTTAAGCCTGGATTTGTGGGGTGTACACTTAAGAACCCACACCTAAAAACAAGTTCCAGCAGATGTGATTGTAGTTGCGTGTCACAGGCTGCTGTGCTGACCATTCTTTATCTACCTTTGATAGATGTGCTTTTCTTTTAATGGCCCTTGCATTTTGCAGGCTGCTGTTAGTAACATTACCAATGGCTATAAAATGCTGTTAGCTGGTTGTTTTATTTTTATCCAGTTTTATATTCTTATTTAAGACACATGAGAAAATGCAGCAAACCACTCTAATAGCAAAAGTAACAAAAAGCTTCACTGCACATAATCTTCTGCAGCAGTATGTTGTTTCCGGTGTCTTAAATTCCCAGTTGTGGGTGTTAGTATCTACAAGAGCACTTTGGAACTTGGTTACAGTTGTTGTTGCGCTTGTTTTCAGCTGTAGATCATGTATTTCCATGAGAGCTTACACTCTCAGAATGTGAATTTCTTTGGACTCTAGAATTCAAATATTATATCTGTGTAATAACTGTAGCTTCCAGTATAAAATTTGCATTTCCGTTGCCAACAGTGTATGCAGAGCTATTTTTAAGGAAAATTATGATGAAGCTGATCAAGAAAACTTTAAAAACTTTAGTAGCAATAAGTAATGTAAAGCAGTCTTTAAATGTATGTGTTTTCAGAGCTTACGATCTGACATTGTCATATCTACAGAGCTGCTGGCTGTGCAGAGGCTATATTAAACCCATGTCAGTGTAGAACTTATTTCAGTTACTTTATTGTCTTCTACAAATTCAGAATTTCTCAAATACTGCAGTGTGCTTTCATGTGAGAGAGCAACTGATGAGAAAGTCGTTATTCAGTACAATTTTCAAAGCTGTTTTGCTGGCAGCATTGGTCCAACATCATGTGTATATGTAAATATCTGATAACCTTTTATAGAATTATGCAAAACAGTGCGTGTTCACCTTAGAGGGCATTTCATTTGCATCTAATAGTGCTGAAAGATCTAGAATGTACGATTTTTTTGATGAAAAATGAAAATTGGAAGACAAGTTATCTAAGTGTGAAGCCTGAGACCAAACGTAAAATTAATGTTGTATATTTGGATTCAGTCCTGGAGTTATGAAGCTTCATTATAATCCAGCCTGACACCCATTTTTATTTATACGCACTAACATCTCTGAAGTGGATCTAAAGGCTGTTCATTTCTGGTTTGCGTGGGTTTTTTTCTTCTCCAAGAGCTGCAGAAAGCCTTAGTGTGTAGGGGAATAGGATCCAAACTTTGTCTGTCTTGCAGGAGAAAAAAAGGAGATTCTCAAATAGTGATTCTAGTTTTAGCTCTTGCAGAATGGTTTTACTTTTTCACTCTCATGTGTTGTTTTTCCTTCTGTAAATAGTTAATTTGGAAAAGAATAGTATTTGAACATGATAAATAGGCTTTTTGCTTGCAGAAGCGGTGGAATAAATTCAGACTGTTTGAGCTGATCTGTTATATGGGCTATAAAGCTGTTTTAGTTCTGTCACCTTTGGAAAGCTTTCCTGAGTTTATTTTGCAAGCACTTCTGCAGTTTGTGTAATACGCCCACATAAAACATACAGACAGGAGGCAAAGTACAAATTAACCAAGTAAAAATCCTGCTAATGCCAATATTTTTTTCCCCCCTTCAGAGTTATTTGTAAAATCCCAACCCGTACTACTAGATATATCAGTATAATCCACTAGCTCAGAATAATTTTAGAGATAGTTTTGCTACTGGTGAGTTCATTGGTCCTTCATATGATGGTTGGGTGAAAGAAAATAAAACTAAAAGCAACATGTGATACCCAATGTGTTCATAGGAGAATTAGTTGTAACGGGTTTTGCAAGTGATGGGTTGCTGGTTTGGTTTTAATTATACATTTGCTGACTTGCTGGCAGCTATTACTGAATCTGGGTTTGGTGGTTGAGTAATGTGTGTTTGTGCGGAAAGCATTAATAGCAGCTTAAATAGGCCTTCACATGCGCATGGAGTTTCCAGTGGGAATGGTTTGAAATGGAGTGATTTCCTCACAGCCACCCATGGGGTGTCAGGTTTCCCGCGGGTGAGCGAAGGCTCATATGGAAAACAATCTGGCTGTGCCGAGCCTGCCCTCCTGGGCAGCCCCAGCCCGCGGTGGCTTTGTGCAGCGCTGGTTGCTTTTACAGCTCCAAAGCTTGCTCGGTGACTGAACAGCCACCTTTCCATTTGAGGGGAAGGAAAAGGGACGAGCGAGGGGTTTTCGTCTGGGGTTTCTGCAGCCTCAGGGGTGGTGGTGGTGGTTTTCCAGCGGGGAGGCCTCCAGGAAGGGGGAGTGTGCTTGGCTTCGGAGCAGCACCAGGGTTGCTGGAAGGGAGGATGCTGATTACAATAATAAACAAATGCTGGGGATAGATTACCACACGGCTGTCAGAGCAGACAGCACCAAAGGAGGAGATCCCCAGCGAAGGCTTTGGAGGTTGCAGCAGGATCCTTTGCTGGATGGTTTTTTTTTTTGTGTAGACAAAGGAAGTTACTTTTTAGACGACTTCTAATGGGCCTTGACGTTTCTGTGGTGCAGCATCTCCTGCGCGAAGAGAAGAGGGCTGGAGGTGCCTGGTTACTGCCATAGCAGCACCAGCCCATGGTGCTGGCTCTGAGGAAGGCAGGGGAGAGATGGGTGCCTGTCTGGTCACACCACTGCGTTCCCGAGGATGAAGTGTGCTTCATCCCATTTTAGCTTGTCTGAGAAGCTGGTTTTTGATGCTTTCCATAGACAGCGATTTCTCTCAGGTTTTTTTTTCCATTGAATGGAGCAACATGGAAGGACTTGTTCTTCCTCTTCGCCCATCATATACCAGCAGGTTATAGCTTCTCTCACTCAGGGTCACTGAGACCAAACACTGACCCTGAGGCCTGCAAGAAGCACTTGGATCCTTCAGGCCATTGAGGTGAGCTGGAGGCAGTCCTGGGGAGGTGTGGAGACATGGAGATCCCCACAGAGCCATGAGGTCAGGACAACCCTGCAAGGAGCAGCGCCCAGTGTCAGCAGGTCACCCCTGGGTGCCCAGCCCATGGGAAGGAGCAGGGACAGAGAGACTGTGACAATGGCGCTGTGTGAACTGTTCCCAGGGGAACACAGCCCAGGAGAGGGACACGCACTGGAGCGCTTGGAGTATTTTGAGACTGTATAGGTGGAAGAAGAGAGAAACTTTCTGAAGGCTATAGACTTGGCTTGGAGGACGTACCAGGAAAATGTAGGCTTCGGGAGACGCTTAATGATGATTGGCCTGAACTTCAGCTTACGTGAGTTGCTGACAAAATTTGAAAAGGTATGATAGGCACTTGCACACATGCCTTTGAAAAAGGCCGTGTATGCCTTTGAAAACACAGTAAATAAAAAGGGCAAGTTGATGTTTAACCTAGGTTTTCTGTGTTGGCTGTTTATGTCCTCATGTGTACCCTGTTTATGGAAATCTAATGTTGCTTGTCTTCCCCATTTCAGGTCCCACAAGATTACTTTTAGAGCATGTCCTCTGATTGTGGGCATTTTTATTTACTTATTTATTTATTTTGAATTCCAAAGGAAATGAAGAACAGTTTGGGCTTTGGTAAGTCCAGGGTATAAGGGGACATTACAGGCTACCTGTGACCTTGTTCCACTATTGACATAAAGCAAGTGCTCTGGAGTTTGCTGTTCAATTTAGTTGAGTGATATTTTAGTCAAATTGAAAGATCTCATGATGGCTTTTGTAAGTAGAATTATTTCCAATGAGTATGCAATTTTCCCACTGTTTCATCTGTTCTTCTTTTATTCCAACTAGTTACTCTTTCTCTTACCAGGTTGTTCAGTAACAGTAATGCTGAGAGACAGGAGGTTTGGCTTTGCAGTGATTGTTCTGATGAGCAAGAGACATGAAAATGTTAAAGAACAGATTGTTTTCATCTATTTATCAGCACTTCCAGTGAAACCTCATTTGCATGCTTGTAACCACTGTTAGATTTGCTTTGCTTTTTTTTTTGCCATACGAACTTCCTGTCCTGCAAGACTGCAGTCTGTAACAAAATACAAAGTAGTTTATTTACGAATTAAGATAAAACACATTAAAAATGTGGTCACACAGTAGGAGAGCAGTTTGCAATGCCTGATTCTGTGTTTTTCTAAACTGCAGTATGTTCTTTTTTTTAAATGTAAACCAGTGTTCTCCTCCTCAGTGGTTACCAGTTTACCAGTTTTGTTTATCAGGGAGAGGTATGCTTGAGACAGGCACTATTCAGACTCCCACCAGCATGACTCTTCCAAAAGTAGCTAAGAGTAACAGCAAAAGCATTTGTGATGTGATTTCTTCACTGTGTAGGTCACTGGCTCCTCTCTTGCTCCCAGCCTGTCATCTGGGCTTCACTCTTCTCTTGTAGCTGCTGCTGTGGTAGCCTGTAAAGATTGGGACACGTGCCATACTCTGAGATGCTTCATGACTTCATTAAGAGAGAAGTTTTTAACCAGTGTTTCTAGTATTTTGTGAATCATACAAGCCCTGGTATTTGCAAACTCCAGGCTCTCCCCTGTGACTTTGAATATTCCAGTGTTTATTTTATCTCAAAGAAGTAGATCGTAGCAATTCTCAACGAAACCGAAACTTAGAGGTCTCACAGCTCTGCTGTATTTTTTAGCTTGAAGCTTGCTGTGAAATTTTGTTGTCTACTGTGCTGAAATTTGTAATGCAACATAGAAGGATACTTTGGTGCTGGAGAAGAAGGTTAACATTTTATTTGGTGGACTTTGATCACAAATTCTAAAATTTTAATCTGTGCTTATTTAGCAAGGTTTTTTTTGGTTGTTGTTTTTTTTTTTTTTTTTTTAGCAAGGTCCCCTCCTCCCCTGCTTCATCTCTCCCTCTTATGATTCCCCACACACCCATCCTGTCCTTCCTGAGGTGTTCGCTGCCAGGAGAAACAGCGTTATGACAGCAATCCTGGCTTGTAACCTACTTTCAGCTCTCTGGATTCATTAATATATGTTCTACAGAGAGAGTTAGAGTGCTGTTGCTGTGGTCGTAATGCAGAAGCCAGATGGCATTTGCAGAAGCTTGCACGGCACTCCCTTCCTATGCAGAAGCAGAGTCACATTACACTGCAGTAGGCAGGACTGCTTTGGCTTTGTTCAGTCATAATTATGTGACTGCTTGAATCAGTATTAACACATTTATGGTGCCCCTCAGATGTTGAAGCTATGCCATGCAATGGAGCCACAGAGGTTGTTGAAGGCAGTCTGGCATTCTCAGCCTTCCTGTAAGTGCATCATCATTCTTGTGATAAAATGAATTTTTAACCACACCATATGTCACCTCCTATGGTACTATCCAAGAGGCTTAAGTGCAAGTCAAGACAACTTTTTAGAAACGTGATGTTTTGGTGCAAGGCTTTTGGTAATACAAGCCTTTGAAAATTGAAAGTGAAAAATGTCCCAGAGTGGGTTTTCCCCCAAAAGTTTTGTTTTTTCTTCATGAAATGTCTGAGAGTTTAAGTAGTAATTACATTTCTGTCATATCTACAGCCAACTGCTTCGTAATTTGCTTCGATCTTACACTATAGTCGCAGTGGCTGTAGTGATGTCCAGTATGGTCTGTGTATGACACTTGAGAAAGGTTTAATGTCCATCTTTTTGCACTTCTGGCACTGGTGGATTTAAGATAATGGCGATTCTACCTAAAGGTTTTCAATGTGTACTGCTCTTTTGAATGTGATTTCATTATCAACTGACTGCTTAACAGCAATTGCTACTGCAGGCAGGCCTCTGAAACAGCGCATGGGATGAGCCTTTCTAAAGGCATGACTGTCCTCTGACATCAGAGAAGAGACTTCCTGGATGAGATGAGGTTTTTTTAGCCGACTTTCTTTAAGAGCATCTCTTTTTCCCGGCTACCCCCAGCATTTTTAAGGCTGAGGCCAAAAAAAGTCCCGTTTCCGTTTCACAATGGCCACTTTCATACACCTCTACAGTGCCCTAATTCTTACTCCTTCCTTAAGAGTCATCAGAAAGTGAAAAGCTCCAAGTAAAGCAGAGGCTGAAAGGAATATCTGACACAGCAGTGTTCCCAGAGGCAGTTGGCAGCAGCAGGTAAAATGTATCTGGTTCAAGATAAACTAAACAATCTGCTATTTGGGGGGAAAAAAAAAAGTCCGTTCCTTTGCTACCTGCTGTGAGACCTCAAAGAAGGATGTTCCGACTGTTGTCTGTGGCATGCAGTTATGTCCTTTGGTTGGCACTGACGTTTTTCTTCCAGCTGTTCCAGCTGGAAGATTTTTCTGCAGATACTTTGATGAGCAGTCATCACATTTATTCCTGACCGTTCAAAGAGGCAAGTGCAGCATTTCTGTAACTGTGTCTTTGCTGGCTTGAACGTTGTCAGTGAAGGCAATGGGCAGCAGTCATTTTCATGGGACTTGCAGTTCTGTGCGCCTGTTGCACTCACTGGCATGATTTGTGTTGAGTGGAAGAAGTAAAAAATTGTTCTGGCAAAATAGCCTGGGAGTAACTTTTGCTAGGGAAAATGCAGTTTTTCAAGCTGATTTTCATTTGTGAAGAGTCAACTTCAACCCCACTAATTCCTTTTAAGATAAACATGTGGTTTGAAAAGCACAACAACCTGTCTCTGGCTTGTACCTGGGAATTAAAAGGATGTAGCACTCTGTGTGCCAACACAAAATGCTGCCAGGCTTGTTGCACAGCATCAGCATTGTACCTTTATGTCCATTTCTTGCAAGCCATATGTGGTTTGTGTGGCATAACTTGCTATCCGTGATCTGTGATCAGATGTTTATGAAAATTCAGTGGAATTCTGTTTCCTAATAAACATAAAAATAATCGGAGTGTAATGCAGAATTTTGCTGTATATAATGAGTTTACAAAAACATTGTGGTAAAATGTTGATGAGTCCTGCTTTAAAACCCTATGTGAAGTTGTGGTTTGGTACAGAATGCTGTTGACTTTTTTCTTGAGGGACTAAGTTGAGTTTTGTGCCCTACATGTAAGAAAAATTTGATTAAGGCTTCTTGATTATAATATCTTTAATGCTATGGGAACATGTTTATTTCCCTTACAGAATAAAATATCTTCTCTATTTTACATCTTTGTATTATTACTCCAGCATTTTTAATAGTGAGAATTCAATAGAGTAACATTTTGTATATTTTAAAATGCATCGTTTCTTCCACTTTATTTTGGCCGTGGAGTTTTCTTCCACTAGTTGTGTTTTTATCTTCAACAAGTGTTTGGGCCCCATAAAAAAGGAAATAACTTTGCCTGTGTTACCATCTTTACTGGTATATTGCCAATACAGACAAACAAAATCTGAAAAAATGTGAGTAGAAGTGAATCTGTTAATAGCGTAGAGGGTTGCAGAGTGAGTTAGAGGCCCTCTGGGCTCACCGTTTAGAAAAAGACACTAGAATGCCCATCATCATGGGAATGCTGTTGGTTTGGCTCGGAGGTTTTTGCCTTTGTGGAGTATTGATAGTTTCCAAAGGACAGCTATACCTAATGCTGTAACTGCTTTTAACATATTCTTGCAGTCTGTAAGGGGGAAAGAAAAGACAAAAGTTTAGTAGCTGGTTGATCTTGGAGTTGGGCTCATAAGTTTGGTTCTGTTCCACTCTTCCTCATATACCTTCTTTTACTCTGGGCGTGTCACTCCAGTCTGCCTTTGTGGGCTGTTCTAGTAGCAACTTCAAAGGGAGTCAGCTGTGTCTTTGGGTCCTTTTCAGAATTGCCAATTGTAGCCTTACTAAGTGGCACATATTTATGCATTCTTTAAAGACTCATGCTCTTCAGTTGTCATCACATGATAATTTAGTATTTTATTTGGTGGAAGTTAAAGCAAGAAGTAGGTTTCTTATTATGGAGACAAGGTTTAAAAATCAAATCCAAACATAAAATGAAAGCTTGAATCCTGCAGGAAGACAGGTAAAGAGGGAGCAAAGCAAAGAAGTCAGAGAAGATTCAGAATGGAAATAGA
Organism: Edolisoma coerulescens; assembly: GCA_013397115.1. NCBI lineage: Eukaryota > Metazoa > Chordata > Aves > Passeriformes > Campephagidae > Edolisoma > Edolisoma coerulescens. Next base: position 2,698,128 of record VWZW01006867.1, read on the forward strand.
ATTTTGAAATCACCAGACCAAAGTGGAAAAAGGCAGCAGTTTGATTTTAATACTTAAAAGGAATTTAAGGGAAGTGGCAATCTTCTAATAGTTTGGCTAGGGTTAAGTACATATCCAAATGCGAATCCAGTTGTTTCTTCTCCTTTCTATCTTTCAAACTTTGGAGCCTTCACCTTGATTTATGTATAAGATAAATTCTTTCCTCAAAAAGCTTTCTTTTAATTTAGGGCATTAATCCTGCAAGCAGTTGGCATGTGAACAAATACATTGACCTCATACAATAAATTATCAATCCAGTTTAACAGATAGGTTCACATAAATGTTTGCAAAATTAGCAAAATATGGCATCTCTCTAGGAGTGCCTCAAAAAAAAAGTTGATAAAGTGAGAAGACATTTTCTGTTTACAGTGTATTTCTTTAGTTTTGGGGTTTTTTTCTGTTCTGTTTTTGTTTTGTTTTTCTTTTCTCTGCCCTTTGATTTGTTTCACATGCACTGGGAGACCACTCTGGCTCAGATCCCTTTAGCATTGGGCTAAGAGCAATGATGGGGTTTCACAGTTGTATCCCCCTCTATGTGGCAAAAGCAACAGAGATTTTTCCCTTTTCTCCTGCATCCTCCAGTGTGTTGCCTCTGTGACTCTGAATATGGGAACTTCCATGTGATAATAGGGGAGTATTGAGAGTTTCTTCTGAAGTATTGCAAAACTGAATGTGGATGAACTCTTACTAGAATTAATCCTCACTGGGGCCTGAGCAGGCATAATCAACTTCTTTCATCCCATTTTTTGCCACATAGAGGACACTGGAGAATCAAAGACCAAGAAAAAGGCAGGAGAAAGAGAAATAATAGTCTAGGAGGAACATAAATTGTGGGGTTTAGAGAATGGTAGAGTTCTTTCCACTTTGAAGAAATAAATTTGAAGGGAGGGCAACCACATTTTACAAATAAGAATTGAAGGACTTTGAAAACACAGTGAATAAAGGAGAGTGTTACCAATTGCTACCAGTTACAGCAGTCTTAGGATAAGATGGGAGCCCATCATCCGGAGGACAATACCTGAATAAAAATCCAGATGTTTTATATCATTATTGGAGAATAGCTAACTTACTGTGTCCATTTCTTGCCGTTAGCCATTTTTCGCATTCCACCTTCCTGCTCTACTTCTTCCACGTGCACACTGATGTGGCGTATGTTATTTGAATTTCTCTCCATCTTTTCTTTGAGGACTGTGGCAAACTCACAGTCATTAACTTTATTAATCCTGTTGGGTTATCCATCAGCTGGCAGTGGTTTGTTGTTTTTATTAACATGGAAAATGGAAATCAGAAATGACAGAGAAGTTAATTATGAAACTTTATTCTTTGAACTGAGTTGTCTCAACATGGCTATCACAGATGGGACTCAAGAATGTGAGTAACAGATTTATTGTACCTTAATCAATGTAGCATGATGACTGGAAAATGCAAGAATCAAACCCCATTTTGAATGAAACATTTTTGAGCGTGCATGCTGAAGTAGCCTCTCAAGTAAAATCCAAGAATGCTTTATGAAGGTTCTGGAATGAATGGGTTTGCAATTAATATTGTGATTGTAGAATGGAAAATTAGAGATCAGTTTGTTTTCAGTGAAGTTGTTGTTTGTGACTTTGAAGAGGCAAAGAAAAATATTTGACATGACTTGGCTTTTGTAGCACAGATCGGTTGCAATTAGAATTGTAACTGCTGTACGTGGTTGTGTCTCCTGCTGTGTGGGATTGAGCTGGGTTTCAATGCATGTCGGACTTGTAGGGACAGGAGCTGCAAATGTTTTCAGATAAGCATCTAATTCAGCTGATGATGATACTCTCTTAGTTGGATTGGCTGATCATCAAACACTTCCATTTTGTTTTTTTCCTTTTAAATGTAATTTTTGTTTCTGTGTTTAGAATGGTGATTTTAATCAGGTTGTTTTAAAGACTGCAAAACTTTCCTTTTACCTACTATAAAGGAGTTAATCTCAGGGCAAAGAATAGGTAGTTCTCCAAAGTCACATAGTAGCTTTTCTGGTGAGACAGAGCTTCACCAGTGCCTCCCACCCTCTCTCACCTCCTCCCCCACTGCCCCATCTCTCCTCCCCCAGCTTCTTCACCTGTATCCTGACTTGTTTGTTTTCTTCCCTAACTCAAGAAAGCTTTCATGCTATCTCAAATTCATGGCTACTTTTCCACTTTAATTTGTAGATGTGCAAGCAGAAATACATCTTTAGGATGGGGAGGTACAAGAGCACCCTCCTTTTCTGCTTCTGGGAACAGATGGTGATTACTGAGGAGTTGATTGGAAGAATAAAAACCTTTAAGGAATTTCAGTTATTTGATTTCCTCCTTTGCAAAAGAAATTTATTTACATCTGCACCAAGTTCCTGTCATAATCTTCGTTGATTAATCCTATTGAGTACACCTTCTGGCTTTCCACACATTTACATTGCTTTATTGGAGTGTACATAGATGTATGTATGCTAGAAACCATTGGCAGTGGTGCAGGAAGTTTTGTTTGCTCTTATAATGTCTTTTAAAAATAATGCTGTGCTCAATTAGATGAAGACAACATCTGTAATGTTATTCTTGAGGCAGATGGTAGATGAGAGAATAAAATGTGTTTAATTTCTAAGGGGAGGAGAAATGAGTCAACTGAATGGAAATCACAAGCTTTTCTTTTTCTTTTCAATCTTTAATACGAAATTCAGATTATAATACATCCTGTCATTTTATGTCTACCTCTCCATGTATTCAGGGCATAGTGTAATGTAGTTTAATTGTAAAAATGGACCTTTTTTTGCTGTAGCTATTTAGCTGCAGTTTAAGGGGACAGATTTTAGTTAAATGCTTTCATTATGTGTGACCTAAAATACTAGATAGAGGCTGCATTTCACTAGACTGTGTAAAGTTTCTGGAATGTTTTGTTTCAAAGAAGAAAGAGATGAGACAGCTAAGGCTGAATCTGTCTAATTTCTGGAAAGGAAATGAGTTCTAGTGCATTTGCAAATGCCACACTGTGTGAAATGCGTGGGTGAACAGTAGACAGTTAGTTGCCTTCAGTGCGACAAAATACAACATCCTAGAACTTGGTGTTTATAATTCTATTTCCTTTTTCACAGCCTTGGACGACTTTCAGACTCCTGTTCTCACACTTAAGAAAGCTAAACCTTTTGTAGTGACGTTTATAGGATTGCAGGTTTTCTCCTCTGCATCTTTTATCCGAGCCACCCAAGAAAGTTGGAATACATGCTCTGTCGTAGTATTTAGGAGTACTAATTAGAGTCAGCTCTCCCCTACTTTACTTACAGAGCTATGTTTGAACTTTTCTTGCTGGTATTTCAGGACATCCAAGCTGAGATTGATGCCCACAATGACATCTTTAAAAGCATTGATGGAAACAGACAGAAAATGGTGAAAGCCTTGGGAAACTCTGAGGAAGCTGCTCTGCTCCAGCACCGGCTTGATGACATGAACCAGCGCTGGAATGACCTGAAGGCGAAGTCAGCTAACATCAGGTGAGTAGTAAAAACATCAAGGTGTGAATGGGACATGGTTCCTGTCTTCTAAGAGGCTTGACAAATATGACCACAGCATTGAAGTGAAATATCTATTCTCTTTCATGAAGGACCCCTGAGTGCAAATGTAAAAACTTGGTGAACTTGTTCACCAGGTAGGCTTAGCTACTTGTTCTCTCTCCAGAGCTGCACAGTCGTAACTTGCCGATCTAGTACCAAAATTTCCAGAAAGTATGTTGAGTCTTTCCTTATGGTAAATCAATGGCAGTGTCAGTGAAATAATTCTGCGAATCTGCAGTTACTTTGAGGAGAAATCAGGAGTTTGTTGATGGTTTTGTTTTTACAAAATTTTGTTTTTGAAATTACTAAGTTGGTAGGACTTGCGTCTTAAGTGTCTTGAGCCATTTAATTGGTATTGAATTTTTAATTGCTGCTATTCAATTGAGAAGTTTTTTTAAGTATGTATTAATCAAGGAATGCATTTTACATTTTTTCACCCTGTGAGTGCCAAGCTCAAGTGTAGTAATTGTTAAATCTTTGTGATGTCATTTTTAAAATAGATACTGCCACATTCATTGATATGAATCAAAAGCTACATGAAAGTGAATTACATGGAAAATAATTTCTAGAGCTTTTCATTGCAACTGCTTGCTTGTTGGCTTAAGAAAACTGTTCTTTTAATAGAACAGAACAATGTTAAGCATTCACATGAATTTTCCAAAGGCCAGGAAAATGAGCTGAGCTTGAAATTCAGGCACAGAGTTTGAGTGAGATAGACGGGAAAATGTGATACTTACTTTTCATTTCTACTTATCCCATCAGCAGCCTGCTAAACAGTTAAATGAACCAGGTACATCAGCTCCATGAAAGCCCATAGGCAGAACTTGAACCCAAAGAACCAAGCAGTTTGGTGTGGGGGCTTGCAGAGACTGGCTCCACCACATATGCAGTTTAATGCAAGTTAAACTTGGGTTGTTATGAGGTCTATTCACAAGTCTATGTAAGAGAAAGACAAAAGCATGCTCTTAAAATAATAGCTTATCAACTGTGGAGTCCTAGCAAGAACTTGAGTTGCTTGGCCATTCCTGGAGTTGGTCGTAATTTGGGAGAAATGGATGGCCATGAAAAAGGGCCTTCAAGCCATTTACCCTGTACAGCAATGAGTTCCAAAGCTGTAGTACAGAAAGATCGATTGTGCAGTCAGGGCTCAGAAAAGTGGGAATACATTTTCTGAATGCAGACCCATCTTTTCTGTTCTGCATAGATATGGCATGTGTATCCCACTGGGCAGCATTAATGTTTATGTTGCCCTGCTGATACCTGGAGTGCAGCAGAGCCACATGTCCCTTGAGATCAAAGTGGAAGATAGGCAAGGAAGAGAATACTGATGCACATCTAAGACAAGTAAATTAACCTTTCAAATCTAAGTCACTACTGAAAAGAGCACAGTATTTCTGAGTTCATGTATTTTGCACCGTTCTTCAATTGCAGTTCACTTTTCTAACTTGTGCAAGAGTCCTGAAAGCCTTCACAGGGAAGTAACAAAGCACAGAACTGATATGAAGTCTGTTTGCCTTGAAGTTTTGCTTTCTTCTTGTATCTTTTTACAAGGATGAATTGGAAAGCAAAACTGTAGGGATGAGTCAAGTGAGAACAGCATATAACTGTAAGATGCTAGGACTGAAGAATGAACAAGCAGATTATTTTGTTATGGGTTTTAGCTTGGGATAGTGCTTCTATATTAAAGTTTCCATAAACTTTTTAGAATATTTTCAGGTATGTGTACATTCTGATTATAGTGATTTTTAATTGCTGAAAGTACTGCTCTCCCAAATAGAGATAGTATGAGTTTTTCTCATCACTTCAGTCCTCAGAACTGGTGTTGCTAGTCACAGTGCTGACTCTACTTCCTTGCTGCTGTAACTAAAGGGAGCTCCAAACTGGAAAAGCAGCACTGTTCTGACATATTTTTAAATGCATGGAAGCTACTTTAACCTGTACTTGTAGTGTCTATGATGCCATCTGAGAGGACTATCTCTCTCCTTGAAATTACTTGTAGACTTACGATTCTTTCTTTTTCTCTCTTTATCTTATTCCCAGGGATAAAACAAAGCTGCAGACTTGTGGGGGTGTGCTTTTTAAAGCCAAATGTTTAGGGGAGATTCTTTTCTCCTGGGGCAGGAGGTGTGAGGATGTTAGTGTTTGGGGGAGGGTAGAGGTAAAAGTATGGGAGAAACAGAAAAGGAGTTTCTCTCCGTTTCTCTAGATTTAGACCACCCACCAATCTTATTTTTTTGCATGTGTTCCCTTGTCACTCAGTGGGAGAAGTGCTACCTCCATAGCAGAATCAAAAGCTGAGGAGGTCTCCAGCTGTGAAGAGAGCCTGTCAGGGTCAACAGAAGGGGAGTTGTGTCAGAGTTGCTGTTTTCTGGATGGTTTTATTCAGCATGGGGAGGGGGAGAGAGGTCTCCTCTCAGTCTGGTCAGTTGGATGGGAGCATCTGTGGTCTTCAGGTTCATCCAGGATTCCCTTAGGAGTGCTTTTGCATACCAGGTGGTTGATGCTGGTGAATATTTGTGCTCCAACTTGTGCTCAAAAACAATCATCTGTAACTGACCTCTATTTTGATCAGAGCAGATTCTTAAGCCACCATTTAACCTGGAAAATCCCTGAGTTTGCCAATTAATTTGTCACGTGAACACAAACACCTGAAGGTTTGTTTGCAGGTTGTTTATCAGTAGAAGTACCAATTCCAAAACAAAGGCCGGAAATCCTGACTCAGAGAACAGAGAGGCCCAAGAAACGTTTCAGAACTTCTGCACAGTTTTTCTTCTGTCTCTGATAATGTCTATATGACAAATGTAAATGTGATACTAAAACTTTACACTGAAATGCAATTTGAAGCATGTCTTGACTCCCTTGCTCCTGTGCAGCATTTGCTTTGAGTGGGGTTTACTGAATGTGTGTTTCTTTGCTCTCCAGGAGAATTGAGTATTTGTGTATGCTCTTCAGCTTCTGCATCTTGCTTTCATTTTCAGTATTGCTTTTGATAAGATTAAAAGGCTTATATTCTGGAAAAAATCCAGGCTGATGTTATGAGTTTTTCCCTGTGTGTTTTTTCCCTTTAATATCTTTCTTTGGGAGGTTAGCTCACTTTGTGCTCAGTGAAAAATTTTCAAGTTCCTGCTAGTATAGTCCATTTCCTCCTCACCCCTTACTGCTCTACCCCTGCAGGATTAACTTGCTCTGGACTTTGAAACCATGTGCTAGAGTTATTTTGGTGTTGACATTAATATGGCATGCGTGCAAGTACTAAGTGGTAAATTACAATGCATTTAATCCAGTATCATATGCTGTAACATTCACACTAATATCAGATTGATTTTTTCACTAGTAATATTATTGCACTATATGTTAAACAGTGGTGGATTGCCCTTAAATGGACCTTTTTCTAGTTGCAGAAGTTTTTCCCCCCTTACAAAACTGCAATTTATTTTGCATACAAGAATTCCACTAAATAATTAGAGCAGAATCTTGAAGTCTCAGAGTGCCAGTTTTTAGAAGTGAGAGCTGCTTATGTGCTAGAAACAGTAATAAGTCGTGATGAATATAGATTTCACTGTCAAATGTACAGAAAGCTATAAATCTGAACAGTTTAACTGTAGCTGATTCTAGAAATTCTCAAAGATTTTTTTTTTTTTAACAATCAGAGTCTAATGGCAAAACTGTAAATTCAAATGTGGGCTGCCTTGGCTTAGATGAGAGAGCAGTGTCTCTCCTCTGCCTGATTAATAAGAAGTATAACTCTGTTTTCACTTTGAGAAAACAGGGCCAGTTCTGAGTACTTGAAAAAATACCAGGAGAGTGGAGACAATACATTCCACGCAGAAGCTGCTGGCCTGCACACCAAGGCCTACAGCAACAGCTTGCTTGTCATTCAGTGCAGGGTGGGATGCTGACTCTGCTGTTCAGGCCTGAGCTACAAGCAGCTGGTTGCAATTCAGTGTTGCTCTCACTGATAAAGGTATCAGTGAGAGCAATAAGGACAATAGAAACCATAACACACGAAACTGCAGGCAGTAAAATGTTGCTTCAAGCAAGTACTTAAATTTTATATTTTTTCCCAAGTAGTTACCTAAGTGCTTTCCTTCACGGGATTGAAGGAGAATAGATTCCTCTTCCCAAAGGTACTTAGCTTATCCTTTTCAGAAACGTGGAATTTTTTTTTTTTTTGCTTTGTATTTCCTTCCTTATATACTCTTACTTGACTGCTTTATTGATTCACCTATCGTATTGCTGGGAGATCTCAGTGTGGCCAAACCTAAGCTTGTGTTGAAGTTAACCTTGCAGTACCTCATCCCTTCAATCTAAACGTTGTTGTATCAGCCCCAGACATTCACCCTAATGCCATTTGAAATGATAATACAAGACAAGCCAGGTGGAAGTTTCTAGGTGTGACTCACAGTGAATCAGAAAAAAAAAAATATTACCATCAATGTGCGAAATAGGAAGGGAGTAGAGTTTAGTTCATTCATCCATTAGAAGCAAGGGAGGAACTTGCACAACTGGTGTCAGACTATGCTGAAAACCATTCAGCTTTACTCTTCTGTGTGAAGAAAGAAACTGTTTCTTGTTGATATAAATTAGGTACATGTTGGTCTTGAATGATACCATAACGTAGAATGACTGCAGTGAAAGAGGGGTAGCTGGTACCTGTTGAAGATTTCTACGCATCTTTTAGGCACTGCAGGGAGAAGATGTCAAATCAATGTATTTCTGAAAATTGTAGAAAAATATATTTTGGTTTGACTTCTTTTGTCAATTCAAGTGAGGAATGGATTCACTGTATTAATTCTCTAGTAACTCAACATCGACGGAAGAGGATGTATTAGATAACCTGTGTCACTGACTGATATGTTCAGCAGCACAGGCAATTTGCTGTTGATCCCTGCTGGTAGAACATGCTGATTTTTGCTTCTGGAGAGTCAAGGTCCGGGCATGAAAGAGTTCAGTTTTGCAGTGCTTTAGCTCACAAAATGTGCTTCTGCTTGTTGCACAACAGTGGTGGAGTCACAGCAAAATATGGATATGGGATTTTGTTATGTTGCTTAGACACGCAGTGTTCAAGGTTTTAGATGAGTTAAAACATCAGGTACATATTTGTCTGTGTTCCCCTGTTTCTCCTCTGCTTAGCTTGATTTGCTGTGCAAAGCGTTCTGAAATAGAGGTGGTTTTTTTTTTTAACACATACTTGCTTTGCAGTTAAACACTTGAAACATTCTCATCTTACGAATGGAATCATTTTGTTTATTGTTTTCCCACGCTGGTTTTGCCATTCAGGGCTTTAAAGACACTCTTATGCTGTTTCACAGGGCTCACTTGGAGGCCAGTGCAGAGAAATGGAACAGATTGCTGACATCCCTGGAAGAGTTAATCAAATGGCTGAATGCAAAAGATGAAGAACTGAAAAAACAAATGCCTGTTGGAGGGGATGTTCCAACCTTACAGCAGCAGTATGACCACTGCAAAGTAAGTTGCATAAGTTTTATGGATATGCTACTGTGAAATATAGAATGAAGCAAATTTCTGTACAGGAGAAATGATGAATGCTTCCTAGTGACTAATTTCTAGAAAAAAGCTCTAAGTCTCCACCCATTTTGCCTATCCACCTTACCCAGTAAAGCACAACTAAGATACGCTGTAAAATTTCATCTAAAGGATTTCTGAGACATATGTTCAGTCTAAACACTTTTTTTTTTTAACTGTTTCCTGATATTTTTGGAATCCTGATGGGTAAAACTGCTATTTTACTCTGGAAGTTAAGCAAGGCATACAAAAGTAAGAACTGACCAAGAATCATGAAAGCAAAGTTGAAAGAAAATTCAGTAAAATCGGGAACAGTGCCTTTCTACATGTTACTAAACTCATCAGTGATAGCAGCTCCCTACCCGCACATTTACACTGCGAAGATGGCGCAAAACTATTTTAGAGATCTAAAATTTTTCTGTGCCTTGTACTGTTGTAACTGTAGCATCCTGTTCTAGTTTTCTGTTTTTGCTTGTCCTGTTCTGGCTTGCACATGGTAAGCTATTAATTCCTAAGTACTTCTTGACAGTAAAAAGCTCAGTTGCATCTACATTTCTTCATTCGTGTAGAATGCAGAGTCTGTCTTGCCAACTCTGATCAGTAATCAAGTGAAGATGGTTTTGCCATTGGAAAAATTCATTCTAGTAAAGCTGGTTCCATTTCATTTGTTGATCTGTGTGGTGTAAAGAGGGAAAGAGAACAAATGCAGCTTTATATAGCTAATTGCTGGATAAGTATGTTACCCTCTGACAACTACATTGGTGTCATTTCTGCTGTGGTGTTTAGTGAGGGCAAAATTTGAATCTGGAAAAACTTACTAATACAGAAATACTTGGAATACTGTGGGGTAGTACAGAAAGTGTAGTCTGACATGAGCAGCACTTTTGCAACCTAACTCCAAAATAGAAGTGCTTAAGGAAATCTGCATACATTTCTCCTTAGTTTAGTCTTTTAAAGTAAATTTATTAGCATAAACTCAGGAACTTTGTTTCTTGAGAGTTCATCTCTTCCTAATCCACTTAAAGCATCATGCTCTGTTTTGTAGGCACACCTGCTGTGAATTTTTTTCTAATGATCAAATGGTGGATTACTAGTGCCAAAGAGCAATAAAAGGCTGAAATAGAGCCAAATACGATTTTGAAGGAGGTCAGTGGAAGGTGGTAGACCTCTAGAGGTCATTTTCTAAAGGCTTGTTTGTGTCTTGTGGAGATTGCCGTATGTGTGTGATAGTAGCAAAATAATACTAGTAGTGCCTCTCATCTGAAGAACTCAAATTGATTAATAAAACTGGGGTTTTATTCTGAAGTAGAAAAATTTAGTAGTAGGTGATGCTGGATGGCTCATTTGGACCACTAGTGAACTGCAGCAGTATGAAGGAGAGAGCACCTATGGGTTGTTTATTCCTTGCCCTTATGTTTAAAGAATAAGTGATATGTTGTTACATGTCAAGGTTAAGACTCTAGTGAGCTTTTCGGGAGCATTCGGGAGCTTTTGGAGATTATTCTTTCATTTTTCAAAGAGGCAGTGTTCTTGCAGTGTCACAGTGAGTATTGGATATAGTTGCCTGAGTCAAGTATTTAATATGAGCCTCATTAATGGTCTGCAACAGCACTAAGTTAAAGCAAACCTGAGTATGCCAGAAAAAGCACTGTATACACTTGCAGATATTTCCTAGGTGATGTCTGGATGACTGTTTCCTAACAGTAATTTTGTTGGGGGAACCAAGAGATGTATTCCCATATATCATGTAATGATACTGTGCTATACCAGATACATATTATTAGCAGATGGCATTTCCTATTCTGTTGAAGTGTTGCTTATTAGCTATTGGCAGAGGAGGGGAGCTGAACCACAGCTGTCTGTTGGTTTGATTCTTATGGCATTGCTTCACTGCTGTTTCTTAGCTGGAACTGTTCATTCCTTGCTGAGGCTGCAGTTTGCTAATAAACTTGATCAAGCTGAAAAGTTGTGGTTTTTTCAGATAGAAAATGAAAGCTGAAGGGGGAAAAAAAAACCCAACAGAAAGCCAACTAAACAAAACTCCAAACTTACTAGGAGTCCTTCTGCTTCCTCAGCAAGGTTAAGTGATTTGTTGATGTGGTTAGGATGTTGGATAAAGATGTCCTTTGTTGAGGAGCACAAGTTTTATTCCTGTGATTTTGATTTTTATTTTCCTTTTCAAAACATTATGCCAAAACTGCCCTTTCAGTGGATTTTTTGTAAACTATATGTGATTCCATGTTGTCAGTTACTCCGTGCCTTGTAGTGGGTGTTGCTGGCTGGTGTCATTTGCTTTTCCTTTAAGGTGCTCCATTTAGAATATGTATCCTGTCTTAAGCTGGGAGTTTTCAGTGGGAATTTGAGGTGTAACTATATCAGCTGAATGTTGCAGAGATATGACTTGATTTCTCTCGCTCCAAAGGATACTCCCTCTATTCCACCTCTCATCACCAGCTGTCCTGGTACTTTTTAAAATATTTCTTCATCCATGCTTCTTCAAGCGTTAAACCTCCTGAACATTTCATTTGTAAGATTTACTTCTGATCCAAGGGGGTTTTTTATGATCCCTTGTTGAGTTTCTGCAGCACCATATCAGATGACCTTGTAAAGGTTCTCCCAGGTCTGTCTGTCTGTCTGTGTGCCTCTGCTCTCCTCTTTCCTTTAGTTTCATATGTGAGTGTAGCTTTGAAGTTGTTTTCATGCAAATTGAGCAGTTCGGTACCTCACTTTGTTTCCACTACCCTGTGACCCATTTTCTCTTACTTCCAACTTGCTTGCCTGATCTTGTCCTTGCTGGCACTTCAAAATGTAAGTGGTAAAATAGCAGCTCGGCTCTGTAAGATGTGCCCTCATGATAGTCTCATCTCCTTCCCTTTGTTTTTCTGAGTTCTCCTGTATTAGCATTATTTTTTGCCTCTAGTTACTCAATAATTGTTGTTTTTATTAACCTACTTTTTTTTCCCCTCAGGTACAGGAGATGACTTGTTTGCTTCATCTTAATGGCACTAATTCTATTGGCCTTTCCCTTTGTTAGTATCTTCCTCACTCAGTGCTTGGCTTCAGTACTGCTAGATAGATAAGTGCAGTATTATGTGACAGTTTGGGTTGGCTCACATTGTTTGGGTGCTGCTGAGGTCTGTTTGGACAGGAGGAAATAAATGGTTTGTTTTTTGATTTTTAAACTTGTTTTTGTTTTAAATATCACTCATTCTTCTCTGCTTTAAAAGCAAACATTACCCACAGCAATGTTAACAAGTTGAATTTGGGCTACAGATTTAGCCTGTATTTCCCAGATTAACAGAAATCTTTCAGGATGTGGCAAATATTTATAATTTTTTTACTCTTTTTTGTGTTACTCAGCCAAACTTCCATCATCTGTAGCAGTTCATAGTCTTATCACATACTAAATGCTAAGTGCAGTCTAGCAATGAGCACATCCAGTCTGGGTGTTGTGTTGCTCTGTGTGTTGCAGGGGGCAGATCAAGAGGAAGCTTAAACAACAGTGCATGAATTTCCCATTTTGATTATTCTCAAAATGTCTTTGCGAGAGAGGTTGTGGAGCAAGAAGTCCCAAGAATGCTGGAAAATTTGGGACACTGAGAGGAAGTTTAAAAGTACCTGAGCTGAAAAGTTCATATGGCGTGTACCTATAGCTGAGTCTACATTCATACTCCAGAAGTGTGGGACACAGGGAATGGTCTGTAGGGAAAAGAAACTGAAGGCACCTACCTTTTCAGAGTTTATTTCCAGGGTTTTTTCCATAATTGCAGTTTCTCACTGTTGCTAGTTAGTAGCAGCGCATGTTTCCCTTTCATTCTGTTCCTTACCAGTCTTCCTTATAAATATTTATTTAGGGTTTTAATATGTGTGATGCAAATTTTGATGAGCTACATAGACCAGGAGAAAAACCCCACACCAATCACAAAAAAACCCCCAATAATACCACCCCAAGCCTGTTACCCCAGCCTCTACCCCTCAAAAATCCACCCCTATGTGCATATTTTAATAGGCCAGAAAATAAGAGCTGCAAAAGTACCATGAAAAATCAGTGGGCTGGTTTTGTGCGTATGGAAATACCTAGAGTCACACGCGTGTACGAGAGAAGGCAGCACAGATGCTGACACCTTGTTCTTTGGAGATGCACTGAGAGCTTCATATATCTCACTTTTCCACTAGAAGAGTTTCTGACTGTAGCTTTTTAAAAGTGTGCTTTTGCTAAAATACAAAGACTACCTAAAAGCTATAAATCACTGTGGTTTATATTTCAGAGAGAGAACCAGGACATTTCAAATTAGCAGAAATGGGTACCCTCTTGCATAAATCCTGTTGGCATGTGTCTGCATAAATGAACAAATGTCTAACTAATGCTAAATAATGCATGCATCTTGGATCAAAGAGATGCTCAACTTAGCTTCATTCGAGCTCAGAATGAATTGGCAAAGGACCTGTGAATGTGTGATTGATAATTTTGTATCTATGGATAGGTCATTAATATTTTAGATACTCTTCAAACTTTTTGGGGTTGCTGTTTATGTATTTTATGTTTGAGACTTGTTTTGTTAAAGTAATCAAATAATGAAAGTTGTAGTATTTCTTTCTGTTTTACTTAGCTATCTTCACTTAATCAAAAGTGTTACCATAGCCAACTGGAAACTACTTTCTATGTGTTGTTATCTCTTCAGGGTGCCTGTAATTCTGTTATTCTCTTTAACAGTGGGAGAAGTATGTGAGAAAAAAATAATTTTCTAGCCTTAAACTTGCCTTCACTCTTTCAGTTTGCCTGTCTGACTTTGGACAATGGGCTTATTCTTAAATTAATTCCTACTTAATTATTCTAGATTTGTTTTTCTGGGATATTTTCTGTATTAAAATCTGCTTCCATGTTAGGATTTACTAAATCTAAGAAAGACAAGAGAAGCATTGTGATATTGGTGCTGCTTTAGGCTATGCTCTTTATTATAGTCTAGAAAGAGCTTTATTAATTTGTTACTCATCACATGAGACAAAGCACACAAAATCTGTGCTGCTTAGAGGTGGTCAGCTAAACTGGTTGGTCAGTTAATTGGTGGTTGCTGAAATATTAATTTTGACTAAGATGTGAGCTATAAGGGGGTAAGAAAGGAAAATTAAATGGTCCATGGTTGGAAGTGGAAAATCAATACAGCCTCTTGCTTAGAGGAAGAGCTGCAACTTGGTCTGACGGACAAGGATGTGATGGAAGCAGGAGCTTGAGCAATATGTACCACGCTGCTGTGAAGTGCCTCTTTGAAGGGAGGATGTGGTTTCAAAAACTACATGCTCTATCAGGAGGGGGAATATCCTTCCCAATAGGCAATCAGCATTACTGAGCGGTGTGAGAGCTCCTTAAGTAAACTTGTAAGGGATAAGAGTTTTCTAAGAACTCTTGAAATTTTGCATATTTGAGGGTCCTGAATGTTGATTATTGGGGGAAAAATCCGCTATTGTACTATACCAAAAATTTGTACTGTTCAAGGACAGTACAACTCATTAATCTTTACCTGAGACTTTTCTTTGTGTTTAGGCGGAAGAGGTGGAAATCGCGGGTGGGAATATTTTGTTACCAGAGAGAAAGAGTGTAGTTAATGCCTGAAGTTAAATGAGGGTTCTCAAGTGGACAGACTTAAATCCATTGCTCACTGAGGATTTACTCAAAGTGATTTGTGTGTTACATGAATGATTCAGGTGTGTGTCACTGCTCTCCTGGGCTTTTTCTCCAGAAGAATAATGTGTAAACAAAAGCATGGCACAAAGAATGAAGTGTTAAATTAGGATGCCAGTGCAGTGTATTTTTAACTTTGACAAAAAAATTGTTTCTTCTGGCTGTATTTTATCTTATTCCCAGAAGTGTGGTTGTCTTGCAATAAGTCAGGAAAGTTGCAACGGATCAGTACTTAAAATAATAAATAACCTGGATAATGAAAGAACAAATTATTCTGTTACTAATGCAGAGTAAAGCAGGTTGTCTTACTGTGGAAAAAACAATTCATAAACGCTTTTCCAATACAGTAAATGAAACATTTCTGTGGAGTTGCCTTTTTAATAATATCATTTAGATGTATACAGCTCATGCTGCTCTTTCCTGAGGAACCATTTTCTCATTTGTTTTAATGAAAGACTCCCATATAAATTTTCAGGACCTCACTGGGTCTTTTTCAAACCACTGAATAAAGGAAGATTTGTAGATATCCTCAAATATCTAAGAGGTCATTCTGACATTGCTGTGGAGGAGAATGTTTGTGTCATAAATTAGGCTTACATTGCAGAAACAGCACAGCAATCAGTCTTTGTCCATAAAAGGCTGCAACGAGTCGGGTGCCTGTTTCTCTGGTATCTTTTTATTTCACCTCACAAAAGACCACTCTGGTTCCATCTGTAGCCCATCTACAACTAATGAAATCTTGTAACGTCTTGATGCGCTGGAATGTGCCAGACATCTGTTTCACTCCTGTGTCTTGAGCTTCAATACCATAACCTGGCTGTGACCTGACCTTCAGGGGTGAGCCATGAGCACAGCTAGGGAAAGTGATGGAGCACAAGCGTATTAGTGACTGATTTTTAATCTCTACCCATAAGACAGCTACTCTATTGCCTTAGCTACCTGTGTTGTTCATCTTGCTGTGTTCTTCTGACTCTGCTATGTCCTTAGGGAGCTGAGGTGACTGCTATTGCATGTGATACTTAAGATGAAGTTGCATCAATGCAATGTTTGTTACTGTAGTAAAACAGTGGCTTTTTGTTTTGTCCTTTCTGAGGATGCTCAGTATTTTATTGCCTGTTTTTTGGTTGCAGTGGCATACTAAGGAAATTATTTCAGGGACCTGGCAATGAAACTCCCAAGGCCTTTTTTTTATAAGCTGTAAGTGCCCAGAAAAATGCTCATGGATTTCAATTTGTGTATGCTTTTTTTAAAGATCAGTTAGTGTTTCAATTGCATTTGAAAAAGCTGGGTACCACCTGAAACCTAAGGACAATATGTCAACAGATGAGCTCCCTCACTGGATCCCAGAGATGGACTGGTATAAGGAAATGAGACAGGACGTTTCTCTGAATGCAAATGTTGTTTTTGCTGAGGTCTGTTTTTTCCAAAGGCAGAGAGCCAGGAAAAAAACACTGGCACAGTCACAGTGAATCTGTTTTTTCAACTGGAGAGTGCTGCTGGAGAGCCACAATAATACAGTATCCCCTGGCATATTTTTTTCAGGAGCTTTCATAGCCTGTATCGGACAGAGCTGAAAACTGTTTGTCCTCCTCATACCTTTCTCGTTTAACACCAGTTTGAGATTCTTTCAGTATAGTCACAAAACCAGCTCAGGTCTCCTCAATTTCTCTGGGATCTGTTTTGATAAACTGGACCACTAAGAAGAAACACACTTTATTTAACAAGGCTGTTCACTTTTCATTCAAGGTGTGTAATGAAGCTTGTAGGGATTAATGAAAATCTTAAGAACCTTTTTATATAACTGACACTTTTCCATATGAATTTTGTGCAAACACTAGAGAGTTTTATTTTCTTTCGTCTCATGTTCTCAGTGGGCAGAGTCCCCTTTGCATCACTGTTTTGGAGAAATTGAACGGAAGCATTAGTTTATGATGCACTTCTTAAATATGCAGTAAGAGAGAGGCTGTTACCACTGAAACAGACTGCATTTGCAGACAGGGACTGGTGAAGAATCTGTTTTATTTTCTGTTAAGAACATCTTAATCTAGATCCTGCTTCCTGCTGCTGCAGGCAGACTCTTTAGGGAAGAAGAAGATTTATTCCAGTTAACTCCTGAACTATTGGATCCTCAATCCCTTGTTATTACAGTCAGTAATCCACCCTAGGAACGTCAGCAATAAATTGGTAAAATTTTGTTTCCATAGCAGCCACCCACTCCTGTTTTCATGCAGATTCTAGAAATTAAAGGCTAGGATTCAAAATGTATGTACAAAATAGGAGAGAGGATAGGATTCTGCTTTTTCTTATACTTTTTCATTAGTTTTCCCATTTTTGTTTTGTTGCATTTTTAGAATGCAAAGGTAGGTAGTGGTTTAATGGGCAAGGTAATCTCACAGGAGGTATTTTGTTCTGTTTTCTTTCCAAGAACTCTTAACCGTAGCTAATAGTTGTTCTTAGACAGTTACCACACATCTGTATCTTTTGACCTGGGCTTCAATGAATTTTTCTCCTCCAAGTTGGTTAGTCTGTGGGGCTGGGAAACCGCTAGGAATGTTACTAGAAGCAGTTTTCTTCTCTGAAGTTTTGGTCTTTCAACTTTGGATGGCAAAGGGTGCTAAATGAAAAATGGTGCTTAAAGATTTGAATCTTTCTTTTTAGGGAAGGTGCTGGAGGTTATATTTTTGCTACCATGTGATTCCTGCAAAGTGAATTCAGTGTTGTGCTTCAGAAAGGCGTTATATTGGGTCTAGGATCTCCACTCATACGCTCTAAGGTGCTAGAGGTCCTTACCAGTTACAGATTCATCCAGGGTTAGTTGTTTTGGGGAAAAGATGGGTTTTTTTTCTTTTAATCAGATTTGGAACCTGAATGCTCGTCTTTTGAGGCCAGTTACATGATTCCTTTCCTCATGTCATTTAAAGTTTCATCAGCAGTTGTCCATGGCAGCAGACTCGGTGTACCATGAGCTTCAGTATTAAGGTACAAGTACAGTTCCTCCGTATAGTGCTGTGCCTGATAGGTCTGCAGTGTCTGCAGTCATTCCTCAGAGTTACTGAGATTACTTTGTTTTAATCAGTAGGATACTGAGTTCTATAAACACGATGTAATTAAGATAGAAAATATTTGCTCAACGAAGTGGTTGTTGGTTGTGGTGGTTGGGTTTCTTCTGGTTTGTGTCTTGGTTTTGGGGTGGTTCTTTAGGCACCTCTTTCTGGAAGGAGCGTAATGTTGTCTTCACACATTTACTACTGATGAGTTATTTTACATGCCTGGTTGGCCATCTTATAATTTATTCCCCTGTAATGTGTGAGGACACTTTAAAAACATCCTTTACAAAACCTAAGTTTTCTCGAGCGTCCTTTCTATCTTGTTGCTTAATGATAATGTAGCATTATGTCAGGGCTAGTAGTGAAGCTACTGTGTCCTAAAGTGGTTTCAAGCACTGTGTATTAACTGGATGTGAAACTTTATAGCCCGCTCTGCCAAATAGACAATACAAATGCAGTAACTTCTGTGACATGAGCAGCCTCTTCTGGTTCTGCAGTGAATGAAGATCAGTCTTAACTCCAGTTTTTGATAGTGTGAGATGCCTTGCTGTTACTGACACATGACTGTGTTGATGTTAGGTGGCTGCTGTTGGTTATCCCTGTATCCTGTTTCTCTGTAGGGCAGATTTTGAGGGGATATGGGAAGCAGCATAGTTCTTATGAACTTCTAGCCACTGGGGGCTGTTCCTTAAATGAACAGGAATAGCTTGTGGTGAGAGAGAACATTCCGAAGATGTTCTCAAAGAGCTTAATAGCTGCTGCTAATGGTAATTCATGTCTTTTATGATAGTGTTTTAATCTTTTAAACCTTTCTTATTAAATGAATGTGTAAATGGAGAGAAAAATTCTCCATGCCAGTGTTTGATATTATAACACAATATGCCAATGATATTTCCTAGTCAGTTTTATAATATTGTTGTCAGCTATTTTGTTTGCAAACAATATTTATAAGCTTAAGAGAGAGTAAACCAAAGCCATAAATCATTAAATGTTCTAATCATAAAATGTTCTAATACATTTATTTTCCCTTTTGTTTGAAGTTGGACTGAATTTTATGCATTCTTTCTATGTTAGGAATTTTTAGTCTAAAAGTCCTAATATAGGTAATAGAATAGATTTTTTAAAAACCCCACAGGCTTCCTCTCCCTTGAAATAGCTGGTTTGCAACTTACATGCTTGAAGAATTTTTAAAAAATAAAGTAAAATATTGTGATTAATGGAACAACTATGCTTATCATTAAAAATGCATGCTTTATAACTGTGTGATTTACTTGGGTCTAAATTAAAATTTTCAGTACCAACAGAGACGTGAATGATTGAATCCAATCATTACTTTTATTAGTATATTTTTCATTAAGTCGGTGTAACAGGTCAGCAAGAATTTAATATTAGCAGTAATAGAAGAGAGAATAGTAAATGAGATCGTTTTAAAGAAATTACTGGAACAAATACATCATTTCACAGTTATATATTACTGCAGGTCATCTAAAATTTCTTTTCCCCTCATTCTAGATTTCATACAGTCTATATTTATTTACCTTGGAATCAACCTGATATGAAATCTTTCTTGTTTCTTTCAATTTCTTAAATAACAGCGATTTGTACATTTTCTCTTTTGTGGTTCCACCTTCTTTTTGAGTGATGGATCTGCCTCAGAAGAGAGAGGCTGTAAGTTTATGTAAGCATTCTCTACCTTGAAGGGATAAGGTTCAAGCCAGGGAAGAAACCCCCCAAGAGAACAAAATGCTGAAACAATAACATTTTGATGCCCTGAAAGGAGAGGGAAGACTAATTGTGAAACTATTTTCATCATCAAATAAATGCAAGGGAGAGGGAGGGTGCAATTTTTAGATAATTTTCAATGGTATCTGATAATTTTATCCTGTGCATGTGATTTTTCTATCTCAGATTTTGAAGCAGAGAGATACTGAGCAATACTTGATCAGTATCAAGTGACATCAGCGCTGTGGTGAGTGCCTGCCATCACGCCGGGTAGGGACACTTTCAGGAGTCTCAGTCCTTGATATAGAAAGAAGTCCCCAGGCTTTGACTAAAACACAGATTGCTGCAAAGCAGTCATGCTTGGTTGAAATTACTCATTTTCAATAGGTCAGCCTCATTTGGGATGATTTTCTGATGATCTTGTATTCTTCTGTAAGATCATGCAGATAATGCCTTCTGACATTTCTGGCTGCTACAAGATTCTTAGTCCAGTGAGCATGGTTGCTTGGCTGCAGTTTCTCAAACCCTTTTTTCACTTGTATCTTCCTGCTTATGCTTTTCATGGTGCTTGTGCAGCAACACTGGAAGAGAAGGAAGAAGTTATTATCTTAATGCTAGATCCATGAAGGAGTGGCTAGTGGTAAACACAGCACAGGACATAAAAGAAACAAACAAAACTCCGTGGTGTTGTAAAAACTAAGGTACTTTTCTTGCCAGAGACAAAACTAAAGAACAGACACAGGTCAGATGCGAGTCACATTGTTAATGCTGTTCTGGAAAAACAGCTTGGGTACTAGATGATGTGTGTGGCCTAAAAATCTCTACATTCTGCAAGTAAGCATGCTTACTGCATTTTGGTTATACTTGTAGAAAAATGTG
Organism: Edolisoma coerulescens; assembly: GCA_013397115.1. NCBI lineage: Eukaryota > Metazoa > Chordata > Aves > Passeriformes > Campephagidae > Edolisoma > Edolisoma coerulescens. The sequence continues at coordinate 2,718,571 of VWZW01006867.1, forward strand.
AAGAGATTTCTAAGAAAGCAATGACTTCAGAGTTAAAAGCACTGAAGCTAGTCCACCCTTTTGCTAAAAACAGTATAAATGAACTAAATACAGTAAAGAAGTGAAATTCCTTTACATTTTTAAAAATCTGTATTTAGGGTATACATTTTTCACTAATGTTTCTCGGGAAAGAGAGCAGTATATAGGTGTCTTGCTGCATTTGCATGTTTTCCCCTTTTTTTTAAATGGCTTTAGGTTGACAATTTACATTTCTGGGAAATTGTTGCAGATGTGTTGAAATATTCTTTGGTATCCAGTCACTAAAACCAATTCTGGTTTTTGGTTTTGAGACATTCCCCATGTTCTCAGTGTTATTGTTTATACCTTCAGCATTTTACTTATTGCTTTTACTTTTCTTCATACCTTTATTAGGTAACTTTGCCATGGCATAGAGCTTGTTTCTAAGTATTGAGGACTAAAAATAACAATTTGATTCTATGCTTTTTTTTGGTTTGGTTTTTTTTGTTGGTTTGGGTTTTTGGGAGTTTTTTGCTTAGTGAGAAATTGTGGCTTCAAATTCTGTTTCTAAAGAAAAAGAAATCCTGTTTAATACATGCTGATTCTACTATATGTAAAATATTACAATTCTTTGCCTGAAGAGCTACAAATAAAAAAGCTTGTCATATGGAGAAACGAAGCAGAGAAAGGAAATGAAGTGAGTGAACATGAGTAATAAGTCTGTCTTGTGATCTCTCTGATGTGTCCACCCTATATTGGAAAGTATTTGTGGAGCCGAGTTAAATAGCCCTGCTTCACAGAAGTATTCTTTTAAGTGCTAGTATCTTTCTCTGATTGACCCCTAATCACTGTCAGTTATGTTAAATGACTTTTTTCTCATAATCAGAAAGCCGCTTTGTAGTCATCCCAAAAAAATGGTGTATGACAACTTTTGCAATGAGTTTCAGTCGGACCTTTTTTCTTTTTCCCAGGTTAACAACCATTCTTACAGAATTATTTTTAATCAAGGAATATGGTTTATGTGAACAGCTATTAAAAGAATTTACAATGGGGTAAAAATAAGGCAAATTTTTGTCTTTATTGTCCATGGATATTTTGCAGAACTTTACCTGGATTGTTTGAATTTCAATCTTTTTCTACTGAATAAAACCCCAAGCATATTGTTAAAATAAAATAGCAGACTCAGTTGGAAAAGGAGGAGGGCACAACCCTGTAAGCGAGTGATGGAACACTATTTGGAAAACACTGAAAATTTTGAAGTGGGTTTACTCAGTATTTTGTACTAATATATGTATACTGAATGCCCAGCAGTATTTTAATTCTAGTTTCTTATTGGTAGGATTGTCTGAAAGCAGCCATATTATTTTTCTTCTTTTGCTTATCTCATTAGTTGAATTTACGGGTCCAGCTGGGTTTTCTGTTGTGTCTGTGAGACATTGTTAGATCATCTGTTCAAAAATGCAAGGCTGTTGTGTTGGGTGAGTTTAGTTTGCAGCGGCATAAATGGAACTAATAAAGCAACACAGACTATTCCATGTTGTGACAAATTTGGGTGTCCCCTGTTTGACAAGGGGCTTAAACTCCCAGCAGAAATCTATTTTTTATTTACGTTCTGTGTGATTCATGATGAAGGAAAATTCTCTGCTACTTAAAACAAACTCACATTCCCCACCCCCCCACCTCCCCCTAAAATCCAACCCCACCACAACTATGTTGTGATACCTGCTGCATTGCTGCTGTGCCATAGAAAACGTGAAATATTACACTTGGGGCTTACCTTTTTTGTCTTTTCTTTTTTTCTTCTTCTTAAGGGCCATTGGCTTTTACAGATATGGCATAGGTGCCAAGTTCTGTGTTTTCATGTTCCTCTAACTTCTGATGGCAACTAGAATGAGCTGAAGGAGGTGACTTAAGCAGAAGGGAAAGTCATGTTGCCCTTAGGGTGTTCCTCATGTCTCTCTCATAAGTGCCTAGAAAATTGTCTGAAGTAGAGTATTCAGTCTTTCAAACACTACTTATTTTTTTCAGTAATGGTTTTACAGTAATCTTTCTCTACTAAGCAGATGTTAGATATACTAACCCAATCCAGAGACAGGAAATTTTGGAGAAGTGAACCAAAGCAGAGATCCAGTATAATCTGTCATGTCACAGTAACAAACTGTGTGGTATCAGCTTTACAAAGATGCTGTCATTTTAGATAGTTTTGGAAATGGGAAGCCCTAATGGAAGAGTTGAGAGCAAAAAGCTGCGAGGGAGATTGAAGTAGACTGTGGTGAGGAAGACAGTTTGTTGACTGGTGATTATTCAGTTGTCTATCTGGACCATTTGCTTCCAAAGAGAAACCGAAGTGACTGTTTCTAAGAAAGAGGAGTAATTAACGTTGACAGGGCTTCTGCTTCTGAAAGGATTTCCAGTAGCAGTCCTCTCTCATGTACGCTTGCATGCACACAGGACAGGAGCACTAGAGCTAGCCTCAAACTGCAACTGGTCCCTAGCATTTTTTCTGCTTCAATATTCAGCTGGGCTTCCTCCTGCAGAAGGGAATATTCTTCCCCTTATGCAATTGTCATACAGGAGATGCTCTCCTGAGACTTTTTGCAGTGATCTGATTATTTATAATTTATAGGTGATGTCGTATAATACATTCACTGGTTTTTTTGGTGATCACAATTCATTGGCAAGGACGCTGATGTACTCTTGCACTAAGGAGGCTGACATAGAGGAAACTTCTCATGAGATGTGGGCATGCTCACCAAGTGCCTCCTATCTTTATATATTGAATGAATGTTCATAGTGCTGCATATTGCAAAATTGCTCTTGAGCGTATTGGGTTTGAACTGTAATTACTAAAAGTCTTTCTCAAGACCTCTGCGTTAATACGGTAGGTACCATTTGACAGTGAAGTAGCTTATGATACCAAATATATTTGACTTGTCCCACTGACAGTTTTTTGAAGAAATGCAGAGGAAATTTTGATCACATAAAATGAACAAAAGGTGACCTGAGTTTAAATACTCTTAACAACAATGCAGCACCCAGCTTGTTAATGATGGCATCATCTCAGTTTGAAGCAAGGAACTAATGGCATTTCATCAGTGCTCAGCAATCACACAGCCTAAGCAAACCGAAGCCAGTCTGTTGCCAGCGAGCAAATAAAGAGGAATGTCTCTCTTACGTTGAAGAGATAAGATACATGCTTACTGTTGAGGGCACAGGGAAACAGGCAGTGCTAACAGAGTATTTGAGGGCTCTTGCTCAATTAAGTAATTTAATATGCAGCACATGGTTTGTGTGTCTTGTGTCAGGCTGGAGGCAGTACGTGTTTTGGATGCATAAACAGAATAATGCCTTTTTTGTGTGTTCTTTATCCCTCCCCCTTTTTCTGTGAGTATTTCCTGACATAAAAAGCAGAAGTTATACCAGTTGCTACCCATATAGAAAAGATGGAGTTTGATGTTCTGACAGTGTTTCCACCATAAACTCATTTCTTAGGTTTTATGTAACTGAGTAGTAACTCTTATCCAAAGTTACCCAGTTATACACTGTGCAGTGCACAGTTACACAGTTTGAAGCTAATTAGAGTTAGCATTGAGGACACAAATTTCCTTTGCTTCTTCAAAGGAGATACAACTTTGAAGAGTGTGTAAGAAATGTAACTTCTGTTCTGCAGACAGTTTCATCTGAAAGGGAAAGATCCTTATTTTGATGTTATATTGCCTTGTCTTGAAGGTTGCTTTTTAGATGATATAATCTTTTTAAATGCCTTTGAAATAGACTCAGTGCAATGCTTTATTTGGCATTGTACAGTGATCTTTTCCTATGGGGTTTTTCAGGGGTTTTTTGGCAGACAATTTAAAATGTTATTTTATCTTTGCTGATTTCTTGTTGTCAGTCCCCTGTGTCTGGACACTGGTTCTCGTATACTTTAGAATAAAGGTTCTGGTTTGCCACTAAGTTTCATATAAGTAGTTGTCCTGTTTCTGACAGGAGCCAGGAGCAGAGTCTGGGGAGACAGGCGAAAGAAAAATGGAGCAAGTAGAGAGGGTTAGTTCTCTTCCTGCCTTCTGTCGATCAGAGATGTATGAAAATGCCTGTGATGACACTATTGGTTTACAGAATCCTCAGAGACTGTCTTCAAGAATTTGGATGAATCCTTCATGAAAATCTATGATGTGTTTTTCCCAGTGTTGCATAGATAGTGGAGTTTATTCTAATTCTGTCTAGTTTAGAAAATTGAGAATTGCCCTAATAATCACTGACAATTCATTTTGTCAGAAGTGTGTAGAAGTTTGACCAGTGAGTCAAAGCAGGTGAACCTTCCCCTCTTCAGATTTCTTGTAAGCCTTTTTTAGGTATTGGAAGTCTGTCAGTGCTGTATAATATGGTCTTCCTGGAGCCTTCTCTTCTCCGGGCTGAACAACCTGAAATCTCTCAACCTGTGTTCATAGGAATAGTCCTCTCCAGGAAAAATACAAGCCAGGAGTTGTATGCTCATTTTGCTTTCAGCCCTGGAAACCTAGTCATGACTTTCCTCAGAGTCATGAGGAAATACTGTAAAATAAATCTAAAAAGACATAAAAATAGGTCAAGTCTTCCAAGGTTGTTGATATCAGATAGCTGTCATGTTTCCATAGTAGAGTTTGGATGGATTAGTTTTCCTTCACCAAAAGGACACTGTAGTCCTTTTGATGTAAAACTGAATGTGTTTTTACTGGCAGTTTGGCATTTGAAAACTGGTTCCACTGCTAGTAGGGTGATTACTGCTGTTGTGTAAAAGTAAATACTTTTTTTCCACCACATAAAGAGTGGAAAGCTGCAACAGCTTCCCTCTCTCTTCCTCTTTCAGGCTCCACACTGATTCAGGCATTTTTGCTGTCTCTGGGGTACAATCTGTATGAATTCTTATATTAAATCCTGATTAGGTATGTTAAACAGATTTTTTTTTTTTTAAAGCTCCATTAAAAACGTTTTTCGTGTGCATAGCAATGTAAATCAAGCCTGTTTTAATCTACTGCTTTTGTGTAGTTTATGCAAGCCATCAAATTTAATGATTCTTACGCACTTTTTTAGCTGTCATATTACAATGGATTTAAACCAAAATATGTTCACTTATATTAGAAACTTGCTGGATGAGCAAAATAAGCATATTCTAGCAGATTTTGTTCTGTTGTTTATATGATACTTTTATAGTAGTCATGGTACAGTGAAATGCAAAGTAAGGGTTGAATATAAAAAATTACTTTCTTGAAGAAGGGAAAAAGAGTCAATGAAGCAAGTTCAGTGGATATGCACTGTGTAGCAAACTCATCACGAAAGGGTTCTGCTGGCCAGAATGGTTATATTTCTGGGGATTTCAGTTGTTAGTTCAGTAGAGAATTCACATTAGCACACTGAAGCCTGTCTTTTCACTTTTTTGTTAAGAAAATAATACAAAAATCATACATTTTTAAAAAAGCTTTTTGACGATGATGTCTTTTGCATTAGCTCAAGGATGCGTGGTGTGGGGGTTTTTCCCCCCAACATAGTTCCAAATCACATTTAAACCACACCTCACCACCAATATAAATAAATAAATTTTAAGAAGAAAAAAGAAAAGCCTTCAGGCATTCCATGTTTTTCAGTCCCTAAGGAGTATGCTCTGTTGAGCTTCCAAACTTCTCTGGGCAACCAAGTCTTGGTTATCATTGACCTAGAAACACAAATAAAGTCTCATTTCACTGGACTAGGAAATATGAAATCAAGTTACATAAGATTATTCATGCTGGAAGACATGTTAATGAACATCATTAGGCCTCCTTTTTTGTAACCTTTGCTCAATTAAGCAGTGTGTCCCTTCATCTCTACTTGGATTTAGATCCTGTAGCATCGCTAGGGAATGCAGGACTTGTAGTTGCTCAGAAAAGACTAAAGAAGTTCTTTCTTGGAAAATTACTGTGTAAAAAAAAAAAAAATTAGTTCAATTTTTAAGAAAAAGCGTAACCCTGTGCTCTTTAATTTAAGAATAGCTTTTTAATGTCTTTTTTGATGCAATCTGTGTGACAATTAAGCTTACTTCTGCCTTTGTGCTGTAGTACTGCATTCTTTTCTAGTGCACAGAGGAGACTTTGAAAGGTCTCTGCAAGGTTATTTTAAGTGTGGCTTTTCCAAACAGGCTTCAAAACATCTTTTTCTGATTTTAAAATGTTGTTAGATGAAAGTGGAGGAAGTAGCCTTACTGGTTTTGTCTAGCCTTACTGGTTTTGAACTATAACAAATTCAGAAGAAAATCGGTTACCCTTCCCTGTATTAAAGTGTCTCACAGGAATATACAGATGCAGTTTGAGATTGTCAGTTTCTTGGCTATTGGTTTTTAGAATGTCAGTAACAGCTTTGTGTTTCTTGTTTCTAAGTCTGATATGGCATACTTGCCTTCCTCTATTTTTTTGGCAGTACTACTGCAATGTACTTAGTTGAGAGATATTTTAGATGCTTATTTTATGTAATGCATGTCTATTATTGCATATTTGGAGTTGGGGGATGTTTTTGGTGAATAGCCATGAGCACATGCACTCCTCCAGAGACCAGAGTGGGAAGGGAAATTATCAAGGGACAAGAAAGTCTCGGTGAAAAAGTACCCCTATTTCTGGCCTGAAGCATCTGTTTTGATAAATCAAAGGGAGAGTCTTAAGTAAGCTAATATTTATTTGCCTCTTGTAAAAGATCACCAGCATGCATAGTCTATTTCTCTTTTGCCCCCGTCTATGCTTTTATATTCCTGTCAGTTTAATTTCCTTGTGCATGCAGGCAAAAAAGAGGAATTAGCCATAGATGTGACTTCCAGGTCTAACTCACATTAAACCCTTGTAGTTGACACCCCATTTGCACACTTTGTATTGACAGTACAGCAAAAGAGACAGCAAGTGGCAAATGGTAAACTGAGAAACAATTTAGAAAAATGCAGCCTTTGACACTTTTTTTGGTCCTTTTTGAGATGTCTGTTTAGATTCTTCTAAATAATAATTTAGATTCTTCTTCTTTTTAAAAAATAAATTCAAAATACTCAATATATATTTATTATGGAGGCAAACAGCTTCCTCTTTTTTTTTTTTCCCCCACTCTTGGTATTTCCTTTTCTTTCCCTATTCTGATGTTGGTCACTGTTTGTCACTGATTTATCAGAAGATCTAGGATTTGGTCTCATCTTTAAAGTCACATGTACTTCATGTCTTTGTAACTCCATGTACTAATGGTTAGTATATTAGGCACCATTTTTCTCCTGTTATTTCTCTTGCTAGATAGATTTAGAATGAAATAGTAAAAGGTGAATGCACCATCTCAAATTAAATATTGTTCTTTATTTGAATATTTTCTATATCAGCTGGGGTAGAAATGTTACAAAACTGGCTTTTACAGAGAGATGTGTACAGAGACCAAAACACTTTTGAAATTTTATTGTACATGTTACATTAAATAGTGTCTGACGGGAAGGAACAGCTTTTAAACATGCTATGCTTATTTTCTTTCTAGTTCATTCTTTAGTGATGGAGACAGCTGGCAGAGACTCAGTCACAACCTTTATCTCTGTGTGAACTTTATAAACAATTCCTCATCTCACTCCGAGCTTGCTCAGTCATCCTGCTTATTCTTCCCATCCTATTATGTGCCATGGATTACTTTTTTCCATTTCATTTTAGTGTATAAAAGTAACAGGAGTTTTTCAAGCACCGGGTGCAGAATAAAGATGAATAAGTAATTAAATGCTACAGGAGCTGCTGATTGGCACATAAGGCTACAGTGTGCTAAAGTGATATGAGTTACAATAACATGCATCTTTACTTCCTTGAAAGAGTGCATAATGAGACCTGATTTAAATATGTTCTGTTTTTAAGAAACATCCCATGTGTTTTCTTTGAAATTAGCTTTGCCTTCATCTGTTAGAACTATTAAGCAGTTCTGCTCCTTGAATCATTCTATACAAGTCTGTACGATTCAAAAGAGAAAAAGAGACTGTAAATTAACAGTGAGTAATTTTGGAAGTCCACTTACTATGCTCAAAAAATAATTTTAAGGTGCAGCTGAAGGAAGTAGGTGCTTTCAGGATACACTAAACAGTGTAAAAAATCACGATAGCAAAAGTTCTGTAGCTTTTTAATTTTGCAAGAGTGGAAAAGACTTCAGCTGCAAAGCATTCTCAACAGAAATTTTGTAATGCCCTGGTTTAGGCAAATTCCTTTAAAAATCTTGGCTTACAGGAAGAGTTGAGTTTTATATTAGAAATCAGATGTATCTCTAATGAAGAGAGGGCAAATGGGTTTGATTATCTTGGTATACAAGAGCAAGTGGTCTATAATTTCCAGAGTTATAAAGAGAGTAACATAGGTTTCACAGTCACTGAAAGAGGAAAAAATCAAAATGGAGAGTAAATCACTGGCTCGTGGTTGAAAATCATGGAGGCAACACTTTTGTTCTCTTCCGTGAGAGGAGGATTTTGTTAGTGGGGTCCTGGGTTACTCTGCCGTAGTTGGCTAACTTGAGACCTCATACCTGCAAAATGAGTGCTGCAATGCTGATTGTCGTTATTGCTTTGTTTCATGCTGCATAAAATAATTCAAGAGTGTAGTTTTGTAAGCCCTTGTCCATCTACCAGTGGAAGACTTTTTTCAAAGGAATTTTTTTAAAATTATTTTTGACTAATATTGTTTAAGGTCAGCTGCAAAACCAGTTTGTGTTGACACTGCATCAGCACACCAGATTTTAGGTTTTCAGGGCTTTTTCCCCCTCTCTTATAAGAATCAAGAATGTTTAAAATTAGTGTTGATATTTCCAGGACTCTCACATGTCCTGGTTTATGTAGGGAGTAAGAATGGATTTGCGAATGCAACAGTACTGTGTAAACCATAGACATTGGATTTAATAGTCTGTCACCTGTCGGATTACTGAGGGAAGCGAAGCTTTCATTTTAAACCATTACCTAAAGTATACAGCAATTTTGCAATTTATAATTGTTGTATGAAATACAGTGGTATGAATTACTGCCCAAGTTGTGTACAGCCCCTTTTTGTATGACCAATATAGCTTTAAAATATTAATGTACTTTTATAAACATACAAAAGCACAGTGTGGGCAAAATAAATGTCTCATCTCTGTGCTCAGCATTCACTTTTTCGTGTTCACATCTGTATGCTCAACAGGACTCAAAAAATACTTGCATCTACGTGTTTAGCTTATTAGTAGACAGTTTTCAGTGACAAGTTTTGAGAGGCTTCTCAAATTTTTTTGCTATACCTTCACTTATTTAATCTATACCAAAACTCTAGTATCAGTTTTCTCCTAATTTTCTCCCTGAAAGGCATAGCCAGCAACAGGAGGGTAATTCTCCCTCTACTAAAACCTGTGCTCCACTCAAAGCTTACAAATGCTTTAACTATCTTAGTTCTTAATGACAAAGGGAGAATGAAGTAATATCCTTGTCTACTCAAGGAGACACATCCATTCTGAGTAGCCATTGAAGAGGTATCTTTTTCAAAACTAAATAAACCACCAAAATATATGATTGTACTTCTTATTATATAAAAATCTTTACAATAATCAAATTCAGTATAGCAGGTTTTATGTTCCTTGCTGGGCTTTTTATGACTTACTTTTACTCTGTAGTGTTCCTCTAGATGTGATTTTTCCAATGAAATCTTTATTTTGTCCATTCAAGACAGATGATATTTGAGCTCAAAATCAGATTTATAAGTGGGTTTCTTTTTTTTTGTTCTATTGCAGAGAGTTTTGCTGGGACGAGAATCTTGCTGGCATACTTGGTTATCCTTGCATTGCGTATTCTCATTGCTCTTCTTGTTTACTGGCAGAGAAACACAGAGAAATATATTGAGTATTGCTAAGAAAAAGTTATGCAAGTCTGAGTGGCTGTTCCAAAAATTATTTTTGCACCTGTGGCATAAAAAAAAACCAAACCAAAAAAACCCCCACCAAAACATCTAGGTAGGAAGTCTGTGGTGTGCTCAAGGTACTCTACTGCTAAATGATTTTAGTAGTATTATTTCAGTGTATCATTTATTTCATGCTAAGAGAGTTCTCTGTCAAACATATTGATAAGGATTGCCATGGATGACTTATACTTGATGAGCTGTATGGGCCAAACTCTTAAAATCTTTGTGTTGCTGACCTCAATTTAAACAACTTCAGAGGCAGGGATGGTGGAGAATTAAATCCAAGGTCTCTTAGGTCAAACTTGATTGAAGTTTTATTGAGGGTCATCAGGAGAAATTGGTGAAACACACTATGTGAGGGTAAAAAGGAGAGGCAGAGTAAAAGAGATCCATCTCTAGATTGTTTCTAACTGCTGAAGTTTCCTAGTATACTCAAAATGTGACATGGCCTCCCTTTTCTTGCATGCTTTGGAAATATTTTGGAAGTAGTATGGAGGAGAGAAAAGTAATTCTAGAAGTATTTCCTGCTTCAAAGTGTGGTAATCACCCCTCTGCTTCTGACAAAGTCTTTGACATTAAAATTAATTATATTTTACTGATGCATCCACACAGGTTCTACTATCCAAAAGTCTTTTCTAAATGGGGAATTTTTTGAGCCATAATACTGCCTGCCTTCTTTCTTGAAACAAATTCCGGTGTAGAGAATGCTTTAATGATTTGTAAACTGTGGATGACTTTGAAGTGTCTTTGAAGGGTGTGTAATGTGAAATTAAAATATTGATACATACTATGATGAACTGAAGAGGTTCTTCAAGAATGTTGCTTTTACAATGCTTCCATTTCTGTATTTTTTTTTTTAATAAGTAGGGCTTGGTTTTTAAATGGCAATTTTCATTACTTATTACATGTAGTATGTACTGAATCCTACAAAGAATATTATTGCTATTCAGAAGCATACAGAGATAACACTGTTCTGAGAAGTGTTTGTATAAATCCAATAGTTACTGGTTACTGAAAGTTGGATGTGTAATGCAGGTGCCTAAATATAATGGAGGTTTGTATGTTTTCAGAGATTAGTTTTTGTTGGGGTTATTTATTTATTTATCTATTTTGAAGCAGAAGAATGGAGGGATTTGGAAAGATGAGGAAGATAAAGGAATGAAGTGGG
>VWZW01006867.1:2729668-2946411 GCA_013397115.1 Edolisoma coerulescens
GGGGGAGGGAGGGAGGGAGGGAAAATAACATCTTGCCTCCTGCTAAGCTTAAGTCGAGATGAGAGTGTTCTTTGTGATTGTGGCATCAAGAGACTTACTAATGAAAAGGATAAGATAGCATTTGTGATGCTTTTATGGTATCTGTTTTTCACACTTTCCAGTAGTAGAACGCTCATTTTATTATATAAAGTTGTTGACACTACTAACTGCTTTTTTCAATCTGGAATGGGGCCTTAGAAAATTGTGACAGCAAAATAAGCCTTGATTTTTTAATTATAACTAAAAAAGTCATTGTAAAAAATAAACGTAGCATTCTAATAATGTTTAAAGTATCTTCTTTTGTGTTTCTATGTGTAGAAAATAATAAAAATAAAACAGGAAAAGCAGTTTCCTTCTAGGTGGGACAGATTTATGCTTTATGCTGGAAGAAAATGCTTCATAAGAAACACAACAGCTGACTACTTATAACCTTTTATTAAAAGGGTTGGTTGCACTTAACCCTTTAATAATTAACGTCACAAATGCTGGAGAGCAAAATATCCCAAAATTAATTTCCAACACCATGAAAAAAATCTTACATAAAAATAGATTTTTTTCTTTCTGTAAAAAAGTTTCAACTGGTTTTTGCATAATAAAGATCAAAATATTTTTGAGTAATTTAAAATATGGCTTTTTCAGAATGTGTTATCACAATAAAATTTCTGCTACATATTCTCTAAATTTAAAAAATGTTAGTAAATAGACGACAAACAAGATGATTCATTTTCTCAGGCATGTTAACAATTTTTGTAATTCTTTTTAGCATTTGTAAAGTAATTTTCCAAAGTCTCAGTAGATGCAGTTTGCTGTTATTCCAGCTATCAAAAAAAGTAAACAGTCTGTTGTAGCAATCTACTATGTATTACCAATCCTGTTAAAAGCAATAAACCCATTAAATTTACTTTTTGTTAGAATTTTAATTCTAGTAGTAGTTTCAGTTTGTTAGGCTTTTTTTTTAAACTTGCCATTGTCACCTTCCTTGTATTCCTTTCTTCAAGTCAGTTTCCTAGAAATTACCTTTCCAGCCTCAATTTCTTGCTGCTTCTGTTTTGTAAAATTTGCATTTTATCTTGCAGTCTGAATAACGTTGGCTATTACTCACTCACTAGGGCAGGTGTAGTTCACAAGGTCAAGTTACAAATGCATTCTTCTTTCCTTTCCCAAAAGGCACTGAGGCGTGAACTGAAGGATAAAGAGCAAACCATTCTCAGTGCTGTGGACCAGGCACGAGTTTTCCTTGCTGACCAACCAATTGAGGGGCCTGAGGAACCAAGAAGGAGCTTGCATTCAAAAACAGGTCAGAAAACACTTCTGGGAGGGGTCAAGAAAAGAGAGAAAGGACTTGCATGTTTCCAGAACATATTTTATATCCCCGTTACTTGCTCAGACCTTAGAATTTTCTGAATCGCATCCTGATGGCTTTTATTTCAATGTTTTAGACTTGAGTGTTACTTCTCTGCTTTGTAAGTTCTTATATTTTAATGTAAGAAGTAGAAACATCTCTACTGCCTTTTCCAGTTTTTGATTCAAAACACTAATGATAGTTCTGTTCTTTTTTCTTAACACAATAACATACATACCTTAAATGTAGTCAGAATAATACTTCAAGGAATCACATTCAAACATCTGTATGTCTATTGGAAAGTTTTACTCCACAAATAGAAATAAGCATATTTGGTGGTGTATCTCATTAGAAGAAAAATAAATCAGCCTTAGGAAGGCAGTCATTACAGAATCTTTAAGATTTGAATATTAAATGCTAAGGAATGGAACTACAGCTATCCTAGAAACTGTTTCTGCACAGTATTTGTTGAGATATTGGTCTAAATATCAGAGACCAACAAGAAGGTAATAATTTTTCTCTACTCCCCCACACCCACAAAATAGGAAATTATCTCTGTCAGTCCTACAATTATGTCTCTGATATAAGCTACAGCATTATGAAGTCTTATTTTAACTTACACAAGAACCGTTCTTGGAAAATGTAATAACCTGCTTTTGCAAAACTATCAGTTGCTGTAAGATGTGAATAATTTACTATTCTGTATAATTTACAAAATTACAGTATATCTGCTTTTATCGGGAGTTAGTTTTTTCTTTCCATACATCATCTTATACATCTCCATTGCAAACTTCTTAAGTTTGTTCAGTGGAAGCAACTAATCTTTCCTGCATCCATACTCTGTGTTATTTCTGTGCAAATTTTCAAGTGGTTTCATATTCCCTAGTTCAACTTTGTGATACAAAGTTTGAATAGCTGGTGATTAAAGCCAGTGAACCATTTATCTCGTTGATTAGTGCTGGTACCTTAGCTTAACTTCTTTTTTGAACTCCTGACTCCTGAAAATATTCCGTTTCTCTGTACTCTCAAACCAATTTGCTATATGGCATCTCCAGTGTTTTAGTTGGTCTAAATCACAAGCAAGCTTGCAGTTGAAAAATAAGGATGCTCTCTGTATATTTGTTCATTCTTTCATACAGAAGTCTGAAATTGCAGGTTCTCTCCTAAAAAACATAGAACCTCTCAGCACAAACTATGCCAGTATGTGAAATGTTACCAATGTAAAATGTTCATTTTTCTAACAGGAGTTGATATCAATGATCTAGTCAGTGTTGATTGACTAGATGCAAACTGCAAGAGCAAACTTCAGATGATAAGCTGCATCATAAATTCTTGTTATCCAGTCTATTATGAAGATAATGATTATTATTTTGTGCTATACCAATGGCAGTGAGAACAGACTAACAGGGAATTTGATGGCCATGGTGAACTGCATAGCAATAACAGCCATGGTCTGCAAGTGATGTGTGCATGTCTCTGGTCTAGTCATCGTATTTGAAAATCAATCATATGTTCAGACTGGGAAGTTTCATAGATGTGCACTGAACTTCTTTTCCTCTTTTTTCTTCACACTCAGTAGTTCCATTTCTTTTTGAGCATGTGATAGGTTAGTCTTGAGTACCAGCCAAACTCCCACCCATCCGCTTATGTCTTCCACTGCGGTGGAACAAAGGCAGGAGATGGGAAGAATATGGGTGAGAAAGCTCATGGATCAGGATGGGAATGAGATGGAGTACAGATGCACATCTCTTACAAGCTACTGTTGTGGGCCAAACAGGTTTAGCTTGGGGTAAACGAACTATTTATTGCCATTTAAAATAAATAATTAAATACTAAGTTGGTTTGTAGTGGAGAAAAACCTCACAAATGTTAAAACCACTGCTTTCCTCCCCCCTTTCACAGACTCAACTTGACTCCCTCATTCCTGTCTCTTTGTCCCCTTGTTGTGACGCTGGTCACGCTCAGAGAGGCAACAAGTGGCATAAGAGGGTGGGAAGGTGGTGACTCCATGGTTAGCGCAGTTTCTTCCTCCCTTCTTTTCTCTCATGCCTTTCCTCTGTGTGCTATCTCTATGGGGAATATCTGCCCTACCATGGGGTTGCTCTTCCTCCTCTGACCTTGGTGTCCCCACTGCTGTTTCTCCTGTTGCTTCCCTCTGGTGTTTTCTGTTTCTTAAATACACTTTCCCTGAGGTGCCACCACTGTGGCTGAAGGCCTCAGGTGTGTGCCCCATGGCGAGCTGACTGGAGTCTGCTGTCCTTGGCACAGGGGAGCCCCAACCTCTTCTCCCAGTGACTCCTGTGAAGCTCCTGCTGCCAGCAGTGGGCACTCACACCCTGTGCAAAATGGATCTTCACTTTCTGTAGATTAATAGACTTTGAGGCCAAAAGCTGTCTCTGAATCATTTTGTCTGATCTCGTATATATATAATAAGCTGTTAATTTTCACCCAGGAGTGAGTCTAGTAAATTTTTTCTGACAACTGATGCCACCAATCTCCAGAAAACTTCATCTCTGAACTAGAAGACAGCTAGACGCACACAATTTTTCTTCTGATTAACCATTTTCAGTGAAGGGTGTGGGCTTTAGTTTGCTTTTAAGGTGTTAATTTTTTTATTTTCTGTCAGCCTCTTGATCACTGGTGTTCTCTTTAGTTGATTAAAGTTAACTTGTTAACTTCAATGAAGTCCACTTCATGTTGATAAAGGTGAAGGAGTGTGGTTATGGATTCTAAGCTGACAGTCTGTTTTCTAAAAATATTGACAAACAGTCAACACTGTACAGTCTTTATTTGAACATTGCTTTAGCTGGTTCTGTAATGCAAATAGCAAAACTGTTTTACTAACTCAAACTTGCATTAATTGGAAAATCACAGTTTCCTGAGGTTATTTCTTACCTTGTGTAAGGGAAGGGGTGTTTATGGGGGAATGGTTAGCTAATCTGAAGATGATAAATGTTGTAAAATTGTTTTCTATTTTCTTCAACCTCTCAATCTAATTTTTTTTTAATCAATATTTTTTATTATTTTCTCCTTCACCATAGTCTTTTCATGCCAGGGAGGGCATTGTTTCAAGGGGAAGGAATGAGACAGATTTAGGAGAAAACTGATAAGAATCAGTTTTGAACTTGTCTGACTGAGACCTGTTTTGAGGGCCTGTGCATATATACAGTTATTGTTCCATGCAAAGAGAACATTTGTTATAGGATGCCTTATGATAACCCATTATTGTCTATAATGTTCTTGGTTTATTTCAAATATATGACAAGAATGTAAAATCAGGTTATTGTAAGCCTTGGTTTCTTCTTTCCCATCTTCACCTTATGCTTCCTGTGTTGGCCTTCTGCTATACCAGAGAGTAACTGTCACATTCAGACAGAGTTCTTCCAGGAAACTACTCTGTTAGTTAATTGTATCTCCCATCTTGTCTTTTCTTCTGTTTTTGTTTTGCCATATTTCTGTAGAGAGGCCCCATCAAAAAAAAAGCAAGCTTCACAGTCTTCCCGTATTTGAGCCACCTCAGCATCTGAGTGGAGCTGATTGATAAGCCAGCAAGCCAGCTGCTGAATTTCATGGATGGACAGGTTAAAGAAATTGAAAATGCTCGTGTTTTTAGCATTTTTTGTCACTTGTCCATGGTATAGGAAAAAACTTCGATCTAAAAATGTTAATTTTAATTCTCTATGGCATAGTTACAGCTGGCTTCCTAAATCCATATACTGTTAGTAAGGTTACAGACCGTTGGAAAGACAAAGGAAAGCAGAAATCATATTTTATGTCCCCAGGGTTCTATGAACTGATGATACAGCTTTGCTGAAATTCTGTCCTTAAAATTCCACTGAAGCAGTGGAACATCCTAACAGATTATCACAGGCCACTACACTGATTCTCATTGTAATAGTGAATGTTTCTGGGAGTCTGCAGTGTTGTCCAACTACTTCAGTAACTTTTAGTTTTCTTAGTACAATTAGATTCCTAGCTTTGAAAGCTGCTATTTGGTAGCAAAGGTTGTTGTGATAAACACAGCATTTAAAAATAAGTATTACCATCTGTTATCTCCTATTAATTGAAAAGAAAGCCCCATAAATCACATCTGTGTTAAAAAATAAATATATTAATAAGTATCAGTGAATTGCATGTAGATACTTTATTTACACTTGTAGAGGCACAATATCTTCACCTGTTTCAGACATAAATAAAAGCTGAACTTCTTTGCCTACTGCCACTGAACACATTTGGGTAAATTTCTCTGCCATAATTTTTCCTTTTGCAAGGAAGATCTCACTGAAAATAGACCATTTAATCTTTTCTAATGTATATAGCAGGCAGCATTTCTCTTCCCAGTCATTTCTGTTTGTTGTCTAGCTATCATACACCACTGGAATATTTTTTTTTTCTGCTGTGCAGTTGGACTGAGTATGAAGTTTAGAGTGTGAAATTAGAAGTGCTTAGGAGAATGAAGAGGATATGGCCCACTGGAAGTCAGTGGAATCATATCCAAAAACTACTTATAATATTTTGAACATTGCTGCTTTTGTTTCAGTTGGAGCTCATTCACTTGGGACTTTTAAGAGTTTCTTCCTAAGATAAGAGAAATATGCAGTTACCCATGAGAGAATCACAAAGTAATTATCTTTCCCCTTTTCAAAGTAGATCTCTTAGTCACCTTACAAGTTTAGTCCAGTTGGGTAAGGCCTTGAAATTCTTCCTGTAGAGTCTACATGGTTGTCTGCTTGGAGTCATATTAGTAAGGTTCAAGGAAATTGTTTCTACTTGCTGAGTGGTGTGGAGTGCAAACTTGGAGGATTTTAAAGCCTGATTTTTTAATGGAAACAGGCTGGCCTGAGTTCAAAATGGTTAATTTTATTACTGGTTGGTTGTTTTGGGCTTTTTTATTCATGAGGACCTTGGCATATAAACATAGTCATAATCATTCTGGACCTTTATGCTCTGTTGTGTCCCATTTTTACCTGAAATATGGGATGTTTTGTGGGTTGGAAGCATGTTATTAAAGTTTAACTGTTGCCTTGTTTAAAAGGCCCTAGAAACCAGTGATGCTTTGTTGCAAGAAAATTTTCAGTTATGCCACGAGCAGTGCAGATGACTGATGGCTGTCAAAGGTTAGGACCTTGTGTGAAAGAAAATGCCTTTCTTATTCTCTAGAGCAAACATAACTCAAAAACATTGTAAATGAGCTTCAAGAGAGCAAATTGGAAATTGCAGAATAATAAAAAGATGTAATGTCTGTGAAGGAGAAAACAGGCTGAGAAGAGTTGCTTAGAAGGTCAGAAAAGTTCAGAACATGGATATTTTTAAGTCCTGTGTGGTCACTATAGGGTGCTGTCAAGTCAGGGAGCTGTAGCTTTTGTGCTACCTAACTTGTCTATTTTCAGGTTTTGTACTGTTTTGGAATAAAATAGGTGTCTTTGTTTTGTTTTGAAATGCTGTTAGGGGATGTATGTCTCCTGCAGTCGTGCTGAGGAGCTACCTGCCATATGTGCAATGCCAAAAAAAATCTTTATTGATCTTTAGAATAAATGAAGACTTGTTACAGTCTGCAGTCACAGTGCTTTGAAAAGAAACAGGATTAATTCATTGCTTGCCTTGAGTAACTGAGGTACAGTGATAATGATCCTCTCTCCGTTGATGCTTTCCCTTTATCAGGAACTGGGAGAAGACACAGCTTGGTGGTACTTTAACGGGGATTGTGGCAGGAGCATACCAAAACTGAACTCATACCTGGTTTATGTTCCTGGTGCAACATAAAGTTTGGGTTTCCACTATGCAGAAGTATTGTGAACTTGCTTTGGATCACAGCATTTATTGCAAAATGTTGGCATGCTTATAGTGAGAAGTACTGTGTGTGGTTTATGTTGACAAATGACACTGGTTATGCTGGATAAATGTCTGGTTCCCAGGATTGCTGTAATCTTCATTGGTTTTCTGGACAGAGATGCTATGGGACAACTTAATTATCTCTTTTACTTATAAGCTAATTTTCTTGCTTTCATCCTTCTGTGTCTTCACCACCAGCACCCACTGGGAAATATCAACGATCATTATTAAAGGACATGTGCATTTGCTGGTATTGTTCTCAGCTGTCTTTATCTGGAGTCCATACTCCAGGCCTTTTCCAGAACTATTCATCATACATCACGTTAACAGATTCATTTGCTCTACTTTTGCAATTCTGTCTTCTGTAGACCAGAGATAATTTGTCTTTTATCCTGAAGAGACTTTTCTCATTCACTCTTTATTTAATTACATTTCTCTAGTTTAAAGAACTTTCAGTTTTGGTATAAGACAACCTAAGTGGGCGTAAAGGAAAATGACCGTGCTCTTTGCTTGTTTTAACTAAATATGCAATAGATATTTGAATAGGAGAAGAAGGTGACATAGTGGGTTATGCTTGGATGGTTGGGTGCTCGGAGTCTGACTAATTGCTGCATTTAACCAATTCCTGCTTATTCTTTCAACTTCCTGTTCCCGTCCCATCCGAACTAAGTTTTCTGTCAAGATTGTTAGGAACTCAGACAATGCTTTCTCTGCAGCAATGCTAAAGACCTCATGATGCAACGATAGCACTGCTTTTGGGTCTTCCATGTGGGAGTTTGATAATGTGCTGTTGTGCCTATTCAAATGGTCTGAAAGTTTTCATAATGAATACAGTGCTGTGTCATCCATTGTTTTTTGCTCCAAAGATTGATTGAACCAAGGGAGAGACAATGTTTGACATCACGTGAGAAGGAGGGAACATGAAATCATCTCCAGTTCCAGTATATTTGGTTAAGAATAAAGCAAAAGCAAAAGGAAATCAATGTAATTTTGGCAAGATGGAAAGAGATCACTAGTTCAAGGCCCCATAATAAGGATCAGTCACAGTTGCTTAGAATGGAAACTGCTACAGCCAAATAGTTAAGGAGGTCTAAAATAAATTCATAAGCAAGAAGAATTTTCTTCACTGGTATTATCCATATATGTAAGCATGCAAGGAAACTATGTGCTGTAAAATTCAGGCCTGAAAGTTTTCTTTCTGTGGCACTCAGTCTTTGCTTGATACACAGAAAATCTGTTGGAGCTTTCAGTACTTTGTTTGTGACAATTTATATTAAAATAAAGATTGTTTCTTTTTCACTACAGAAGAGGACTTTTTTCCCTGCTCTTTTTCCCTGACTGCAAGGTCAGTTAATATCTGTCCTCTCTGGTAAACAGATGGTCCAGTGAATATAGGCTGTTCTTACTCTCTGAGCAGCTGCTGAAGTGAAGATAACATAATAAGTGCCATTAAAAAAAAAGGGGTGGGAAGACACCGATCAAACTGATGATTGAGAAGACTTTATATAAAGTAGGAACAAAAGATCAATGACTACTAGGTAAAATTTTTTCACAGCAAAAAGGAATTCTGTGTGCTGGTTTGTTTAATGACAGGCTGGTTAAATGAATTCCAAACTAATAGAAGAAAACTCTTACTGTTAAGACAAATTTTACTGTTAAGTAAAATTTTCTTTGAGATTTACAATTCTGTGCTATGCAACCACTATCTTGAAAAATGTAATCTCTGCTTGAAAAGAAGTAATGTGTTTCTCTTTAATAAGTTGGGCTTTCACGATGGAAAACATGAAGTTATACAAGATGTATTTCTCTTAAATGAATATATGCTGAATGGTTTTATAGCTCATAAAAGCACATATTTTGCTCTATTTCCCTAGTAAATGTCTTTTTAGTGCAATTTTACAAGCACTTCCAAGGCTTTTGTAAAATAAAACAGGCTTGCAATGAATTAGTATTTTTCAAATACAATATGTGGTAGATATCCTTGCACTATAACACTGATTTGACAAATGGTCTTAAAAGATGTTTCAGGTTTCAGTTCTGTTGGGATACTTGTATCACCCCAGTCATCCTGGAATCTTTTTCCCATCACCAAAGTTCTTTTGTGAGTAAAGCTGCCTTGTTTTAGCTGGCCAGACAAATAAAGTCAGGTTATTGTTCCCCTTTTCTAATCGCAGAATCATCCAGCTTGGAAGAGACTTTCAAGATCATCTAGTCCACCTGTTAACTGAGCACCACCACAACCACCCCGAACCCATCCCCAAGTGCTACATCTAATCCATTTATTGCTACAGCCACTTTTCTTCTTACTGCCTCTAAGAGCAAGAGGCACTTGTTGGATCTATTGGGTGGGTACCTTTAAGCAAAGCCAAAGTTTTACAAGATTTTCAGCTCTTACTAGAAAGCTATCCACGTGTTCTTTGTCAAGCAACTGATCTTTTTAACTGGCTAATAATCTAGCTTAGAACTGCTCAGGCCTTGCACCATTCTACTCTTTTATACAGAATTGGTAGGTTTTGGCTCTGACAAGAGGAAAAGGATGATGCGACTGTATTATGTTGGATCAAAATGTTAGATTGCAGCTTTGCATACATGTAACTTCTACTTAGCCCAGTTTCTGGGTATAGTGTCCCCTGTATTCACATGTTCAAGAAACCAGAGAGGATGCTTCCTCCAATAGGTCTGCAATTTTCCGTCCCCTTTCAGTGAAGCTCAGTATCGCCTTATGTAAAGTATTCCACCTCTAGGTGCTCCCTTAATCTTCATTTATAGTCTTGCAGCTTTTACACCTGAGGTCTGGTTGTCCACATCCTACAGCTGTATCATAGGGTACCTCAACCTGTGAGAGAACCTATGATACTAAACTTTGCTCATTGGGTGCAGCTTGACTTCTAGATTGTTCACAGTCTCTTTGTCACTGTAGTGAATTCCCGTTCATTCATTCATTCATCAATAATATTATTCTCAAAGATGAATAATTCCAAAATTACTTATGGTAACAACTTCTTTGATGTCTTTACATAAGCAACTTGTGGCTATTCTTTTCTGTGTAAAAGAATTTTCTCTGCTGAAAGAGAGTTTTGCTTAGAGCTTAAGTTTTATTTCTTTTCGAAAGAAATAAAGAAATATTTTCTTTGCAAAACTTGGGGCAAAGATCATTCCAAAACTGTGTTTTGCTATGATGCAGTTTATTGTACTGTGAAATGCTGTAAATCCAGAGAAAAGGTGCAATTTATCACAGCATGGCTTTGGTCTTCATCTTTATTCTGGTGTGTCGGTATTGCAAATTGTGGGTTACTGCCACGTCTCTGTATCCCAGAGCTACATACATAGTTGATATCTCTTTGCATCTAGTTAAGCATTGCAGGCTTTTTTCTCAGCCATTTCATTCCAAGTTTCTCTTCTGCAATACCTTCTTGCCACTATGGTGTCCCTAAGCCTGGGTATAACCTGTGCTTTTGCAGGCAGAGTACACATAGGCAGTGCTCTCACGTGATAACGTATGACAGCCAACAAGTCACTGGAATATCTTGGTAAGCTCAAAATGTCTTTTGTACCACTTAGCTGCACTCTTTCTTCAAATGGCTCTCTCTTTTGAGGTCAAAACATGCACCAAAACCCACAGGCTGGATGTGTGCCTCCCTTCCTGTGGTGCTGTTGGCTCTTACTGATTGCCCTTGTCTTCCACTGTGCTCTGGTTCCAGTTCCATTCCTCATTTGTTGTTTCTCCTGCAAAACCACTTCCCAGCAAGGTCCTTGTGCTTTTGGGCAACACTCTCTCCTCTCTACATCAACTATCATAATGCAAATTATAATTGCATTGTGGGTTGCTTTTTGTTTGGTTGGTTGGTGGTTTTTTTACCCAGATAGCATCTGGATTGTGCTGTTGAATATTCTTCTAGTATTCGTAGTCTAGCATGTATCAGGATTAATATGGGCTAACAAGATTTGAAAAAAACTTTAAAAGAAAAACCAGAACAAATATGTGGAATTGATGGGCAGAAACTCTGGTTGTGATCCAAGCAGCTCCATGTTACTTTTTTATCTGGAAAAAAGTGTCATCTCAACAACAAATTGGAATATATTTTAATGTTTTATTTTGTATTAATTACTTGAAATACGCTTTTCTGTATTGGGTGCTGTGGGACAGCAGTTGCATACAAGAGGCATAGTAGGGTAACTTTTACAACCATAACTGTGCATTTACTTTGACATTCATCTGGCCTTTGTAAAGCAAAAGCTTTCCTCCCACACCATTTTTGGTCTGTTGCCCTCTCACCCTCCTCCACCACATTAGCAACTCCAAGCTTAGTCCATTATAATGATTTAAAGAGAGTTTATCAGTAAATGGAAGATTGTATGTCTCATCTGACTTCTGACAAAAATGGTACTTTCATCTTTGCATGATTGTGTATAATTTATTCATAGGCAACACTTGAATTTTAATCACAAGAGTCCTGTGATAAACCTTTTCCAGGGATTTTATATGGGACTGAATAGAAGGCCAATTGGCTTAGTTTCAGTGCATGTCACGTCTCTGCTCCTTCTTTTGTTCTCTGGTTTTTGCATTATATAGTTTCCTCTGCTTGCTTTTATGTAGAAGGGGAATCCTCTGAGACTGGCTATGTTTGTTTGTCATTACTGAAGCAACTCTTCCCTGATGAAGGAAGCTCCCCATGAGTTTTTCTCAGCAAGTACCTTCAGGGCAGTAGACAGCAGGACCTGCTGGGGATATTTTAGGGTTTTCTTTTTAGCTTTCTGGCTGTCTGGGTCTTGCTCAGTCTCAAACTGAAGGTGCAGAAAAAGCATCATGTTTTCATATTGATGAAACTGCATGACTGGTATGCAGAAATCATGTATTGTGGAGGTGAGAGAAGCCACCAAATGACTGCTTGTCAGTTCTTGTTGTGAAAGAGGGCTGGTTTTGAGTTCTGCCCAATGTCGTGCAGACTCAGAAGGGGCTGGGGATTTCAATATAAGCAATTTTCTGAAATAATCAGTATCATCTCCTGTGTGACCACGTTCTGAGGTTGTGTGTGTGTGTACCTTAGCTTTTCTCATTGCAAAGCCTGTTGGCAGCTTGTCTTTGCTAACTTGAATGGGATTTCCATGGTTTCTGGGTTGTGTGGGATCTAGACACATAAGCCTGAAATTTGTGAGAAATAGTGCACCATAAGCTTGATTCTTTTTCAGTCAATAGCTTCATAGAACATTTTTCGGTTTGGAAAAGCTGTTTAAACCAACCTTTTAGGACTTCGGTGTTAACACAGAAAAACCAATGTAGTGCTGCAGAACCACATCCCGCATGGTAGTTAGTATGACTTGGGTTTTGCTACTGAATATAAAGACACATCCTGGTGCCAGGGTGAAAGGTGGTGGTAAAAGATCCAGGAACAAAGCACTGTCCTTGCTCTTTCTATGTGAAATAGTCCAAAGATTACCTATTGAAGTTTCCAGGAGGGAAGAAAGATCTTCTGTTTCCTTTCCCTGTGCCTCCAAAAGTAGCAAATCAGCAGTAAGCTGCTTTTACTTTGTGGGTATCATAATATATGGAAGTCAGGAATAATTTCCTGTCTTCTGATCAAGCTCTAAGTTGTCAGCAGGAGTGATTGAGGTTTATTTCAGTTACGGCTAGGTGGACTTTCTTCTACCTTGTACCTGCTGAAATAAGTTTTCAGTTGACACTGGACTTACTGACTGTCTTGTGTATTTCAGGAGCACTGTGTGTTTAACTAGGCAAAAATAAGAAATAAGCAGTGTAACTGTTCTTTCCCTCTGCAGAATTGACCCCTGAAGAGAAAGCTATGAAGATTGCCAAAGCTATGCGTAAGCAGTCATCAGAGGTAAAAGAGAAATGGGAGAACCTAAATGCCAGTGCCAGTATCTGGCAGAAGCAAGTGGACAAAGCATTGGAAAAACTGAAAGACCTTCAGTGTGCCATGGATGACCTTGATGCTGATTTGAAGGAGGCTGAAAATGTGAGGAATGGCTGGAAACCTGTAGGAGACTTGCTCATAGATTCATTACCAGATCACATTGAGAAAACTACAGTAAGTGTGGAACTCCTGAAAAATATTTAGCCTGTTTGTGTGTCAGACCTCTCCATTCTAGTCCTTCTAGTCATATTAGATATTTATACACTGTATGCTGAAATTCTCATGTGTGGGGTAAGGTCTTTAATGATGGTATCTGAGGTCTCAAATAAAGTCCAGTGCTGGGACATATTCACAGTGTTGGCTGGGATTACATACACACATAGACCTGTTTGGCCATTGTGTGTAACTTTCTTGTCAGATAAACATTTAGAGCTTTTTCAATCATACAGAAATATATACATAGTTTTAATTTCTGTTCCTTAACTTCCACAAAGTGAACATGTCTACTGTCTATTTTTGTTTGTATGAGTGAGTATTTGCATTTGCTTTTACTTAAGCCTGGCTTTTCATCAAGATTATTGCAAACTGAAGAACACATACTACCCTATAATGTTCTTGTGGGCATGCCAGTTCTTGCTGCCTGGGTTCCAGGCCACCCATGCAGGGCTCAGCATCCCAAGCCATGGCTGCTTGTGATGGGTAGTAGTCATTCCCTGCTTAACTTCATGGATTGGGTAGGGACCTAGTAATGCAGAGCTCCCCAAAGAAGAAATATCTTCTGATAATTAGCATTGTCCAGAAAAGCCGACTGGAAACAGCACAGTGCAGTGAATATCATGGATTGCAGGAGAACGTGGGGGTATGCACATGTAGGTAGAGAAGATTGTTGTTTTGGGCAAATTCAGCATTTATTACTAAGCTTCTGTTTCACAAACACAGCTATTCAGTTTTTAAACTTAAGAATGAATATGGCAAAGCATTAGAAGACCCTGGGGTTGTGTACCTGACCCTCCATGTCTTCAGCATAGGATGCTGGTGTTAGAAGAATGAAAGGCCATGGGCTGCAACCAGGTTTCTGTCGATATTCTATGTATACAGAGTCTGTGAATTCACAGGGCTACATTATTTCACATATAGCAATGTAAGCATTCTCATTCCCCAAACTATGTTGTTACTTTCAAGGTTAATAGAACTGAAATCTTTAAAACAAAGGCAGTCAAAGCCAAGTTAATATCCAGACTGCTGTTGATTTGAGAAGAGTAACGAATCTCTTCCTACCTCTCTTATATTTTAATATAGATACTAAAGCAAGAAATAAGGTGCTAATGCTGAATAGCTCCTTGTTCTCATGCAAAGAAGTGATTTGTCATATCTTAATGGCTTTTTCTGTAATGTAGACTAAGGAAAGTCTTTCAGATTTTCATTGCTGTGGAAAAACTGTAACATCTGCTGAAGTAATAGGGGCCTACTGTCTGTCCAGAAGCCCAGTGTTTCTTTCTGGGCAATATCTACCTTGGCCTGATGGGAGTGATTTTTGAAGGGAGGTAAATAATTGAATTGTCCAAAGAAGATACTTTCTTTACAGTTGTTTAGGGCTTTTTTTGTGATGTTTAATCAAGCTGTTTATAGGATTGAACACTTAACTGCTCACAGCAAGAAAGACATTTGATGCATCTTTTTAACTGTAACTAAAACTTGCATCATTTTTGTGTTAATACTGTATTTAGTTCAATTTGATTCAATAAACCTTTTACTTCTTTTTAGTCGTTGTAATAGCTTTACTTCCTGGTTCTAATCAGGTAAAACATTGTACTCCTTTTCCTTAGAAGATACATTCCTTCATGCTTTGCTAGTTCAATAATAGTTTATAAATTGAATTTTTGTCAGCTGCTTAATACTTGAAAACTATAGCTACTGAGCACATTTTTTCTTTAGAACACTTGGCAAGCGGTATGCTGCTGAATCTCTTACTATAGCATTGTGTATTTCCTTTTGCAAAGAAAAGCTCTAAAGCCATACGGCACCACAAAAAAAAAATTAAATTGTTTTAGGGGTGCTATTTGCTTATGGGCATTTCAGTAAGTTTCATACAGTTTTTCCCTGAAGGTGGATGTGAGTAATACAATAAGAATATTGAAGTGAGTGAACTTTTTTTGCTGAGAACTGACTTGTGTGCAGTTGTTTTCTCATAAGCTACACATTGGGCAGGTCAGCACCACGTGGAGTTCCCAGTGGCTTTTGTGCTGCTCAGATGTTGATTGAACATAAGTGTATGTTTCTAACCCTTTTAGGCTTTTAGAGAAGAAATTGCTCCCATCAACTTAAAAGTTAAAACAGTGAATGATTTGTCCAGCCAGCTGTCTCCACTTGACCTTTATCCATCTTTAAAGATGTCTCGTCAACTGGATGATCTTAATATGCGGTGGAAACTCTTACAGGTATTCTTCTGCATATGTGCATTAGGTGTGTGGGGAGGGATATTTCTCACTCTCTTCTGTTTTCTTAAAAGATGTGCTCTTACCGTTTGTTCATTACTTCTGTCACTAAGGTGTTATTCTGTTGGTACCAATGCAACAAAAGGAGCTGTCTTTCTTTCTGCAGCTTGGCCAAAAGCTTTTCCTGTCAATCTATTTCAGCAGTTTCTTCACACAGGAAACTGCATTAAAGTCTGGAGAATAGTGAGAACTATTGCTGCATGGTTTTTCTGTATGTCTTGGAGCAGTAGATTTTACTGCATAAGTCTGTGTCACCAAAAACTGGTGTAAAAGTTTCTGTTGTGTTTCCAGCTTGTGTGAAAGCTGTTTTATTTTGTCTTTGAATGTTCAGCTTCTGTAGGAAATTTCACTTAAAGTGACTTAAATATTACTAGAGCTATAACAAGATATAAGCAATAGCAATGTAGCATAAAAAGCAGAAGAGGATATGCTGAGAGATTCACATTGCTTAGTTATGATTATTGTGCTTAAATGGTCTGAGAAAGGTGCCTGATTACAGCTGAAATTCATATATAGTTTCACAGTGAATGATTTAGTGAAGTTTCTTACATCAGTTGATAGTTCATTTATCAATTTTTGAAGTTTCTCCTTTTTTTGTGTTTGTTTTTGTAGGAAATACTTATGACATCTCTAGTGAGGGTGGTGGGAATGAATTTTCAAAACCTGGGCACCAGTTTCTGGGCCAGTAGTCTTGACTGAGTCACTCCTGAGAGGCAAAGCTGTTACTGTGTCATATCAGACATTTCCTTTCCTAGTATCATTTGGTAGTGGGGTTTTTTCCTTCTTTTGTTTGTGGGTTTTTTGGGGGGATGGGGTGTTGTGTTCATCCTCTCAGATTTGGTTAACCAAGCAACCAAAGTGCTGCTGGGTGTGCTACTGCAGTTTAAATTAAACTGAGGGGAGTCATGTCAGCCAGTAAAACAGTGTCTTCCAAAATGGTTCTGTGCTGGAAAGGCAGCTGCGAGATCAATGCAATCAAACTGAGGCCTGCTGACTATGGGAATTTGGACAACAGAAGGGTTGGGAGGAGGTCAGAAACTTCAGCAGTTGGCTATGGTCACCATGAAACTACTGTTGTTCATTATTGATCTACAGTTCTCACACAAGAGCACTGCAAGATAGGAACATGATTCTCATTAAGCAGATGAAAGAAAAAAATGTAGCCTTAAATAGATGAATGTCAAATAATTGCTGTGACACACAAACAAATTGATTTCACTATAAGGACTGTAAACAAGTGATTTTCTTCTCATGACCTTGGTGTTGCAAAGTACATGCAATGTAGATTTTGAGTATGTGTGTTTATGTGTAGGTGTCTGTAGAGGATCGCCTTAAACAGTTACAGGAGGCACACCGAGATTTTGGACCTGCATCACAGCATTTTCTTTCCAGTAAGTTCCTTGAATTAATAGATAAATATAAGATATGATGGCCTTCTCGAACACTGACTGATCTTTACTCCAGATTTCCCAATGGTTGAGGAAGTTCCTCTTCCATTATATTATCTACCTCCTTGTTTTTGTAGGGGTGCTTCATCTTCATAACTTCACTGACATTTTGACTAGTGTGCTTCCCTCTCTATCTTTCTGAGATGGTTGTGCCCTCATTGCTTTATTCTTTGTCCTCTGCTGCAGTGTCTGACCAGTGACTGTTCCAGAATTGTTGCATGTTCGTGACCACATCTTTTCATCCTTTGCCGACTCCTTCTTCCATTTCCTTTTGCTTCCACGCTTGCTGGGATGGCACAAAGGAAGACCTGCCTGGATTTTTTTTTTTTTAATGAAAGAGTTCATGTCATCCATTGCTGGAAGTAAAGGGCTGGGAAAAGCAAACATGCATTGCTTCCTCAGGACCTATCCTTGCATCTTTTAAGGAAACATTTTAGAGGTGTAAGCCTATAATCTCACATTTACTAAGAGGGCAAAAGCAGATTTGATATAATTGTTACACATAGTTAGGTTGTTGTATCAAGGTCCATGTTGGTTTCCTGATGTTCCAACCTACCTGCCATCATCAAAGCTAATGAGACAGAATTTTAACCCAGTCACCTCTGCAGTTTTTAACTAAGAGCTTCTATAAAAAAGATAACATTATTGCAGAAGTTGAGAAGTCAGCATAAAAATGAGCAGCTCTTTCCCAGAGATTCTGAAGTAGTGTATGTCTCTGTATAGCTAAACTGCTAATATAATTTAAACCACTACATAAGTCTTGATTTTTTTTCTTGACTTATGTGACAACCATGTTCTTATTTTAAATTGACAGTTTTTCAGTAAACCAGATGCAGTGTATATAAAATATTACAGCTGTTATGCAAACCAGCAATTCCTGGAGCCATTTTGTCCTGTTTTTAAACTGACAGTACAAGCAAGCAACTTTAAAAGTATATTATTTTATTTATTTTTTAAAGCCCTATTAGAAATATTGCATACTGTTGCCACAGTGGTTTTGTAACTCTTGTAGTCTCAAACTTGTAACCTGGACAAGTACACCTGTGTAATAATTTGTTAAAAAGGCCGTATATAGAGTGCTACCTTTGGCACTGCTGAAGAATGCCAGATGAACTGTTCAAGAGACTAGTCGGTCTAGTCTCTGTAAATAAAAAAGGTTAGGAAGCAATGTAGAAGAAGTTTCTCAGACTCTAGCTCTCTTATTCTAGTTGAGGGAGAGTCACTGGAAGAGTCCACATGTAAAACTTGCCAGGAAAGGTTGGCTGGTTTTGTTTGTCTTGGCCTGGATCATTTCCTTGAATTGGTTTATAGCATGCCACAATAAAACACCATGTTCACAAGTCTGAGTGGTGAACTGGCTTTGTTGCTGGTTAAAACATTCATAGAATTATGTCCACAGAGACTACGTAGTGCCTTATCAGCATTCCTCAGCTGTGTTTAGGGAATATTCTTCAGGCTTAAAGAGACATTCAGTTTATGTTACATACCAAAGTAAAAAGGGAAATTTTCCAGGATGCGTGTTGGTAGATACCACAAAGAATTACAGCTAAGTAGCACAGTTTTGGAAAAACAAATAATATGTAGTCATCCATTTAAACCCCTTGTTAAAAACAACCTCTTTCCCCACACCAACTACAGCTAAAGCTTCTTTAAAAGAAAAACAAAACAAACAGAAAAAAACAAACCAAAAAAAACCAACCCAAACCTTTTTTAGAGCTTTAGGTAGACAGTGTTAAAGAACTTAGACCTGCAGCTTTATATAATGTCTGTTAAATGTAAGTCAGGGACAGTAACTTCAAAATTAAAATAATAATTTAAAAAATTATTAAATCTGGAAAGTTGAAGGCTTTATCCTGACAGGTTGAAAGACTCTGTATTCTAAATCAAAATTCTCAAACCTTTTTAGCAGCAATAAGTGACTTTGTGAGGAACAAGTAGAGTAGTAGTCTGAATGAAACAATCTTAAACTCCTAAAACTGAGATTATGTATGTATGTCTTGTGCAGATCTTCATTTCCAAAGTTGCACCTCTGACTTAGAGGGCCATTTTTTATCTGTGCTTATCTGACAGTAGCTATTTTCAATTTACCTCACCTACCTGTTACTCTTCCTCCAAATACTAACAAGCAGTAACTTGCCATCACACCGTTTTCAACAACTAGATCCCAGTTGTCATTTAATCAGGAATTTTTGCTAGCAAGACACCTATTTCTGCCTGTTCGTCAGATTCATAGAATGATAGAATAGCCCTCTTTGAAAGGGACTGACCTCAAAAGATCATGTAGTCCAACCTTTCATGGAAAAGGGAGCCTAGAAGAGATTATCCAGCACCCTGGTTCCAGCCCTGTTAGTCCAGTGATTTCATCTCTGCAGTGGCTAGAAATATTTCATTAGTAAAAAGACACAGTGCAGCATTTGATACTACTGTTTGACTTCTTGGAACACCAGTTGCATGGATTCATGCAGACCATCATGATTAAAGAGCTTCAAAATGTTTTTGAAGATGACCAAACAATATATTAGCCCTTCATAGAATGTTCTGTGTTAGGAGTCTGAGGTAAAGCTGTATTAGTCAGCCGCTGCAATCTATGATCCCTCTTTTTGCTCTGCTATTTTTCGCCTCCCTTCGTTGGGAGGCAGAATTTGGTTGATTTGCTTTTCAGTGCCTTTGAGATGGAAGGTAAGCACTTTACAAGTTAGTTACTGATCAGTAAATTTTACGAATCCCCGAAACAGATAAAGGTGAAGAATCCTTATAATCCATTATGCTTTGCAAAAAGATTGCTTTTGCTGTCTCCTACCTTTAGAAATAGTAACTTTTTTTTTCTATAATTAATTTATTTTCCAAGGCTGACGATCCACTACTCTCTGTTGTGTTTCTTGTATGCTTTCTAAGATGAATCCATGAACTCCATGAACATCCAGAGAGCACTGACTCCACATGTTCCCTAACAAACAGCTTATGTCTCCAGTGGCCTGCTCGAAGCATCTCTCAGCCATACTAATATCTGCAGGCCTGCTAGTGAATGCCAAATTGATAACTACTATGTTCAGTTTTAATCAGTGATTTTTAATAGGGAATGATAATCTCATTTTCCAGACTTCCATACAGCAGAGAGCTGGCAATGTTTTACAAAAGTTCTTCCCAAATAAATAGAACATGACTTGTTCCATAATAAATAGTATTTAATTGATTATGTTGTTTAGTTCATTTTTATGTCGGTGCAGAATATCTGTATCTCTCATAACAAATAAATTGTATTTAAGCAAATTCTTACTTAGTGTGCTAGAACAGGAGCCATCATAGGTGCCGAATTGCAACACTAGAGAATGAAACTCTAAAGCTGATGGCCACCTTCACCTATCTGGTTGATTTTACCTTTTTTTTTTTCAGATTTATGAAGGCTTAATGATTATTTTTTAGGTAGCTATGTCTATTTGAGCATTTAGCCTTTACCATGTTTTCCTTTACCTACCTCTTTATTGCAAAAGTAATCTTCTTCTTCAAATAAAGATGGAATTTTCTCTATTTTTTTTTCCAGTAAAGAATGTGGTGTACTTTATTCCTGTAATTTCCCAAATATTCTTCCCAGTTAATCTGTCTTTCAGTACATGAATATTTCACACAAAATTTCATGGTTTATAATTTAAGATTTAGGAAGAGGTCACAGCCATGAAACCCCTCGGGGAACAGCCAGCTGCTAGCAGGGCAAGACCCACCTCTGTCTGTAGCTGCAACAGCCTATGGGGCTTACACAGCTTGTAAGGCTTCACTGCAGTTTTGAGAGGTCTTAAGGGAGGAGGAGAGAGTTACTTTCAAGTGGATTTTTTTTTCTCCCCAATGAGAGATGGATCCTATAGTGGGCCACGCTTGCAGAAAATTACATGAGAGTTTAATTACTTGAGATTCAATGTGGATCAAAGCTGTGTCTCATTTTACCAAGGTTCCAAACAGGGGCGTCAGGACTCAAGAGCAGGTGCTCTGTGTCAGAAGCGCTGACAAATATGTGCAATGTGAATTCATCTCATTGTGGTGATCACTTAGTCCTACCTGTTCTTTCTCTGAATCTCTGCTTCTACAGGGAGTCTAGTGCAAGAAGTTTTTTGCATGCTAAAACCCTAATTACCCAGGCACTAGTGTACCTGATATGTGTACCTATGGTTTTTCAGTAAATAGCTATTTTTAAGTTGAGCACCAACAGTCCTGTTGGCCCAAACACTTTCTACCTTTTATCCCCTGGGATCTTTAGATCGGCAGAGTTGTAGTGTCATGTGTGACTTCATGCCTTTTTCAATTCAGTGTGTGGAAGGCTTCCTGATATTGTGGATGATACCTGATTTGCATAAATTCTGCCAAGATTACCATTCTTTCGCAAGGCGTGCAAAGACAGGTTTTAATTAATTTTTTCTTGGCCATATAGTGCTAATATTAATTTGAGTTGCAAATAGGAACTTATAAAGATAAGGTTGATATTTCTTCTTGTTGTTCTGTTGTAGAACATTATTTATAGTAGTGGAATCATTTATTTTAAAAGCATAAACTAATAATAATCTATAGAGGTAGGAAAGCAAGTGTCTGCAGTTTCCCTAAATGGGTAGCTTGCTTGCTTGGAATTTATCATCCTTCTTTGAAGCAGAATCATCACATTTGTTTTATTTCCAGCATGGCATCAAATAGATGCCTGTAATCATCCTGATAGATTGCCATAATTTTCTTCTGCTGCTTTTCTGATTACTGAAAGTAGTCTGGGAAATTTTAATTGTTTCCATTTAATTTATTATAACCATATTAATTGTAAAATAAATAAAAGACAGTTAGATTTTTTAATATGACAGGTGCTTTCTAATAACAACCTTCTCTTTATTTCCTCAGCCTCAGTACAGTTTCCATGGCAGAGATCTGTTTCACATAACAAAGTGCCCTATTATATCAAGTAAGTTTGCCTTGATTCTTTTTTTCTTAACCATAACAGAGGGTCCTATCACCATAACCTAGCAGAAAAACATAGGTACTAAGTAGTTGCTAGAAATTTTATCAGGAGTTTCTCTGTGTAGAGTTATGCTGCTTATACTATAAAGTTAAGTTTTATTGC
The DNA here is from genome assembly GCA_013397115.1 of Edolisoma coerulescens. Taxonomy (NCBI): domain Eukaryota; kingdom Metazoa; phylum Chordata; class Aves; order Passeriformes; family Campephagidae; genus Edolisoma; species Edolisoma coerulescens. The sequence continues at coordinate 2,751,790 of VWZW01006867.1, forward strand.
TTTGCATGCTGTATAACTTAGAAATATGTAAAAAGAAGTCAGTGACAAACTCTAATCAAAAACCTCACTCAGATAAGAAACAGCAGAGGCACTCCAGTGTAATACATTGTTAGTGTTCAAACTGGACTTGTTCTTATGTGTATGGCTTGTCCAGAGTATAAACTGTAGTGGGAAAAAAAATGAATAAATAATGTATTTAAAATTACAAAGTTTATAACCTAGAGCAGGAGAGTGGTGACCAGTATCTATTGAGCCAATTCATCATTTTGTGCAAAATTCCTTTGGAAATAGACACGCCTTGACTGTCCTTTTGTCATCTTCTTTACTTGATGGAAGTTTCTATAGTGCTTAACATTAAGGTAAATTTTGCACTGATATAAATATTTACAAAAATTTTACAAACACCTTGATTACCAAGAGGAATGGTTGAGATACTTACTTCAAAAATAATAAGGAATACCTAAGTTACAGAGGTGTGGAGATCTTAGGTGCTCTACTCAGAGCAATCCCTAACTTTGCTGTTCTTACTCTACCAGTGTTTATTTTGTTTGCCAGTACTTTTAAGGTCAAAGACTGCAGCTTTGAGAGGAGGATAGGTCTTTGCCATAGAGCTAAATGAAATTTTAAGAAAGTACAGTGTATAAGCAAGACCCAAAGTCATTCATTTTAGGCTGAAGGAAATATGTGTTAAAATGTTATCAGTTTGGTTTGGAAAAAGAGTAGGGTCATCATAGGATGACTATGAATTGGACCTGAAGATATTTCATTTTAAAAGAATGTAAGTGAGGAATTTTTACTATTGTGTATTGCTCATAACTCTGAGAGCCACATTTCTTGCTTCAAACAATTTACAAGTACTTGAGAGCTTTGAAAAGCAGGTAGCAATAAATCTATGTCGATCAAACCTGTTAGCATTCTTGAGATGTGACAGTTGTTTTTAAACTGTCGTATGAAGATTAATTTCTTTAAAGGGTCTGAGTAGGTAACCAGAAAAAGCAAAAACCTACTTTGAACATCCTTGAATTCTCTATAAAAGCATTTGTGCTTCTGCTCAAAAGTTTTGCAAGGGGCAGCAGGAGCTGTGACACGTTGGAGAAGAGGTTTCTGCCTCCTTCCCAAATGGAAAAGGGGAAGGCAGAAGTTAGATGTGGAGGCACACTCACTGCTCAGACTCAGGCAGAAGTGCTGTTAAAATGATCGCACCTGCAGCAGTAATTCAAGAAAAATGCTGAAGTGGCAAACTACAGAAAGCAAGAGGAAAACTAACCTAAACTTGTCATTTTTTCTTGTCGGTATGTCCTTAGTGGATGTTGAAAGATTCATGTTCCTGTTCTACTTTATCAGAGTTGATAGGTGGAGCTGGGGGCATGAGTTGGCCTCAGAGGGTTCTGTGGAGCTCACCAGTAGATTCAGAGTTGTGGGACAGAGGTAGGAACAGATGGAACAAACTAGGATATACCTTTTGATCTCTGCTGAGCAAGGCAAAGATTTTCAACTTGAATATTTCATATGCATATCTTTTTTTCTTATCTAATACATTCTTCTGAGTTTCTGAGGATCTCTCTTACCCTACCTCAGCCAAAGTTCAGTGTTTGAGAAATCTTTTTTTTTTTTTTCATTTTTCTTCATGGCTGGTTCAGAAGAAAGTCTTTCCAGTATGTGCTCTAGGTACAATCCTTCAAGCGCACCAGTTAGTGGCAAAGTATCCCTTGGTACAGTAGCCTTGCTCCCATAGTAGTGTGTTGGTGGCCCTAGAGCTAGACTGTGGAATGAAGGCAGTTGGGGCTCAGAAACAAACCCCAACATCTCTTAGAAATTGTTTTTAGTGGTCTTGCACAGAAAGTTTAATAAGGGGGAAGAAGTGTAGGGCAAGTTTTTTGAGGGTCGAGGTCTTCATAGTAGCAGAGACCACTGTTTTATTTTCAGGATGGCTTTAATGAAGTCAACAGAATTAACTACTGCATCTCAAATAAGACTTTTCCAGTAATCTTACCCTACTTTCAGCATGAGATATGCTGCTGAAGCAATGTCTTGATTCTTGTGTCTTGAAAAGGAATGATGGTACATGTAACTGGTAGGATTTATTTATTTTAAAAAGCTTGAGGACTTCAGAAGCTTCATGGTCTGGAAAGCAGACTGACCTTGGCAGTTTCCTACATTTTTTATTTCTTACTGATCTAAACTTCATTGTTTTCAGCAGCATGTAGATAAATCAGAGAGTTGTGGAAGATAAAGCAGAAAATAGCTGATTCTGAACTTCATTTGCTTTGTTATGATCAGGCTGGAGAGTACTCTTGGCTTTAAATACCCTTTTAAATCTTTGTCCGTCACTTAATTTCAGACACAGTTTAAAGAAGAGAGAAAAACAATACTGACGTGAAAAACTTACTTGTTTGGAATGATTACATGAGTAAGACAATTCAAGAGAACAGTCAATAAGATTTAATGGTGTTTTTTTAATATAGAAAGAAAAGCTAGGAAAGAGGGAGAAACTGACTTAATTTTCTTTTTTTAAATTATACTAACGTCTTTCAAAGAGTTGTCTTTGATATAAAGCACAGTATGAGTAGAAGGAACAGTTGCAATAAGTCTCGAAACCTTTATCATTTGAGAGCAACTGACTGTATTTACAGGAAGACTTGTATGTTCAGAGGGAAGATTTAAGATACCAGTTGTTCATTTCATGGTACAGCAGAACAAAAAAGTATGATCCAATGATCGATGGCTGAAAAATTAGAAGTTTTAAAAATTAATTTTGAAAGGGAAATAAAGGCCAATTGAAATCAGGTTACTTAAATTCTGAATAAGAACAGTCTTTTTAGACAACCATGAATTCATACCTTTACTTCATTTTGATAGCTTTTTGTCAGTGTCCTTGAATGAGAAATGTAAAATATTCAGAAAGTGACAGCTGCAGATGATGATGTAGTTGTACAATTGTTAAGATGAGTATTTGGGAAAAATAAGAAAAGAACCGACTGTACTCTGCAACTTTATTGTACACAGAATGTAGTTTAAAAAAAATTAGGGAACTGCACCTCAGAAGGCAGGAGAAAGTACTTTAGGTAGCAATTAATCTGTAAGGAGAATGTCAAAATGATGCAAGATGTCTGTATTTTCAGAGAAGAAGCACTTTGTTTGGCTCCTGACACCAGAGGTGGCTTGCATTTACATGAGTAGAGAGAAGTGGCTCAGTGGAAGGTCTTTGGTGTGGTGACTTTAAAGTCCAGTTTGTTCTCCCTGCCCCATTTGCTAACAGTTGGCACATCTGCCCTTTCTGGGGTTGTATTTAATCAGCTAATGAAGCACAGGAAAGATCAAAAAGCCAGTGTACAACGTCCTCTGCCCTGTAAGTTCAGACAGAGGTGGTCTGGCTTGGGGCATTTTGGAAAGGATCACGTATCCTGCTTAGCTGGAAGAAGGATTTATAATTCATTTGGCCCAGATTTATCAAGGTGTGTGTCTCCTGGGCTATGGTGGGTATTTGGTAGAACTGAACTTATACACGATTTACCCTGTCACTTTTCTTCTCTTGAATTGTCTTACTATCTAAGTCAGATTTGTGAAATGTTGCTGCCTCTGTTGATGTGACGTTATTTAATCCTTTTTGCATCCTGTTTGATTTTTTTTCTTAATGCCGATTATAGAATATTTTGTATTTCTGTAGCGTGTGTCTTCTCTGTTGCAGTAAAATTCAATAAAAACCTTAATCTGTAAAATCTTGGGACTACTGGAAAAAAAAAAGCATAGTCTTTCATACTTTTTAAATTGAACTAATGAGCATATGGAGGGGAATACAACACAGAAGGCACAGTATTTATCAGTGCACTTTAGGTAATAAGAGTGTGAGGTTTGGACAAAAGGTTTGGCAAATTTGCAATTGAATACATTTTTCATAGGTTGGTTTGTAAAGGTTTGAGATTTAATAGGGAAGAATTTCTGTTGTTTTTCGTTTATAACTATTTGAATCATACAAATAAGACATCCTTGACCTCCGTAACAGTAAATGAAAGAAATAAAGCCTATATTATGTAGCATTTCAATAAAAATATTCTAAAGAGAAACAGAATAATAAATGACGCACTGTGATCATTAAACATCGTGAGGGAAACATGATGAATATGCAGAAAGCATAATTACCCTAGCATTTCTCACTGTTTTTCTTTTAAGTATAATTTAAGTGTTCTTCGGCCATGTAGCTTTCAATGCTATAAATTATTAAATATTTGTGCTGTGCAGAAGAAACAAAAGGGTAATACAGAAGAGGTTGCAGTGAGTTTAATCTCATGCAGGGCATTACGTAAGGAGAGCAATTTCTTGTTGCAACCATTAAATTGATCGATATCAAACTCCATAGTTGTCCTGGTTACTTTTCCTTAATCCTGCAAAGTGGCTGGCATCACCAGCATCTTAGAAATCCTATTTTATCACCTCCTAAATTGTGTTTAGCTTTATGGGGGACAGGAATGAAATATTTTCTGTTTCTCCATTTTCTAAGGCTCCAGAAAGTCTTTCCTGATGTTTGGTTTATGCCTGTTTTGGGAAGAGGGGGAGAGCTAATGGAACAGGGAAAAGATGGGTTTTTTTTCTTATTCTAGTTATATGCATAATCTCATTCTTATAAGTATTACGTGTTTCCCTTAGAAGGGAAAACAGAATCTAATTTACAGGAGGAGGTAATACAGGTTTGAGGGTTTGAGAGTTTCTTCAATTACCAGTTCCTGTGCTAGTCTTCGTTTTCAATTAAAGAAATGTGGTAGCACATTTCTGTGGAGTGATTTCAAAATATCTGCATATAAATTGTTCTACCAAGCTCTAAGGTGCAATACCCTTGTGATGCATTATGCCAACTCTTTTTACCACAAAGCAGTATTTTCTAATGGGCTTTAAAAAAAAAAAATGCATTATCTAGACAAAACACCCTGACATAAAGTGGGGATGTTATGCCATTTGAAATTTGGCAAGGGTAGCAAAGTCAGAGTTCTGAGTGCTGTCGATTCATTAGTGATCAGTAAAGATTCTGATTTCAGATAATGTTTTGTGCAAACAACTGCAGGAAGAGAAAGGTACTTAACATCATGCCAGAGTGCTGTTTCTTGTGGTGTTCACCAGTGATTATCAACAGAGGCCTTGCCCATGATAAGAAATATCAAAAAGACCCACAAACCTGTCTCTAGTTTTCTTTCTTGTACAAAAAAGCTGAAAAAGAAAAAATAGATTTTTTTTTCGCAACTCCATGGGCATCCTGAAACACTGGGAGATGTAGAACGTAATCCATTCATTTCAACAGGACTGTTCTTTTATTTCTAGAGAGCATAAATTAAATGACATGCCAACTGTTCCTCAGCTTTTTATTTACAATCAGGAAGTGTTTTTAAAATGGATTATCTTTGCCAATTATAATTAGAAAGCTGCCAGCAAACATAATGGATAAGAAACAGATTGTAAGGGCAAATGTTTGTCTAAGCTTTAGAGAACTTCATTAATATGTGGGGGGTTTGTAGTTTGGAGTATTTGATGGTTATCATGTTTTTTAGTTAGTGAAATTTACACAAATGCATTTAGGCTTTTTAAATTACACTGCTTTGTCAGGTAATATATTCATGGATGCATGTTTTGCTGTGTGGCTCATATTGGGTCCATAAGTTTGGCAGAAGAGATTTAGAAGACTCTTACTCTGAATTACTCATTCTTTTGATAGTAACGAAAAAAAAGTAGTGCTTCTCAGTGAAGTGCTTTTAATTCTTCCCTGACTGAACCATGAGGAAAGATGTAATATGTTCATACCACCTGTGTTACTGCCCTGTAGAGCACCTCACTTCTGTAATAGCAGAAATCCCTCCTTATGCCACCCACTGAACAGAATGAAATCTAGTAACCTGGGCTCCTGTACACCTTTGAAAAATTCTTTTTTTTTTATGCCATCTACAAGCGAGATGAATAAAGAGCCCAATCGTTGTTCACCTTCAATCAAAGTAAATATCACCTAACTCTACGAGTAGTTCTTGACGTTTGCAGGGTACTTGCAAGAGAAGGTGCTCCTTGGCACAATCATCACTGTGACCTGGGACAGAAGTGCCATGGTAGTTGTAACAGAGAGGGAAGACTCTGCAGGTTTCTCTGCTCTTGGTTAAGTGCTTGTTTTGAATCTTTTCGGTTCAGTGTGATGATTTTTTATAGCTTATTGAATTTACAGTCATGTTTTTTTTTTCCATGGCGCTGTCCAGAGTAGTCTGGCTTTGGTGCCTAAATGAAACCTACCCATGGAGTATATTTGGTGGTGGTAGCAGCACTGCCCGTGACAATGGAGCTGCTGCCTCTCTTGACCTGACCAGACTGTTGAGCTGGTGATTCATTCAATGTGAGCCCATTCCTCTTCTCTGTGGGATCCTTCTACAGAATTGCTTGGCTGTTACCAATCGTTTCTTGCTGGGTGTTTTGGGATTAGGCTGGCACAGTCATGTTCACCCTCTGTAGTCACTTAGCAGCTGTCAGGTAGTCCTGACTTTAAGGTAATTATGGAAGGGATTCTCTCTTGCCTTTTTTCGGTTTCACCAGATGAAGTTCACTTGGCCTCCTTTCTCACATTCTCAAATTCTGTGTGGAATAGAAAGAAACTGAGTGACAAGTTTTAAAAGCCCATTGGTCTTTATGCAATCTGGCACAAATGTATTCCTTTTGCAAATAAAATAGAAACATAAAAATATTTTATGGTCATAATTTTATTAGGCATAAATTTCATGTTCTATGTTTTTCTGTAAAGAGAAAATTATGCTGTTCAGGTATTTACTGCATTAAATGGAGAAACAAGATTACAGTGAAGGATACAGAGGTTTTTGATATCTCATTGACTTTTTCTGCTTCCTATTAAGTAAACACCAGATAGGAAAAAAAGGTGTATTTTTTTTGTATGGCATGTTGTCACTATTAAAGTGATTTGAGTCTTTTAGATACAACTGTATTGAAACTCTGTATTTGAAGTATGCAACTTCAATAATGAAGCTGTTGTTTGTTCTTAATTCTTGGGAACTTGATGTGAGGGATGAAGTTTTATTAGTAAAATCAGTCCATATGCATTGCATATGGGCTTATCAATTACTTTGAAGGTGGAATCTAAATTGCAATTAACTATACCCACATCCTAATTAAGTATTGCAAGTGTGTAATGGAGTATATTTCCAGAGGGGGAATAAAAAAAAAAAGGGCAATGATTTATCCAAGTATTTAACTATTTTTTCTTCTTTTTTTTTTAACAATTAAAAAGAAAGAAAGAAAAAAGAGAAAAGGTCTCTGGACCCAGCTAAATAACCTTTGCACTTCTACTGCACCTCTCAGGAATATCCTTACAGCAGCCCACTAGTCAGAAATATATTTGTTCATGGAACCATATTTTTAATGCCAGAAAGTAGAGAACTGGGAAATAAAGGCTATGATTCAACAAAGTTCATATAATCATGGCTAGTTTTGGCATCGTAATTTCTCAGGTAGTAAACAGGATTTGACTCAGCTAATTTGCATGTAGTTTATGTGCAGTATTTCAACATTTAAAATAGAGAGAAATGTATTTCTATGTATACGTGTATTTACAGCTTCTGTCACGGTACTGCCGCCTACCTTTACTTTTAACATAGAAGTTTGAAGGTGTTTTAATTAAGACTTTATTTTTCTCAGACTATCCTAAGAAATTGTTTTCACTTATGATCCTGACAGTAAAATCACCAGTTGTTTTAGGGTTTCTTGTTTTGTTTTGGGGCATGACTTTTGGAGGTGGCTTCTTAGGGAAGTTGAGGTAAAGCAATGTCCTTAAAACAAGCTTTATTAAACTGATCACATGTTGTATCCATTTCTGTGAGCAGTTGTGATAGGTTTAGTCAGCAATTCTAGACGGGCAACATGATATTTATGGCATCCTGTTAACATGATAGTGCAGACATTTGGCAGCTTCAGGAGTAGTTTTTGAGATTATTTAATAAGTTGAGCAGTATGAAATACTATATTGTATTTTCTGTTCCTATTTACTTCAGTATTTACTGAAGCTGTATATATTCTTTTTTCTAATGTACTATAGTCTTTTGACACCAGGGTGAAAATGCTGGACAGTCACCTGCCTTTACCATGGCAAAGCATAAAATCTAGATATATTCTTTCTTGTTGCTGGCTTCATGATGATTTATTGGTGTGCCTTTTCCAGGAAAATGATTGTCAAGCTACTTGTTTTTGAAATTACTTTTCTGGACAAGGATAAGAATATTGCTATTTTAGAAGTCTATCTAAAAAGTGAAAACCCACTGATTTACTGGAGTGCATTAGCTTTGGAGTTCAGCATTACCAGAGCCTCAACCACCTTATTGGAAATTTGAAACATGAATGCAATTCATGTGACAATGATATCAAAATGAAATCAAATAAAGGCTTCTATTCAGAAAAATGTGTTCAGATGTAAAGATGTATTTTAGTGCTTTCTTCTGAACTGAGGAGAGTTTACTATAGTATTTTGGAGTCAACCAAGGTCTGATAGAAGTTGTTTTGATTATTGTATGTATCTCTCTTATTTAAATGTAAGGACTTCTCCTTCCTTTCTGTCAGCTACTAGGGAGTAATCACAAAGAGGGAGAAGAAGATTTGTACTGACTGTATTAATAGGAAATACATATTTTGCCTATGAACCTCCATAAAAAACACCTCACAAAGTTGTGATGGTGCCGGACAGACAAATGTGATCCATGGCAGAGTGTGAAGAATGATGATGGGGAGAAGCTGTCTCTGAATACCCAGACTAGAGTCAAAGCTGGAAGGGTTATCCTGGTGCATGGACTGTAAAATAAGGATCATGTCCCATGTACAGAGACCCATTTCATGCACTTTCCACTAGGGTATATTTGAGGCTAAAGCATACACAAAAGGGTCCTCAGCACTTACTTTGTTAGGAGCTTGCCTTCCCTTATGGTACACATCCTCCCTCTGCAGTTCTTCGGAGCAAGGACCTTCTATCTGACTTTTTTGTACCACCTAGCATAAAAGGGTTCATTCTTGGTTGGTTTCTCAATTAAAAAATAAACAATGGTGATAAATTACTGTGTACCCACTGAGGTACAGCCATTTATATGTAGCAAATGATGATACAGTTCACTAAGTTTAATGCCAAAGTGGCATTTAAAGTCATTATTTTTAACCAAGTATCCCTCTATGTACAAAAAAAAAAAATGGATACATTTACAATTTTTAAGTGGAAACAAAGGTGAAATACTTGGTGTTCTCTGATCATTTCTGTTAAATTTGCTAACATAGCATAATTTCGTTTTCATTAACTTTTAAAGGGAATCCTATGATCCTTGTAACACGACTTCTCTGATTAATTACCTCGCAAATCTAATTCAAATGTAAATACTTTGTGAGACAAGAATGTGCAATCATTCCAGCAGTTAATATTGATAAATACAAGTGAAGCGTGGCTTGTAGAGGGGAATTGGAGATTTCAGTCGACCTGACATAATACATGTTTTGACCCCTATGGCTGCCTGCTTGAAACCCTGATAAATCGAAACAGCAGCACTAAACAGTAGGTTAAGGGATGCAGCCTCTGTTCTGTGAACAGCAGCGTAGAGCACGCCCCCTAAATCAAGATATTTATTGATTGGTTGTGAGAACGGTGATCAGGCTTCCCACTGGACCCCATGATCTTGAAGGTCCTTTCCAACCTAAATGATCATGTTACATGTTAAATAAATGTTACAGGTAAAGCTTGAAGTCATTGTCCATGTTCTGATACATGTGCTCAGATATGCAATGAATATTGAAATAAAATCTCAATACTTTTTATTTTGAAATTGTTTTTACAACTTTATTTTTTGTTTTACAGCACAGGAAATTTTGTATTTTACCTTCTTAGTGTACCTCTTAGCTGCAGGGTCAGAGTCCAGCTCTTACCATAACAGAATCAAAAGTAAATGTTGTTAAATATGGATCGGCTATTGTCTGACTAACTTTGTGATTGTAAAATCAAGGAACTAGATGGTACAGATCATGTATTTTAATTAGAGCTGAGGGATTTCTTGCCACTTAAATGCAGAAAATCAGAATATCTTTGAAGATTTTGTTCTTTGGAAGTGCATATGTGTATTTCCTGAAACTTTGATTACTGTGTTCCTTTGTAGTCATGAGACACAGACAACTTGTTGGGATCATCCTAAAATGACTGATCTCTTCCAGTCCTTAGGTGAGTGCATTCATTAAAACATTGTGATTTTTATTCCATGAGTAAAAGCTGCGTTTGGATACTGACCATGTTTGAGTTCCCATGAACTGACTATAACAGCATTTCCCACTTTGTGATGAGACACACTTTGCCCAAAACCTACTGCCTTGGTCACATCATGTATTGTCTTTTGGTAATATTAATTCTGAACCATGTACTCTGACTGTATGCTTTAATGCAGTGCCTTGTTTTTTTTCCTTTCAACTTCACAAGGAATTGTCCAATGATACAGGCTCTCTGCATGTTTAAACCAGGGTGCTGGTCTACAAGGAACTAGTTTTGGTAATAAATTAGAGTGGCTACCTTTTCAGTAAAAGATAAACTGTATTATGAACTGTACAACTAGTTCAACATGCCCTGATAGCATCAATGCTCACTGTGAAATCTCCTGTTCTAAGGAGAAGAAGGGTAAATATGCTGTGAAGTGAGGAAAAAATGTTACTGTACCAATCAGTTTCTAAAACAGAGCTTACAGCTATGTGACTGTCCCTTTTAAAGCACAGTTTAGAAAGTCATGGCATATAAATTATAGCTTAAGCCGTTTTTTCTGTTACTGTGACATTTGCTGCCCTGTGTTTCCTGTATATTATCTGATGGAGTTATAAACTATTTGCGAAACTTACTGTATTTGAGCAGTTGTCTGGAAACTATGTACCAGTGCATTATATGTGTGTAAAACTCTCCTGTATGTTTATGTATTACATGTGCCAAGATAGTGGCCCTCCAGAAATGCTGACACTCTCTTTAAGGTCCTGGATTGTCAGAATCAGGAGGCTTTCCCTAAAGGTGAATTGGGCTGAGGTCCCAACTTGTCAGGTTTTTAAACTTGTTATGATATATCCTGTTAATTCATTGCAGACAAGATAAGGGATATCAGGCTTCTTCCAAAATGTGAAGATTTATATGTAAAGAAAAGTTACAGGCTCTGTTTTTAGGGCCTCTCATGCTTCTGTTCTGCTGTTTCAGCTGACTTGAACAACGTGCGCTTCTCCGCCTACCGCACGGCCATCAAAATCCGGAGACTGCAGAAAGCACTGTGCTGTGAGTTGGGCCCTTGAGGCAAATTGTTTCTCTACAGTACTTAGGGAAGGGAGGGTCAGCTTCAGTCTAACAACATTAACAGTGGACCAGAGCCATCCTTGACACAGTCAACCAACAAAATGGCAAGAAGAATTGCCAACAGTAGGTATCATTATTGCAAATAAATAAAATAAATTAATAAAAAAAGAGGTGCAGCAGGTAAGTTGAAATGGTATGCCCAATAAGAATTGTTTGCATCCCCAATTTTCTGTTCTGCAGGTATTTATTTATTTATATTGCTAGGTATTTAAAAAGTGTTTCCTATTATATCACAATTATGGTTTAATTCAACAGCAAGTTGCATGATTACCGTGTTCATTCAAAGTTTAGCAGCCTCGGAAGTGATAGATCAGGAGATCTAGCCCTGGCCTCTGGACTTGGGACTTCTCCAAGTCACACAGCGAGTACCACATGGCTGTTCTGTGCTCTTTTTTGAGTCTCCTGTGCAAAGCAAACTGAATTTTAAAATTTATTAGGACTAAAAATGGAAAACGAAATACATAAGAACACACATCTAACAGAAAGAAAATAGAGTGAAGTAGAAAAAGCAAAAGGAAACTAGACAATTTTGGAACGAGATGTGGGATGTGAATGAGTGTGAAGGTCACAGATTTTCGACCTTTTGAAAGGTCTTGACAACAGATGGTATAAAGATGTATGATATTACCAAATTTTCTTGTTACAAATTAGGAGTCCTTGGCATGGAAGGACTTTTCAGCCCTGAAGGGTGTACAGTACTGTAGGCTGAGTAGGAGCACAAGAAGTGCAAAGCCCTCCTAGGGGTGCAAGCACGAAAGAAGTTGCACAAACAGGGATCCCTTCCCACCCTCCAGGTGGTTAGTTTTCTTTCCAGCCTAGAAGACAGCAGTCTGAACCTAGCTGGACTTCAGATATGCACGATACTGAATGAAGCTGTGCCTGAGATGGTAGCTAGGTACTCCAGAAAAGCTGGACTGTATCTGTTGTAGTGGGTTGAAAAAACCTGAGTTGATAGACAGACTTGTAAGCCAATCGCTTCTCGTGATTTCGCATATCAAAGTCAGCACAGCCGCGGGAAAGAGAACTTTTAGTTTCCAGTCTCCCCGGGAGAGGTAGCCGAGGCCGGGCCGGGCCGGGGCCCCCTGCGCCCTCCACTCTCCCCCTCCAGCGCAGCGGCACAGGTTCCGAGTTGCTGCAAGAGAGAGCCGTGAGCAGCTGAAAACAACTATAATTTGCTGCACAACTGAACTTGAAGCGGCTCTGGGAGACTGGCGAGTTCCCCTCCCCCCCGTGGCTCCGGGCAGATCAGCGGAGCTTCCTGCTTTCCGAAGCTAGCACCGAACTGAAGGAGACACCATGCAGCCAGCAGCACAAAGAGAGCGAGGCTTTTCTCTGCTCTACAGCCTGAAACACTTCTGCTCTCCATCATGGAATTTCGAGGTCAGAGAGAGACAGAGTGAGTGAGAGTCACGTGAAACAAAGCAAAGATAGTGACTAAAAGAGAGCGACAGCGTGTTCCGCGCGCGTAGCTTAAAAACGCCTTTTGCATGCGGTGGTGTGAGACTGTAATGTCACAAACTGTTTCATTTTTCTGTGAAAGACATGGGGGAAGAGAGAATTCTGTGTGCAGCCTGCGGAAAAAGAGAAATGGTCCTGCTAGAGGTTTTTAGAGACTTTCTTAAAAGAGAGAGAGTTGTTGCTTTCAGGCTAGAATTCGCTTATCCTTAAAAGAGATACCCATAGTAGTAGTGTAAAAAGACTGCAAAATTCATGAGAGAGATGTTTTTTTTCACGGCAGCAAATTTTGCTCCGGGCAGAATCTAGTTTTGCTTTCTAACAGTTTGGAAACCACGCTAAGCAGAAAGCACCTCTTTTTCTCTCAAATATGGAAGAGACTTTTAAAGACTGTAATACTGACCTGAAATCACGTTTGTTATCTTTTTGTGCGAGTTAGAAGAAGAGGGGAGTGTTTAGAAGAGAAAGGGGAGTTTGTTTTAAGTTCATATTATTTTCTTTTACCTTTAATTCTGTTAGTAATAAACCTCTTTATATTCTTTAAAGTGTTGAGCCTGCTTTTTGCCCACTCCTAACCTCTTATCTCACAGAGAGTAAAGTCAGCGAACGAAGCTGCTACATCTGTGCACAGCACAGGCTCTTAGGAGTACTTCTTGCCACTTCTTCTTATGATGTGGTCCCACCAAGGACTACAGTTTCATCTCCCAGATGAGGACTAACGACTGTTATGAGCTTTTTGCTTATTAGTGTGCAGGGTATAAAGTATTCATCAACATGTACCTAGAAACGAAAAGCAAAGCAAGAGATCAGAAAGCAAAGTAAAATACTCCTTGTGTGAGTTGCTCCTCAGGGAAGAGTGGGGAAAAAACAGACTGCATCTGACAGACGCTAATCATGATGCCTGTTTCTGACAGACATACAGCTTTTCTAGTGACCTGTATAGATCAAGCTTCAATTTTGTTACTTCTAATAAGCTTTGAAGAGGGACATACTTCCCACTCTTGCTTTTACTGCAAAATATATCAATTTCTGTAGTAACTGGTTAGCTCTCCTCATTCACAGATTTCAGAAACACCCTCCTATTGTCTCCAGTTTCAGGGGAGGGAGATGAAGGGAGGGCAGAAGGAAATAGTAAGAAGTAAAGAAAATACTTCAGTTTGAAAGAGCTAAGAGTAACACATCTCTACAGGTCCCATCTGCCTCGTTATCTATGAAGCTGTTTGTTTGCTCTATCTCTGGGCTTCATGAGAAGGGACAACAGCCAAAAAGATTTTTGTCTTTTTTTATACATGTGTGCTTGATAAAGAATTGGTTTTATTTTTAGGCGGGGAAAGAGTCATCTTCTGTGCTACTGCCATTTGTTCTTTGGTCTGAGTTACTTTAGTCTTCCATTGAATTTCCTGTAATTTTAACTGCAGATGTGTTTTAAAGGTGTTTGGATGCAGAATGCTTCAGAAAGGCTTCTGTGCTGAGGTAAAGAAAACATCAAAACAAATCACCAAAAATGGAGATCATTGTAAAATGTGACAAATTGCTATCACAGCCATGGTGTGTATATAATGTCAAAGGCATTTTTGGTGGGAACTCCCAAGAGCACAGCTGGAACTGGATGCACAGGTCCACTTGTACCTCATAGATTTTGGCTTTGCAGTGGGGACTGATAATGCAGTGTAAGTGCTTTACAAGCAGATGCAGGACCAATCGCACTTTAGAAAGTTCAATTGAGAACTGTATTTTAGAAGACTTTGCTGATGCCATATCTCTTCTTGGTAAGTGTCAAAAAGCCTTGGCTTTGGGGAAGTTACATTTTCCTCATTCTCCTTTTAAAATGAGAAGGTACTGTTGTGTTTCTTCTTGTTTTGTTTTTTGACATGTAGATTCCTGCAGACACATACATTTTCATATATGCATATGTATTTTGCAGGAATATAAGAAAGATTGCAAGTTGGAAATAACAAATTCTTAGCCTCTCGGTCTTGGATTATGTGGGGCAGATGTAGTGAGAACGCTTTCCCACTGTAGCGGAAGAATGGGGCCACAGAGAGTACCCTGTGTTGCAGATGTACTAGGCAAATGTGCAGCACCAGGTCCTGAAGATATTTTATTCTTGTGCAGCATACTTTAGCTCATTTTCAAGAAATTATAATGCCCCAGATACTGAAGTATAGTACTGAAAGGCAAGAAGGTAATGAAATTACCATGTATACTCAGAATTCTGTTGCTGAGTTCCTCTAGGTGATTTAAAATTTAAGAATGTTAATAGGAATATCAACCACACAAGGGGGAAAAAATGGAACATTCAGACACCAGGGACTAACAAGGAGACATGTGAGCACTTCTCTCAGTGCAGTCTCTTTGCAGGAGCTGCTATCATTTGCAAGGTCTTTTCAATACAAAAACTCTACAGTAATGCCTGACTATTTTCCATGGGGTTACAGCAGCCTCAAATTTCCCATTAGCAGCTGCATGTAGTTACTTGCTCCTGAGTT
Organism: Edolisoma coerulescens; assembly: GCA_013397115.1. Classification (NCBI taxonomy): domain Eukaryota; kingdom Metazoa; phylum Chordata; class Aves; order Passeriformes; family Campephagidae; genus Edolisoma; species Edolisoma coerulescens. The sequence goes on from VWZW01006867.1 coordinate 2,767,108, forward strand.
AGACACTCACATCCGCTTTGAAAGTGCTGAATGATATGGTTTCTGTTTATAGTTTTTCTTTGGGGAAGTCTCCTTGCTGCAGAAAGGGTAGAAATGGCCCTTGTGCATGTTGGTTAAAAACAGGATTGGTCATTCAGCATATTTAAGCAGATGCAGAATGATGCTGCAAAAATGCACTGAAAGCTGTGTAGGCATTGTGCGAGGAATGGCATGACAGGATAACTGCCTGTTGCAAGTTTTATTCAGCCAGGTGAGTGCTGAAGTAAGGAGGAATGGAAGTAATTTCCTCTGGATAGTGCCATCCAAAAGTGTAAGTTTAGCTTAATTTTCATTAGTATAGCTTCAGAGTTGTTGTGGGTTTTGGTACAAAAATACTGAAAGTACATCTCCCAGGTCCTTCTGGAATGCTTAGGCAGAAATATGAATGAAAGATCTTAATGCCAGAAGATCAAGATATGAAGTTAGCATTTTCAGTGTCTGTTGAATTGCTGTTTTCAGTGCAAGGATGGTTATGTTAAGCCAAACCCAAAGGCTACAACTTCCTGACATTCCAAAGCTTTCTGAATTTTCGCAAGCTTTAAAAAGGGCAGGTTTTGTGTGCTGTCAGTCTGTTTTATGAAGCTAATTACCTGCTTTTAGCCAGCCATTAAGTACAGAAACAGGTTGCAAAATAACCAGAAAACACAACCCCCCCCCCCGAATAAAAAGAAAAGCAAAAAACTCCCACCACCCAAACCTGAACCAAAAGCTAACACCAAAACAAAACCAGCAAACTGGTTGCATTAATTTTTATGGTGTTTTCTTTGTCGTGAAGGTTTTTGAAATCATGAAGAGAAAGTGTGAAAAGTGGCCATCTCCTGAGTTCAGTATTTATGTGATCAGATAGCAGGTTAGCCTCACTTGGCTTCGGCCTATGCCCTCCACAGCTCAAAAAAGTAGTCAGGGTTACACTGTGAGCTGTTTGTGGGTTCATGTTGTTTTTAGATACGCCTGTGAGCCTTTTCCAGAGTGTCACATCCTTTCCAGCTACTGTAGAAGATTATGCTGCAGGGAGTATATTGCCAAACATTTCAGCTACCTCAGGTCAAACCAGTGGCAAGGTGTTTTGCTGCAATTACCAGTCTGCCTGTTTGATAAATACATGGCTGGCATTTGTTTGCAAGCCCAAGAGAAGGGCTTAAAATATCCCTAACAAACAAAAAAGAAAATGGAAAACAAACAAATGTAAACCCCTGCAAATCTGATGCTGTGAGGTCAGAACAGAGTGTACCAATTTTAGTGCAGGAGAGGAAAGGCAAGGGCTGTGAGGTACTGTTTTCACTTTACAAAGATGTGAGGAAGGGTAGATAGGGGAGATGGGATTGGGAGTGTAACCTTCTTTTGGTAGGTGACCATTGAGTTCTTGACAGAATTGCTCATAGCAGTTAATGTTATCTGCTCCTGCTTCTTTTTCTGCTTCTTTACTTGCTTTCCAGCCCAGATAGATTTACCCATTTTGCACAGGCTGCAAATCTGGAGTCCTTATTTAACATTTTTATTCTCCCCCTCTGCTCTTGTGAGACCTCACCTGGATACTGCATACTGATCTGGGGTCCTCAGCACAGGAAAGATGCGGACCTGTTGGAACAGGTCAACAGGCAAGCAATGAAGATGGTTGGGGGATGGAGCACCTCTCCCATGAGGAAAGGCTGACAGAGCTGAGGAGAAGAGAAGGCTCCAGAGAGAACTTATAGCAGCCTTTCAGTACCTAAAGGAGGCTTATAAAAAATAGGGAGAGGAACTTTTTCAGACGGACAGATTGCAATAGGACAAGGGGGAGCAGTTCTAAACTAAAATAGGAGACATTTAGATTAGATATTAGAAAGAAGTTCTTTACTGTGACAGTGCTGAGACACTGGCACAGATTGCCCAGAGAAGTTGTGGATGCTCTCTCCCTGTCACTGGTCAAAGCCAGGCTCGATGGGGCTTTGAGCAACCTGATCTAGTGGGAGGCCCCCCTGCCCATGGCAGGGGGGTTGGAACTAGATGATCTTTAAGGTCCCTTCCAACAAAAATAATTTTCTGATTTTATGATTCATTCTGATGATTGGTGAAGGGCAGTTCACAACACGTCAGAGATTAACGTGTTAAGTTTTTTTTCGTTTGAGAGATGACATTTATAGTGCAAATGTGTTACTAGCTCTTCACAAACAGCTCAGTATGAGCTTGTAATATACTTCAACTGCATGTTATGTATATTGTAGCAAGCATACTAATACATTGCAACTATTTTTTTTACTTAAAGTCCTTGCTTCTGTAAAAAAAGTTGCCGAGGATTATACCATGTATGTTTCCTCTTTTCCCCTTCCTTTTGCAAAAGGAATCAGAAGAGCTCATTGATGGCCTTTTATTTTCACCATGCAAACCCCAGATTTTCACAATCACATTTGAATTGTTTGGAGAGCAAAACTCTTTTCCTGTGTAAGATATCCATTGCATCACCAACTGCTTATAGAAAGAATTCTTTCTATAAAAATAAAGTAATAAAGGAGATAAAAATATTTTTCAATAAAGCGTAGCATTTAGTGTTATGGAAAACTACTATAAATAGTGTTCCTGTGTCCCTCTCCATGCTTTCTTTTAAGCCCTAATTTAGCAACTGCTGTTCAGGCCTCAGTACATTCTTACCACCTTTAAGAAAGAATTCTTACGTGAGAATTTGCTTTGCTTTACATTTGATCAAAAGTGATAGTCATTTTATAGAATTACGCTTTATGGCAAATGTGAAGAATCCTGTAAGCCTAGTGAATTCTTTGTGTGTGCATCCAGAGTTAGGATCCTCTAATTACACAGACTACTTCAGCAGCTATTTCAATGTTGTTCTGAGCTGTGCAGTGTCATTATGATGTTCTTATTCTAGTTTTTTTTAAATATATAGTACCAAAATGCTGTTGACTTGTCACAGAGAATGGTTTGTCACTCTAATGCTACTAAAGGAAAGCCACTGGGCTAATTGTTTGCGGTGTTTGCTACAATTTGCGCATGAACAATTCTTGTCAATGCTGTGCTCCGGTATCTACATTCACACCTTTTTTTAAAAATTTCTTTCTTCTTTATTTTTAATCCTGTTATTTTTTTTAAACCTATTATTAGTGGACCTGTTGGACCTGAACACAACAAGTGAAGTTTTCAAACAGCACAAGTTGAGTCAAAATGATCAGCTGATTGGCGTCCAGGATGTGATCAGCTGTCTCACTACCATCTACAGTGGACTTGAAGAGAAACACAAAGATATGGTGAATGTTCCTCTCTGTGTCGACATGTGTCTTAACTGGCTACTCAACGTCTATGATAGGTAAGAAAAAGGGTTTTTTGTCACAGTGTGCACCCCCAGGAATTATAAAGTATAACGCCTTAAAAGTTTCTGTATTAAAAAGTTATCTTTTGATGTTTTTAACTCCATAATGAAAGTGCAGTTGCATGCAATGGGATGTTTCTTATGCTGTCCTGCTCATCACTGAACTAAGATTACACTGCTTTTATACTACTACCAAAGAAACATTGAAAGGATTTCAAGAAATGTGTGTGTGAGTAGAGAGCTGTAACACTCCTTTAGCTGTGTTCTATGGTGAGTGTTCCAAATTTCCCAGACTAATTGCCATTCATATCAGATTCTATTTCTGCCATAGGTGGGGACAGTTTTTTCATGTATTTTGCACTTAGTTACTTGCACACATAATCCTGGCTGAGCTCCCTGCCCTGAGTCCTCTATCGAATGGAGGCTGTTCTTATCTCTGCACTAAAGCTTGTCTGATTCTGGAGGGTCAGCAGTGTCCTAGTTCTGGCTCAATTCCAGCGTATACAGCTCCTGCCATGGATCAGTTCTGAGGGCTGGTGTTACGTGGTCCACCTGCCCCTGTCCTGGCAGCAAGGCTGTATTTCCCAAGGGCATTGAGTTTACCTCAAGAGTGTTTTGGGATGCTTACAGTAAGAACTTGTGGGTTTGTTTAAATACGCATTTGCAGTTTCCCAAGAGAACTAAGTCTCAAAAACATGAGAACGTCCACTCCAGCAGCCCCTTTGAATTTGGCCAGTTCTTTCTGAGCCCCTTGCCCCTTCTTTCTTCTACTGGAAATTGAACTCTGCCCTCTCTGGCCTGCCCTATGTCAGCTTGCACGTCCTGCAGTCAATCTGGTTTAATTAAGCTGTGCTTTATAGTCATTATTTTGTTGCTTATTTTTCTTAGTGGCATTCACTATTCTTACCTCCCTTACGTAGTAAAAACTGGGGAGAGACTTGTTTTCTGTCAGCTCCTCTGTGCCCTATAATGTCTCCTTACATTGCTGCAGAAAAGGCATTTCAGGACTCTGCTGTAGCTGACTAAAGACTCAGTAGTGCAGTACGGGTCGTGGTCGCTTCAGTGTCTCTGATCGAATATGTGCTATAGTTCAGAGCTATAAACAGAATTACAAATCAGAATTTCTAAGCTCCATGGTCTTGGAACCACCCATGAGGGTGGTTACAAAATTTATTTTCTTTCTCCCCATTTGAAGTTGAAAAGAGCAAAAGTATTTCTTGAACAGTGATAAAAATTGTTATACCTGGCTTTGCAAAAGGGAGCTTTTACTTGTAGGCATATGCATTATCTTCAGTATGTTCACTCAGTCCCAAATTCTAACAGTTCATAGCTTTTTGGTTTTTTCCCCCTCAGAGGATTGCATACCGGTTCTCCTATGCTTCATGGATATTTTACTTTATTTTGGGTTTAGGGGAGAGGGAAGGAGGGAACGGAGAACATAGAACTATTTATCACTTATGTGCTGACTGCTGGCATTCAAACATTGCTGTTAAATATTGTGACATTCTTGTTAGTCGGACTTCTCCTCATTACTGATGAAAAATTAGAGGGTCCATCAAATATTAACTAGGACTTCTTCCTGCAATTATTTTTATTTTGCAGTTCTGTATTGTGAGTGAATAAACACATCACTTGCAAATAGGGCAGTAGATCCAAGTGAGTTGCTTGACTTTAATGTTATTGGCAATTTTTTGGTTACTGGTTGGGTTTTGTTTTCTTTCAGACTGAACACAAATCTGTTATGTTTTCTTCAGCTTACCTTTGCTTCCTAACTTCCATTAGAAGTCAGTTGTTTAATCTGTTCATATTTCAAATGCACTTACTAACAGCAAACCTTTCTTTCAATAATGTTTCCAGTTTCTGCCATTTCCCCTTGACTATTATGTTGAAAACATAGTGTAGATAATTCCTCAAGCCTGTTAAATACTTGAGTCTTTATTAAAAATTTGAAAAATTGAGGATGAAGGTTTACTGAGAGAAAATTACCTTTTACAGTTGTTTCCTTGTTTTCCTTTCAAATTCACTCCAGGAAGAAAAAGAAATGCTTAAAGACTAATTTTACGCTGGAATTTTTTGGTTTGTTTTCTGAATTGGGCTTTACGAAAGAGCTAATTTGTGTCTTGGCATTTCCATTTTATATATTGCATTGGTGTTACACATATACAATGTGTCAAGTTGTTAAACTGCCTACATAAACATCTGTTTGTCCCATGCTGCTAACCTGAGATTTAATTACAGACTCGCAGATTAATGGCAAACTGCATAGTTCTCCACACTTAACCTGCAGATGTCTTTGGCCCTTAAAAAGAACCAATTTATTTTTAGAAAAGGTCTGTTATGTTCTGATATTTTCTGACACATCAGGAATGATTCATTCTGAGTGGAGGAGAGAAACACTAAAATTACTCAGTAACTTTTACTACATCAAGGACTCAAAGGTTATTCCAGACAGCAACATCTGCCCTTGTAAACATTTTCCAAACTTAAAGTTCTTTGTTTTGGCTAGTCCAGAGATTTTTTTTTTTTTAATGAAATTAAAGATAAAAATCTTAATATTTATTATGAGAACTGTGAAGGAGATTTTTTGCTCTGTAAAATCATTTGGCTAGGCCTGTGTTTAAAGCATCCAAAAGCAATAGCTGGTGGTTTTCCTTTTGAACTGTATACTGTCAAATTTGCTGAAATCTCCAGATATCATTTATATCAAAAGGACTGATAATGGAATAGCTTAACACCCCTTGAAATGAGTTGTTTCTATATGTACTGATGCAGGGTGATGACTCATTTCAATTAGAATTACCCATAAAGAAACTTTTCTGTGCACTCTTGAAACATTTTGCTATGTTTGTCTGACTTCCTGTATTTCAACTTCTAAATTTTCTTAGGGTTTTTTTTTTAATATTATGATGCCTTTGATAATGCTTTCTTTTAAATTGAATTTCTTTGGTACATTAGTCTGAGAAAGGTATCTGTGGTATTTATGCTGACATTTTCTGTATGATCAAAGCTGTCTTTCATGATCATTCTCTGTGGCCCAATCTTCCCCTGAAGAATCACAACTTTTTTATCATTGCACTCATACACCTAGCAGCTTCTAACACCAGGCTGGCTTAATATCCCAGGCCCTACCAGCATGTTCATTTCAGTAAAATCTGAACTTCTGAGGAATGAGGATGAGATACCTGCTCAGTCAGCCTTAACTTTATGCCCTGGTTTTGACAGTAGCTGATGGAAGTTTTCTGCTTGCGCTCCAGTTGTATCACCTGTGTTTATGATGGCTGTTTGGATTCATGGAGCACTCAGTGGGAGTAGCTTAGCAGGCTGCTAGTGAGAAGTGAGAAGACTCAGGGAGATTTGTGGCCCTCTGTAAGGCAGGAAAATGAGCTCCTTTGTCTGACTTGTCTGTGGATGAGCAAGGGGAGGCATCTGTGCTGACCTTCATTGATCTACCAGGCTGCCTCGTGTTGCTGGGCTGTGCAGATAACTGATAGCTGCAGTCCTGGTAGTCCTTAGCTGCAGCGTCAGTGTTGTCCAGGCTTGAGAGCTCTTTGACAAGAGAAGGCTGAACTGCAGTGGGCTCACCTTCATTCTCTAGTTTTCCTTGCTGATACCTGACGTTTTTATGCTATTGTCCCTCTTTCCCCAGGAACATAGGGCTCCTCTAGACTTCATATTGTAATTTTGTTTTCCAAGATGCTTTATTGTGTATTCCCATTTGCAGTCTCTTATATTAAATCTTGTTTCCTGTCTGACAACTTTTTTAAAATCTGGCTAACTCCTGTATGCAGTTGTGCCCATCACTGGTTGTCCCTTTGGCATTCACATACTGAGATACAATGCTTATATATATTATGTCTGTCTCTGCCATCACAATGCTACAGAATATTTGTATACCATTGTTGGTAAACAGTGATTTTTTACACTTACATTTAGCAATTCCATATGAATTACATCCTCATTAGTACATTTATAATTTACAGGTTTCACAGGCCTCTGTTTTGGCTATGGTATAGACAGTGTTTGCCTATCAAAGAAGTTTTGGATCCTAATAGTGTTAGGAAGTTACTTAGAGAAAGGAATAGATTCAGGCTCCCCTCCATCAGGATCAGAGCAAAAAATATCTGAGCTGCTTAAAGTGGCTAAAAACCAGTATCAATTGATTTTGTAATGACAAGGGTGCTTGTATTGCTATTCCGAGTCTGAATAGTGTGCTGACATTTGTGGCATATATGACCCATAATTTTTAATGAATTCAAGCATTAAAAAGTTTCTTGAACCTTCCCACTGTAAGGCCTTGATTCTTAGATGTCCATACGTGTAGGACAATTAGATGGTTGTGGTGACATTCAGAGGCACCTTGCAAGACAGGCTTGTGCCGAAGTAGCCTTACAGTCTCCCAGCAGGTCGAGGGAGGTGATCCTGCACTTCTACTCAGCATTGGTGAGACGCATCTGGAGTGCTGGGTCCAGTTTTGGGCTCCTCAGGATAAAAGAGACATGCACAAACTGGCATGAGTCCAGTGAAGTACCATGAAGACAATTAAGGACTTGGATGTATCCGTAGAGGCTGTGAGAGTTGGGGCTTTTCAACCTGGAGATGTTTCAGGGGGATCTTATCAATGTGCATAAATACCCAATGGGAGCAGAAGAGAAGATGAAGGCAGGCTCTTCTCAGTGATGTGCAGTGACAGGACAAGAGGCAGCAGGCACAACCTGAAACACAAGAAATTTTGCTTAAACATATGAGAAAAAGATTTTTTTAATGTGAGAGTGATCAAACGGTGCCACAGGTTACTCGGAGAAACTGTTCAGTCTCCATGCTTGATGAAGATACTGGAGTGATGGGATGTGATCCAGGAAAACCTGCTCTACCTGACTGAGCAACGGCATTGGTCTCTGGAAGCCCCTCCTAATCTTGGTGGTTTTGTGACTCACTAAGCTGGGAAAACTTAAACCATTGACAAAGTCTATAGGTTTGGGGGGGAGAGAGGGAGTGTGTGTGGCATTTGGTTTTGGTGTGTTGGGTTTTTTTACTGCATGTATGTCATTACAGTGTAAATATTTATCTGTCTCCAAGAAAGAGACTAGGGGTGAATATGTTGCTCTTTCAAAAAATGTAGTATTGCAGGTTTTGTAATTATTTATGTAATTTATTGAGAAAATGCTTTTTGTGTGAAGGAAATTTTTCACAGACCCTACAGAAATCTCCTGAAATCAGGAGAAGCTTGAAGCCTTGACATATGTGCCCGATCTTTTAGCTGCAAAGTCTCACTTTCTGTCTTTAATAAACAAATGATGTGGTCAGTCCTGAGTTAAATCAAACCCAAATGAAATGTTCACTTTTTTTTCTGATGAATGTAAATTTAAAACACAAACATCTCTACACAGGAAAGGATAGGGAAATAACTTTATCAGGGTGTAAAATGAGCCATTTAGATGGCAAGGTATGCCAGAATGATGTAGTGTCTATGATTGAAAGAGGTAATTTGAAGCTAAGCTTGAATATATAAAAAGGTGGCACTTTTATAACATTCTAGAAAATTGGGTCCTGATTTTCCAACTAGGCAGTAAAAGTAATAGATGTTTTTGATTAATTTGGCAATAATTTTTCTGTACCTCTGTTCCATCTTATGGAATGAAGATACTGCTGTCTAGCGTTACTAGATTAGATGGTGTTGTGAAGAAAAATGCATTAATATTTGTAAGTTGCCTAGCTAATTTATCAAGAACCCAGGAGGAAATTAATAATTTTGTATTCAGCACAACATTTGTGAGGTAAATCAGACAGCACACCATATGCTGAATGGATAGGATAGAAAAAGGTATGTAATAACCACTCCAGAAGTAATTAAAGTATATGTAACTTCTGTGTGGCAGAAAGGACCAAAGTAAGGTTTGAGGGGATATTAAATTTAGTGTTGTCTTACTTGTTGGTGAAAGACCCAGCTAACCTTATGTGTGTAATATATACAGTTTAACTATTCTGATGATTTTTTTTTATGCCACATCTCATTTAAAGAAAAATTGTGTCATGTTTTTTCATGTTTGAAAGAAGAAAGAAGTTTTAAGAATATGTTTCTGCATTGATATTTTGAACTTTAAAATTGTCCTTTTCCATGTGAGCTGGGTTTATTGTTTTAGTATCTTTTTGAACAGCGTTTGTCTTGCAGGCTTAACATTACTTGCTCTGGTACCACTTATCTGTTCTCAAGGTGTTTCTTAGGTTTAGGCATACTTTTTTTCATGCTAGACAAGATGAGCCTGAAGTCACATGGCTTAAAAAGAATAACTCCACATCATTGAATTAGTGCATGTGATTCCCTATTTATGTCCCAATATTATGTGTATGTCAGAACATTTTAAACGTAAAACAAACAAACAAAAACAAAAATAAAAAAGGAAAAAAACCCACCAGAATTGATTGCCGTGATATGAAAACTTGGTTTTATTTTGAAGTCCTTGCGTTTCACACTGAGTAATAGGCCTTCCTGCTGTGTGCTCATGTATTTTTTTCTGTCTAGATCACATTAATAAATCACTTTGAGAACCTTACAGAGCCAAATGTCTGTTCTTTTGTCATAATACAAGCTGTTTTGACATGTAAACCACTTGGAAGACAAGCTGAGCTTTTGTAAGGAAAGAATTCATAATGTGATTTGTAGTGTTAATTTTTTTTTTTTTTTGAGATCTGAAGTATATTTGAAATATAATTCTCCAATGCCTTTGTATTTTTTAATAGACTTGAGTTGGAATGAAATAAAATGAAACTGTATTAAATTGTCTTATCTTTATCATTTCAGTGGCCGAACTGGAAAAATTCGAGTGCAGTCCCTGAAAATTGGTTTGATGTCTCTTTCTAAGGGCCTTCTGGAAGAGAAGTACAGATGTAAGGAAGAATTTCTTTTGCAAAATACATTATATAATTAAGTCATATACAATGACAAAGCACCTAGCAAAATTTGTAGTAAAATATTTCTCATGCCTGTTGCAAGGTAGTTTTCTTTTGAGTAAGTAAAATAGAAATATTTTCATTATCACCAGTGACAATGGCTAAAGTAGGGTTTATATCTTGACTGGAAAGTATTGCTGTCAATTCTGAATCATCAGAAGTCACAGTACTGCTGTCCCCAAAAGAAAAGGAGAATATAGCTGTGTGGAAGATAGAGAAGTATTATATTTGATTCTGTTCTCTTTCGTATGTGTGTATGGTTTTTTTAGGGAAAAATCAAGCAAGTTAGTGCTGATTGCATCAGATTGATATGGCTGATAAAGCAAGGAAATACATCAAAATTCTGCAATTGTATTCAGTGGTCTACGAGAAAGACTATCTGAACTCTGAAAACTGTTTTCCAGTATATGTGCTTTCTGCCAGAACTGTACAATGAAAGTTTAAATTATGTTGATTTTAGTAATCTCACAAGCTTGAGAAATACTGAGTAATGTAAAAATATTTCACAAAAGTAAATGCTGGAGCAGAAGAGAATTGAGTGACTTTGTGGCAAAAACCCCCTGCCAAATACAGAAAAAAAGATGAAGCACTGTATTAGAGCATTCTAGATGATGGACATTTACATATTATGCACATAATCTTAAATTTGCTGTTCTTTACAGTAGTTCCTTGACTCATTTTGGAAACACATGAAAAAAAATATAGGGAGACTGAATTTGGTTCATGTACCTTTGGAGCTCTGCAAAAATTTCTGCTTTCCTTAGGAGCATTTTTAGGCAATCTCATAAACTTAGTTATTAACATTGAACAAAAGTAGAGGTGTTTTATGCATTGGGACGTATTTTGACATCTGAATGACGTACTGAGACTATGAATTTTTTAGTTTCCCTCTGTCGTTTGACATATATGTGAAGTATTCCATAACTAAAAAAGAGCTTGACAGACATGCCTTTGTTCCATAATGACAATTCAGAAGGTAATCTGCTGTTCTGTGTGAAATAAAAAGCTTTCATGAAGTGTAGGAGTTAGGCTGTAGATGATAAACTGATAATCCTAGGAAAAGATGGTTTTGCGAAAAACCTCCAAAACCCTGAGAATGCTCATATTAAATGGCTAATGGTAATACATTAGTATACAGTTGCCAAATACAGGCACTGAAGCAGAATAAGGAAATAACTAGGTCAGCTTCATATTTTTGTTGTTGCTTTGTGTTTAGTAGTAAAATTAAAATGGAAGCTGATGGTGGCTACAGATTTTACATCATTTATATCAACAAGATGGACTTTTACTCTGAAGGATGCTGTGAGAAGTCCTAAAAAATTAGTAGAGAATATGTCTCAGAAAACTTTTGTACCAAGTGATCATAACTTCAACCTGAAATACATCTGAAATTAGAGTAGTTACTCGCATTCTCAAAGCAGAGAATTGAGTCAGATAATGCATCCTTTTTGTTGTTGTAACTCCTGTTCTGATCAGTGTGCCAGGCTTTGATATCTCTGTTAGCTTTATTGTTCTTTTGAACCTTAAATTGTCACAAAAAACGTCTTCAAAAGAAATTTTGCTGACGAAGGAATTGTGTGTCAGGTACTGTTCTTGGCTTGCAGTGGCTTTGAAGTCCACATTTTGGGGTCCTCTGGGATGAGCTGTCGCAGACTCATCTTTGATATGAACTCTCTTACTTGTTTTGATTTTGTTGTACCCTACTAATCATCTCTTGTTGAGAGAAATTTTGTCATATTACTGAGTTTTCAGTCATCGAGTGAAAATTGTAATGGAATTCCTAAGCATTTTCAAGAAAGTCAATCACTTGGAAGAAAAAGCAGGACCCCCAAACATGGGTGTTTAATACTAATACTAATTACCTGCCTTCTGATTTTTCCCTTTCTCGGACCAGCTCCTGGCATTTGCTTCTCCTTTTGGCTATTTCTTCTAAGCATTTCTGAGGCGTTGGCAATCACAGGCTCCTCTGAGAGTGACAGTCATCGGATGGTTTTGGTTAGAGCCCGTAGCAGAGCAGAGACTGTGCCTTAAATGCCGTAGCCGTGGAGAGGCATACTCTTCTTAGAGTAGCTGGTAGTAAAATAAGCAAGTTTCTTGTTTCAGAAACTTTTGAATGAACTGATGCCTAAAGAGGCCACCTAGAAACAGAGACTGGACTGGAGTAAGGAAATAAAGGTAGATATTTATTTGAAAGGCCTTCAGAGGTACACCCTGGGGAGCCAAAGGCTACATCCAAAAAGGACCCCAAGATGGACAATGAGTCACGAGTTCTTCACACTTTTTTAGGTTTGGTTCATTTGCATATCAGTATAAATTCGCCAATTAAAACTTTAGCTAGTGATGTAATTTCTACTATTTCTCCACCTCTCTAGAGGCCCTAGTTTACACCTTTTGGGCCTAGGACAGTCTGAGTGTCCTTGAATAATAAGCTCAGAGAGGCTGTGTTATGTCTATCTTAGCATGAGAGAGCAGAAGTTAACAGGCTACAAGAAACTACTAGGCAGTACAGGATTTGGAAAATATGAGAGTTAAAACCCAAGGCATTAGAACCCTTCATTCTTTTGTAAAACTCTTGAGTGGAATGTTTGCTGCTCAAGTGTTCAGCCTTCCTAGAGACTGTATGTTCATTTCCAGTATCCGTAGGATCTTTTCCATAGGATAGATCCATTGGATCTTTTTGACACATTTTTAAAAAACTTTATGACAGAGAAATTTCTGTGATTTTTTTTTTTTTTAATTTAATTAAGCTTCTTTTTAAGATTCTAGACTTCAGGGTTGACATGAGAATGGATCTTTAATTAAAAGTCCCTATTGCTTTAGAGGAGACATTGAAGCCTCAATTAAAGAATGCCTATTCTTGAAAATGTTTAAAACATGCTTAACTTCAAGCACATGCCTGGGTGCTCCGGCGACTAAAAATGGACCTGCAAAAGTAATTCAGTAATTGTGAGCTGCTTACATCTATGCTTTAGGGTGAGGAGTCTCAGGCTTCTTTTCTGTTGGTGAGGCCAATATCTGGCTGCAGCCATGTTATTCTCTGCTTTCTCTTCTGACTAGGAGGGTCACTTGTGAGCTACGTAAGAATGCATTTCTGTGCACTTCACTCTTACTTGCACTCATTTCTAACACCCAAAGCCAAAACTGGCAGCAGAAACAGAGAAAGACCCATATGGAGTTTTTTACAGTGTGTAGCTTTTGGGTCATATTGTTTAATGTATAAAATCTGTATGATTTGAGATGAAAAAGAAGGGCTACTTGATAAATCTCATCTTCAAATCAGTACAGTTTTCAAGTGATGTACAACATCCTTGGAATGTGGTGGGTTTTATTTTTAATGTTATGTGTTTATGTTGTAAATTTTTAAATCATTTGGAACTAACTAAAAAAGAAAAAGAAGGAATTAGAATGTGCATTCTGTTTGTGACAATGCAACATAAAATGTGGCTTGTGGACATCTTTCTACTAACGATCTTACTATCATTTTGATAGGAATTTAATAAACTTTTCAATATTTTCAAGTATCCCTTTCTTTATCAACTATTCAGTACATTTTTTTCAGGCTGTCCAGCTAAGTTGCAGTTTGAGTCCCACTGGCTGTAATCCTCAAAATACTAGTGTGAGGCTGAATTTATTTGTATTTTCTTCTCCTGGTTTCTGTATTTTTTTTTCATATGACTCAGGTCTGAATAATCTTCTCTGTGCTTCCTCAGTCATTCTTCTTTGGTAGAGTCCATTATACAGTTTAACATTTATATCAACACATTTTATGTTGAAACTCCTTTAGTGTGTATATACATGTTAACAAACTCCATTTAAAAGGGTTTGTGGCTTTTGAGATTGCTGGTGGGTGATGTATGGAGTCCCCTTTCCCCCTGTGGTGAGTAGGTTGTCTGGGTGCTCCCTCTCAGAGCTAAAACAGGCTCTCCTCCATCTGCCACTTGAGAGTGGCTCTTGCCATGCCTCCTTTGCCAGGGAATAGCTCATGGGTTATTTGAAGTAGGTAGGCCGGATAGCGAGAGCATTCTCACTTTCCATGCCTTCAGTTTAGGAGTTTCTCCTCCTGTGTGTCACGTTGAAGGCATTGAGGGATTTGGGAAACGAGGATACCATCCATGGACTCCCTTGCACCTGGACAGTCTTTGGTTGTGGCACAGCTGCCAGTGTTAAGAAACAAATAAATTGGAGGAGTTTGAGCTCTTCAAAGGTATTTGCTGCTTCCTTCCTAGCTAATCACTGTGCCTATTCCCTTTTCTGTCACATCTTTTCCTCTGTTTACCAGCTCCACAATCAACTAAGTTTTAAGGTTTAGGAAATTACTTCATCTGCCTCCCAGTTCCAGCAGTTAATGAATTGTTCTTCTTTTATGGCCTGTTTCCACTGCAGACTGATGCAAACAGAGAGAGTAAGACAAGCTTTTCTTTTTTCCTTTCTGGTTTTTGTTTTTTCTATACTATCAGTTTTTTTAAACTGACTCTTAGAAATTGAAAAACTGTCCCATCCTCAGATGAAGAAGATATCCAGCATCTGGGATTGCCAGGAGGAGCCTGCAGCTATGCAGTATTAATTCTGTCACCACTATCATCTGTGGGTTTTTTTTCTCAACACTTGAGTGGACAAGTTGCTGTAGCTGCTGCTCGACTAGGCAAGAAGGGGGTGAGAAAAATACAATAAAATCTGAAAATTAGTTCAGTCATCTAGATTTTTATCTTTTGAAGATCCTTTCTTCTGCTTCCACCTCCTTTGAGAAGAAAAAAAAAGTGTGCCCAGACTGACTGAAGCACACTGACAAAGCTTGACATTGCTCCAAATAAAGGGCAAAACAATTTACACCATGTAATAAGAGTTACTCTTGAGTGTTTCTGAACAAAGGTTGTCTTCTTCTCGATCAGAAGTGCAGTCAGACTGAATTTTCAAATTTCATTTATTTCTAATTTTTTAGTCGTTCTTCTGATGGGAAACATGAAAAAGTAGGGTCATAATATAAATGGATTCTTTTTCTTTTAAGATTATTTGGAGCTTTAATCCAAGCCAGCCATTGAGTGCAAAAGGAGATTGTAAAAGCCAGTTGGAATGAACTTAAGAATTTGATTCCATTTCTTCTGTAATTTGTACCAATCACAGAATTTAAAAATATTTCTTCGATAAACTCAGCATTTAAGATGTTTTCAGGAAAGATTAATCTTTTGACTAAATGTTAATGTACACCGCTACAGAGTTCATAAATCAAAATTATTGGCAGAAACATTCATATTTTTAGCTGAGCATTTTAACAATTAAAATTGTCCAATCGCAAAGAAGCGTGCTAAGAAAGCACTTGAGAAATAGTAACTGTACTGCTGACAGGCCTATTAACTCAGTGCTTTACTGTGAGTGTAGGTACAAGCAGTATCTTCCTTCCCAGTGCCTGTATCTGGAAAAACTTTCTCGATCCCTTCAGGATCAATTTTTTCTGTCGTTACAGTCATCCTGGTTCATCCACTTGTATGGCAGGGCTTGACACCAACCTTAGGAAAACGGAATCAGTGAAGGAAAGATACATGGAAACAGACATACTTATCCAGGAAGAAAATGTGATTATTGTTAAGCTCAAGTTGTCTTTCTGGCTGCTGCTCTCGTTTTTAGCTATTTCACATGGCCGGTTGTGACTTGTGGTAACTTCCAGTCTCAGTTCAGAGTAATCATGCTTCTGTCCCCAACCAGCTCAAGCATGACATAGTTTTTTAGCATAAGATGTGGATTTCTGAAATATTGTTTCATTCTTCATGGAATCATAGAATAGTTTGGGTTGGAAGGGGCTTTAAAAGGTCATCTGGACCAACCCCTTTGCAAAAAGCAGGGTCATTTTCAGCTGGATCAGGTTGCTCAAGGCCCTGTCCAATCTGGCCTTGAATGTTTCCAGGGATGGAACATCTACCACCTCTCTGGGCAACTTGTTCTAGTAACTTGCTACCATCATTGTAAAAAATTTCTTTCTTAATAGCTAGTCTAAATCTGCCTTCTTTCAGTTTAAAACCATTACTACTTGTCCTATTGCAATAGGCCCTGCTAAAAGCTTTGCTCTCAGCTTTCTTGTAAGTCCCCTTTGAGTAATGAAAAGCCACCATAAGGTGTCTCCGGAGACTTCAGGCTGAGCAGCCCCAACTCTCTCAGCCTTTCTTCAGAGGGATGGAACATCTCTCCTATGATGAGTGTTTTGGCCTTCCTCTGGATTTGCTCTAACAGTTCCTTGTCTTTTCTGTGCTGGGGACCCCAGAGCTTGACTCCCGGTGGGGTCTCACAAGAGCAGAGCGTGCAGAATCACCTCCCTCAGTCTGCTGGCCATGCTGCTTCTGATGCAGCCCAGGATACAGTTGACTTTGTGGGCTGCAAATGCACCTTGTCGGCACATGTCCAGCTTTTCATCTACCAGCACTCCCAAGTCCTTCTCCATAGGGCTGCTCTCAGTCCCTTCATCCCCCAGCCTGAACTGATACTGGGGTTGCTGTGACCCAGGTGCAGCACCTTGTACTTGGCCTTGTTGAACCCCATGAGCTTCCTAGGGGCCCACTTCTTGAGCTTGTCCAGGTGTGAATGGCATCCCATTCTCCAGGTGAGTCAGCTGCACCACTCAGCCTAGTGGCACTTACTGAGGGGGCATGCGATCCCTTCATCTATGTTATTAATGAAGATATTAAATAACACTTGTCCCAATATGGACTCTTGAGGGACATCACTTTTCACTGATGTCCATCAGGACTCCGAGCTGTTTACCACTACCCTCTGGATGTGGCCATCCAACCCATCTAACAGACCACCCATCGAATCCATCTCTCTTGAATTTAGAGAGAAGAATGTTGTGGAGGACTGTGTCAAAAGCCTTACAGAAGTCCAGAGAGTTGACATCCATAGCCATTGCCTTGTCCACTAATGTAGTCACTCTATCATAGAAGGTCACTAGGTTTGTCAGGTAGGACTTTTTGCTGGTGAAGCTGTGCTGCCTCAAATCACCTTCCTGTCCACCATGTACCATAAAAAGCCATATAGTTTCATTTATTTGGCCTTATTTTTCTCATTTGTGTGGTTACGAATCAAGATTAGATGAAGGTAAACCCTTGTAAATGGGGCAGTGGCCATTTGTAACTATAGCAGTAATACAGAAATTAAAAGCTTGAGCTGCAGCATTACTGAAGGAAAGGAGGTATTCATGGAAATAGAATGAGATTATGTCTTTTGTTGGTGTTGCAGACCTCTTCAAGGAGGTGGCAGGCCCTACAGAAATGTGTGACCAGAGGCAGCTGGGCCTTCTGCTTCATGATGCTATCCAGATTCCGCGACAGCTTGGGGAAGTGGCAGCCTTTGGTGGCAGCAACATTGAACCCAGTGTACGCAGCTGCTTCCAGCAGGTAAGATAAAGACCTTCATGTGAAGAACAAAACAAAACCAAACCCTCTCTGAAGTCTACAGATTTTCTTTTACATCATAATGTAAAAAGAAGAGAGGAATATAAAAACATCCACTGAGTTTTGAACAGAAATGAATATGCTCCTGCAACTAAGTATGGGAAATTCATGTGAAAATGCAGATGTACAAGATGGTTTACAGTTTAGGAGAGGATCAAACAAATTATGTTTACCCAAAACAATTTATAAATCTTTGTGATTCTGACTGTTTGCTGCTCTAAAAGCTGTTAAAAAATTTTGTAGAAGCCAATTATCCTGCTTTGCATTGTTCAAAGCAACCTGATGCTGTGAGAACAACGTGCTTTTCCGTGCTGGAACAAGACATGATCTCAACAGAACAAGCAAATGATGGTGGTAGAAATTTTTGACCTTGTGCATCAGGAAATTATTTAGCATTATGTTACTGACAAAAGACCTTGCAGTTGCATGAAACTTCAGGCATAGTCATTTTTATATTGCGAGCCTTTATGCAGCAGATCAGAACATGGAATAAAGCTCTTGCAGCCTGCTGTGCTGCCCCACGCTACGTGCAGGGGGTTAATGAGGCTGCAAGGAGTGTCTGTCTGTTTAAAGAAGATGAGAATTAAAAACAGGATGTTGTAATGGAACACAACTAACTCTGACTTTTTCAAGGATGCCTAAGGCTCCAGCTGTTAGCTAGTGATAGCTCTACTGCTTCAGTGCATTATTTTTGTGAAAACAGCTGATTTGAGCATTGTCAGAAATTGTATTTGGATTAAAAATACACCATGGCTTATATAAAATTACTAACTTGAATAGTTCTGATTTTATTGAATTGAACATTAAAGATTTTAGTGAACTTTCAGAGGATTTTCTTTTGCCATTCTTTCATAGAGATTTCTACATTTTTGTCCAGTGCTTTGAAACATTAGATTCATTTCTGGATTCAGGTGATTAGAACTGGAAGAGTGTTTGTCCAGGTCATGAATAATTTGGTAGATATTTATGGAAGTTGGTTTGACCGATTAACCATGTAAAGCTTCCCCTGATGTTTTAACATTGCTGCTTCAGACAATAAGGGATAGTGCTTGATATATCTGTCACTGGCCTTGAATATTTGAGTCATACTGAAATAAATTACTCCTTTGTTAGTTGCAGACTTCCTGTGTGACAGAGGAATGATCTTTATGTCCCTCAAGGACCTGCCCCATCTCCCATGCTATTCAATTATGGGTAGGGGGTGCTCGCAAGATAGTGTTTAAATACTTGATGTGTTACTACAATTATAATGGGGCTGCATCCGTTATCTCACATGAAGAGTTCAAGTTCAGTCCCTGGTCATTAGGAGAGCATAGAGAAAATGTGCAGCTGCATGTCAGTTATCTCAGCCCAGTGAAAACAAGTATTTTGTTGGTGAGGAAGAAATTCTCTTTTTTTTTTTTTCATGCTTCTCCCTCTTACTGCCAAAAATGAACTTGAACCATGAATAGGTTAAGAAGCCTAGCATTGCTTTCCATCATGTGTTACCATTTAAGAATAATTTTCATTTTAAGCTTTATTTTATTGCTTCCATTGAGCTCAGAAATATGACCTCTGTTGTTATTGCTGACAAAGTTGATTAATACAATACCTTTACAGCTAAGCTCCTCTGGTGGTTACAACTTAAAGAAGATGTGGAAGTCTGTTTGTTTGCTTCTTAAAACAATCATGTTAATACATTAGCTCTGCTGTATTCCTGAAGTGATTGCCTATAAATGGCAGATTCCTTTCTTGTTCTTTATTTGTTTGTTTGTTGTGTGCATGTGTTATGTTTAATGTGCTAACTAGAAAGAACACCGTGGGCTTAGAACACAATAAAAAAATGGCGAGTCTTGGGGCACTCGGTACACACATGCAAACACCACTGACTTTTAGCATTTTGTCATCAATCTTAACTCAGAAGACAACCATGTCTTCAGTGTGTCTGAACTGCAGAATGTGCTTCGCTTTCATGCTCGTACTTATTTTTCAAGTCCTTTCAGCTGGAAGATGGCTTTACTATGCACTCTATTACTTCTTTACTATGTCCTCCATCTTTGTTACCATCTATCTACTCTATCACAGCTGTTTAGTCTTCTAAAGTGCTACTGACTTGTTTTCTTTGTTTTCATTTTAATTGAGGTTATTTCTTGTATCCTGTAAATGGTTTTGGATTAACCTGTCATGGAGAGAATTCATGCAGGCTGTTGGGGTTTTTTTTCCATAGAATTCTAAGGAAAATCTACTTGTGGGTGTCTGTTGTTTTGTTGTTTTGTTGGTTTGTTTTTTTTTTAATTTGGATGTGGGTTTTTTCTATCCACAGAACCACAATAAGCCAGAAATAACTGTAAAGCAGTTTATAGATTGGATGCGCTTAGAACCACAGTCTATGGTGTGGTTACCAGTTCTACATCGTGTGGCAGCTGCAGAAACAGCAAAACATCAGGCCAAGTGCAACATCTGTAAAGAGTGTCCAATTGTTGGATTTAGGTAAGAGGAGAGCTGTTAGGTGCAATGTTTCTCTGAAAATATCTGCATTTTTAAGTCTTCCAACAAGTGAAGTTCTTTCTGTCTGTTTTTCCACTGTTTTCCTTCTTTGAGATGGGATCTGTCACCCGTGGTGAGGCCACAGTGCAGTTCTGGCTCGCACAGTGCCACTGTGAGACACCCAGTGGTCCTGTGGCTGATAGAGGTACAGGGTGGGCTGTCACCAGATGTTTTTGGATTGGTGGATCCAAGAGACAGCAAATTAAGTAGAAATGCAGCCCATGTGTTCTGTAAGCATAAGATCAAAAGGAGGTGATCAGTAAGAAGGAATGTGGACTGTCTGTCTGCTCTCCTGCATAAGGCTTGGGAAACTAACTTATGCCAGGCAGTATAAAACACCCTTCAATATCAATCTTCCCTTGCTTAAAGCAAACACTGGTATGTTGCTGTGATGAGACTTCCAAAGTCCCTGTCTATGTCTCTGAACATAATCTAACTTTTGTCTTTTCAAAGAAAGATGTGAATTCTAAAAGAAAAGATTACATGGGGATTGTTCTCCATGTTAATCTCCTAAACTGTAGCTGGTACCCTCAGTAAGTACTGTTATGACTAACATGCATTTGTGAATTGATTGCTCTGGTGTATAAAGTGATGCAACCCCCACCTCCAAAATCTGCAGTAGGGGCTAGAGCTAGAGTTAAGCATAACTGGCTTTTTCCTCTACTGTGGTCATGGCGTCTAATTTATTATCTAGAAAAAATATAAAGCAGTCTATCATGTAAGTGCTTGTGAGATTTTTCTTTAGATATCTAGGCAGATGAGTAGTTTTTGTTCATCGTGCTTTCTGTTCTCCATCTTTCTGTTCTTTTAGAGGATAATAATGTGAATCCTGAGGTCAGATTCATCTTGCCTGGTTTTAGGAATGCTGGCTTTAATCAATCTTACAGGATTGAGCTAGCAACCCTCTTTTTCTTTTTTTTTAATTATAAATATAGGTATGTGAGTATTTGCAAAAGTAATAAATCTGGTCAAACTCTGTTGCCTGTCTTAAGAAGAGATCAAATTCTCTAAGTGTTCTTCTCTTTATTATTGTTTGAGGAAGCATAGGGTGACAAAGCTCTAGCTCAGCTATGTTATAGTTGTCCAAGTTGTACTTTGTGTGGGAGGACAGAGAGATAGAAGACAAAGACCCATTTCAAGTGGGTCATTCTAAATAATTTCTACAGTGAAGTTACAGATCTGCAACAACAAAACATCTAGCATCCTAGCAGAAGGTAAATGTGGCCATTTAATGCACAGGCTCTGAGAAAAGATTATAAACAAGTTGGATCAGCATCTTTTGAAGTGAACCTTTACATTTATAGACACATATTCTCTTGCAAAACAAAACATAAAACTCAACAGGGGAAAAGTGTAGATGGGTACTGAAAACTGCTCTCAGGAAGCAATTTAATTTAAACTTTAACTATTCAGTAGCTATTCAATTTGGTTCAGTTAGCTCATTTTAGTTGCATACAGATGATATAGCCTCATCCAGTCAGAACAACCACAGCATAGAAACAGTGGGTGGAATCTGGAATTGAATTGTTGCTTTAGTCTAAATTAATAAATAAATCACGCTCTTGGTGATTACATTTAGTACAAGAGATGCTGTAGAAGTTTGTTACCCTATTTATATATGCACTTAAAAAACCCATCAAAATTAAACAAATAATTGTATATTTTTAACTGAATTTTAAATTATTCTTGCAATTCATGAATTCTCAAGAATTTCATTTTCTGAGATGTATGTAGAATTTCTGAGCATCAAAATGATTTACAAACATTTAATTTAACTGTTTGGTGTAAAAACGAAAATAAACCAGTCTGGTTTATAAAAGTCTTTTTGACATATCATCTGAATAGTAAATAGAGGAAAATAAAAACTAAAGCAATTTAGTTTAAAGTCAATAAAAACTTAAAAACTATGAATTCTTCCCAGTCCATCTATGAAGCTGATGCCTGTAGGATTTTCTGCATCAAAGCAACTCGGTCAGCAGGTGATTGACAATGGCACTATATTGATATGGAGACAGGAACTTTTAAATACTCAGTGAGGTGTGTAGTGTAGGGAGGTTCTGGAAAGTGGGCTAAGAGGGGCTGCAGGTTTCCTGTGTCCCCTGCAGCTGCTGCAATGGCGTTGGTGTCCCTGGGCCTGCAGCCGCGATGAGCGTTGGCCGCGCCACGTCCTGGTTGTGCACACCCACACACTTCAAAATTCTCTCTGAGCTAATCCCAGCAAACTCACTGTGTCCTTGTGTTGCTGCTGCTGAAAAGCAGGTGACACCATTTCAGAGAGTAATTTACTTTGTGAGGCTTAATTAGAAGTAAACTTAGTAATCTCTAATCACTTTGTTTAATGTCCCCACAGGTACCGGAGCTTAAAACATTTCAACTATGATGTCTGTCAGAGCTGTTTCTTTTCTGGCCGTACAGCAAAGGGGCATAAATTGCATTATCCAATGGTGGAGTACTGTATACCTGTGAGTACCAATTTACTCAGTGTTTCTAATGGATAAGAACCCAGATTTTAGGTCTAAATTTTTTTCATAGTCTTTGTTACCTAGCCAGGATTTCTTTTTCATATGTTTAATATGGCTTGTCTTCATGCCTTTCTCTTTGGAAGGCATCAGGAACTTTGCAGGTTTTCCGATTTTATGTGGGGATCGTTTGGATTCTATAGAAATGGATAGCAGTATCCACCTCTGAGAGAACTTAAACTTCACTTCTGATTGGTAAAACAAAGCTTGAATATTAAATGTATCTACTGTTCTTGTATACTCACATAAATACACACGCTGTAAGGGTAAGAATGTGTCAGAGAAAAAGGACTCACTTTACTATTGCTATACCATAGCAAATAATATTTAATGTTCTAGTAATGCACATTAATATTTTTAGGGGGGTGTGATCTTTGTTTCTGGGTCCAGCACTTTGCTTGCTTCATTAAAATGTGATTAGAAATAGGTTATGTTTCATTCTGCTGTGTAATTACTGGGATGTATAAAAGTTGGTGTGTAGCTGGAAAAAAATAAACAGAATTTGTGGTTTCTAACCAGAAATGGTGTGAGATGTTTACCAGCAGAAGCTAACAAAAAATAATTTTTTAACACAGTATTTTCCTAATGATATTTCAAACATGGTTTTCTAAAGAGGTTCCTAGGAGTCTTCCTTAAGAAGTAGTGGCTGGGTTGCTACATGCAAATACCACTCTCACTTTTTTTATCAGATAGTTGTTTACATTCAAGAATTTTAACTCAGTCAGAAACAAATTAATAGGATAATTGGTATGTACTCTATACAACAGTAGTGAGAGGTCTGTATGCTCAGAGGAATTCAGACCAGAATGTAACTAGAGCTGATTCAGTAGAGTAACTTCACTTTTCAATAGTGTTACAAGATTCTGTGGGTTCTTATGGTAGCAAAAATTCATTGAGTTATTTAACTCTTTTGCTGTAGTTGTTGTACTTATTGCCTGTATTTTCCCTCTCTTTTTCATCTGGCGTATCTCCTGTAATGGAATGCAAATTCTGTTAAGTAATGGTTTTACTTTATTATGGTCAGAAAAAACCCATGAGTTATGTTAATGTGTTTTCATTAATTCTATAACCAAATATTAGGATTTTATTGATAATTTGGCATGTCAGGGTATACTCTGTAGAATGTTTTTTAAATAGATTGATTGTTTTTTCAGCTGGTTTTAATGTTTATTGTGTTTTTTCAAATGAGTGTTCTAACCTCAGGATCTGGAGGTCTATGATTAGACATCATTAAAAATTCACCTTTTTTTTCTCCTTATAAACCTCATCTTTAGTGGAACAGAAATGTTCTTTGTTACTGCCTATAATATGCAGAAAATTCAGAAATTGAGGTGTAAGGGGTGTTGAAGTAGATAATGCTGCTGGTCTGCAGGGTAAGATATCCTTCCTGTTGAGTTAGTCAAATACAGATTACATCTGGTATGGGGTATTGTACTTTCCCTAGAACAGGATGGTATATTTCTGATGAATTCCAGGTTTTGTCTGAAGCAGCAGATTTAATATCTAAGAGGAATTTTCAGTTCTTATTAAACAAGTTCACATTATGTAACTGTGAGCCATCTCATTTCCAAGTGAAGGCTGACAAACTGGAAATGGCTGGAATCCTCTCTGTCCCTGGGAATAGGGATGGCTCGTATTATAATGAAGATTTCTGTTACTGCTGCAGAAAGTATGTAGTTTTAAAGCAATATTAGGTGTAAAATAAGGTAACATAAGGCCAAAGTGCCTTCTTTCCATGAAATATAGGAGGAATGAGGTGAATCCACTATGGGATAATAAGGGGAGTAAAATGACATTCTTGATTAGAGTGAATGAAGGAAGGCCACTGTATAAGTGGGAAAGGAAGGAACTTGGGGCAGTTTTAAGGAGAGCAGAATAAAAGAAATGGCATATAATTTAGGTGACGCATAAAATTAGGGGTCCAGCACTGACCCCTGTTAATTTGGAAGCTGAATATGAGAGCTGGAATTTTACTTGGGTCCTGATGTGAGTAGACTCTGCTACCTCCATTTCTGTAAAAAGAAATGACCCATTATATGAACAGACCTACATGCCTGTTAGACTTCCATAATCACTACCCACATGCAATCTATTTAAACAAGTCTTAGCTGGTCTAGGTCTGGAATGAAGAATTGATTTCACAAAAAGAATCCTGTATTATTTATTCTTACTATTTGTAGTAATGCACTATGGTTGGTATACTAATTTGTTGCTAAGCCTCTCTACATATTGAACTCTATTGAACTCATTAAATGCAATACAGTAGTCAAGAATTGCAAAATTTTTTGCAGTTAGTAGAATACCTTATATGTTTAAATGGAATAATGCCTGAAAAATAGCATAGACCTGGGTCTGTGAAATAAAATAAAAGTACCAAAGGCCACTGAATTGTTCCTTAGGATCCATTATATTACAGTACAAATAGCCTGAACATACTCTACTTTTTCAACTAAATTCAAAGGCTGTTGATGTTAAAATGTTGCTTTGTTGGCCAGTGTTGAAAAGCAGAGCACAAATGCATATACTCATCAAACTGCATTAATAAAATCTAGCTTCACTTTCTTACTGCTAATGCATATTAATACATTTTTATCAAGAATACTAGCAATAGGTAAAAAAAATGCTTCCATTAGTTAAGCTGACATTTAGAACTGGAGCTTGGTCACAGATGGATGGAAGACCATTTAATTGTCTTCAGGTGAGCAGTTCAGTGTAGGGTATAAGGGATTTCTCAAAAGCATAGTAAGTTCTTATTAAATTTAAAATAATTTGGAGAATGGGTTAAGGAATATGTTCTCCATTTTAAAGAGTTTTGTGAATTGCTTCATAATTTCAGATTGGGACCATTTACTCCACATAACTGTATGTAGTAACTGCGTTCTAATCTGTAATGCCATTTTGCATTTGTCCTAGTTTGCAATTTAGTTTTCTGGATGCTGAAAATTAAAAAAA
The DNA here is from genome assembly GCA_013397115.1 of Edolisoma coerulescens. Classification (NCBI taxonomy): domain Eukaryota; kingdom Metazoa; phylum Chordata; class Aves; order Passeriformes; family Campephagidae; genus Edolisoma; species Edolisoma coerulescens. The sequence continues at coordinate 2,792,829 of VWZW01006867.1, forward strand.
AACTAAAAAATAATCATTATCATGACTTCAGTCTTTTCATTCATCCAGGATTTAGAGATGGGTGTGAGAAGTATCTGAAAACATAACTCTCCCTGAAGTAGTAGAAATGCAAAGTTATTCTAGTTTATTTTTCACCTTTACATAGTCTCTTTCTGAAAAGATGGAGAACTAAGATTTTAAATGTAGAATTTCACACTGACGTGTAAAAATATTCTTAGATATTCCTACTATCTAATTTGAAAATAGTCCTATATAACTACATACATGGTTTATTTTATAGATTTTTTTTTTTTACTGGAAATCCTCTTGATAGTGGCACTTGTGTTATACTAATGTGGGTTTCTGTACCAATGGATCCTTTGAATTTCACATGGAAATATTTACTGCATCAGTTTTCTTTCTCCAAACTGTTTCCATTTTGCATTCCTATATTCCACAGCAAGGAATATAAAAAGAAGCTTTTCTGGAGCTCGAATATCAAGTCACAGTTCTGAAAATTTTCCCATTGCAAGTAGTCTTATTTTCTTACCCTAATGAAAATATAATCCATTTTTGTAGTTGTGTAACTCATCTGGCACAGCTCCTTATTTTAGGGAAGTAATTTTTGTAGCCTTTCTATATAAAACAATGCCAACTAAGGATAGCCCCTTCATCTTCCAGATGACCAGAATTTTATTTCCCTACAGGAGCTCAAAACATGATAGTCAAGACATCAGAAATTATTGGTTGAATGATAGCTCATCCTAGAGTGAATTTTTTTCCAGGCACAATAAGCTTATCTGAAATAGTGCCTGTTAAGACTTCTCCTCTGGGTAAGTCGTCTGAAAATTTAATTCCTACCGACATTCAGAGAAGACAGATACATTCCTGAACGTCAAGCAGCCCCGGTGTTTTATAAGCAACAAACTGACACAACTAAGTCAGCGGTTTCATCCTGACATGCTTAGCAGTGCACCAGGCTTGATGCTTCACTGTTAACAAAATGGGATTGTTCTATGGGGAAGGTGAAAGAAAGCAGCAAGAATGGTTGAATCTGGCTATTTCACATGCAGAACATTGCTTCCAGCTGTGGAATTCAGAGATTAACATTCACCTTGAGAAGAATAGCTAATTTGGTAGTTACTCTTGAAATTACAGCTTGATTTCGTTGGAGTAAACTGAAAACCACAAAATTTAGAATTGATCTTTCCTCTTGGTGAGAAATTGCTAAGAATGCCCCTATTAGAAAGTGGTCACAGAAGGGTAATCTTCTTAATGCTACACAGTGCAGACATCACTGATGTGACAGTGACAGCCTGAATACAGTTATTATACCTTTAATAAACTAATTAAAGAATAAACTCAGTGCCTTTTAAACAACATAGATGTTATTTTATACTGTAAATTTTGTGTCTCTGAGCATGTCTTACTATACAAATGATATTTTCTTGGAAGTTCCTTGATAATATTGAGTGTGTACATTCCTTACCAGCTTCCTCATAACCCATAAATGTCGGGCTGGGCTTAATGACAGCATACATTAGTGAAGTTCACGTCTCTTTTGGGAATCAGTTTCTCTGTGTATATTAAAACAGCTAATTGGTTTTGTGTTAGATATAATAAATGTAATTAAGAGAAGGATGACTTAGCTGCAGCCTAGTCCTTTTACATAGGTAGGTGCAGTGAAAGGAATAAGAATGTGGACTTCTATTACTCTTTCTTTGTAAAATAGAATAGTTAGAAATAAATAAAATAAATAGATGTATGTGTATTTTAAGTATTCTATATTATTTATTCATGTTTCATATATTTATTGTAATTTTTATATTACCTATTATTTAATTTAGAGCTATACAGTTAATTTATTACAATCTTGGTATTACTTTTTACCAATGAAGACTTGTTCTATTTCCAGTATACTGAAAGCATACACCAACTGTTTAAGATATGTATGGAAATCATATTTCACCATACTCAGGTTTTTTTTCACTGCATTCCATGAAATCTTGGTTTCTTAAATTTTTATTGGATTGCGAGTAATTGTATCTTAGTTTGTTGCTTATAACTCTCTTTATGCCTGGCTGGTGTATTGAAGAGTGCTAATGCCAGTTTGTCAGTTGTTATAGATTGTACCTACTGACACCTTCAGACTTTGTGCTACCAGTGTTTTTTTAGTTATTTGTGTGTGGCAGCCATGGATATTAAATGTTTCTTCCTGAACTTGTCTTGCTCTAAGAACTGAGATTTTAAATTGAGTTTGAAAGCATGGTCTTTAGACTGAGTTTTCAGTGAAGGAAAGTATTTTTTCTTTGCTTTTGAAGTAGTTCTGTAACAATGGTGCTGTTTGTAGTATTGATTTGTGTGGAAATAGTCAAGATGTCATGATGTAAGGAAGTGTACAAGGTACCTGCTAGTTTTAATTTAGAAGATAGATTCTACACAACAGTGCCTGGCTATTCTTTTTTTAAAGGAAAACATTGTAGTATGTCTCCCTTGGCATGATTTTGGATTGGATTGTATTTTGTGGTTATATACCCAAAAGACAAAAAAAAATAGAAGACATTTTTCAGAGTTGCATCTTAATTGCAAGTAAATTAAAATAGTTCTTTCAAATCTGCTCAAATTTCACTGTTTGGTATTTGCAGTGCGCAGTCAGTACAGTCATATTAGTCTTCTTTCCGAGAATCGGGCTGTCATACCAAATAAAGAATGCACCAGAGGAAAAGTTTGGCAGCTCAGTAGATATTTATTTCTACAATGTGTAGGTATTAAAATTTTCATTCCTTGGCCTTGGGGCAGAGTTCCATCTGTTGGAGTTACTGTTGCATGAGAGTAGGCAGCCCTTTGCATTGCCTCATGTTCCTTCTTTGGATGGTGCAGTGGCTGGGGAGATGCTTTTTGAGAATGATGTTGTGAAGCCTCCCTGGATTCACTTATATTAAAATTCAGGGGTTCAAACACCTCTTGGTCACAAACTTGCTCCGTTTGTTGTCTACTTTTTAAAGCCACATACAAGAAACTCCTACCAACATCAGTTTGATTATTTACTATTTTTATTGCTCATCTGATGCGCATTACGGAGTTTGTAACTGCATATATTATACATACATTAAAATATATAGATGGATATGGAAGTATTTTTATGTTTTGACAGCAGACAATAGTTTGCCTGACCTTCTCCTAGGCCTCTTTGTGGTACATTGGGAAAAAGATTTCAAAACTGAAGTCTTCCTCTCTATTTTCCACATGGTTGTCCACCCGCTTTGGCATCCTTTGATGCCAGCAGGCTTCTCCTGAAGCACAGGGTACAGGAATGCAATTTCTAGTTTGTTACAGAGGCTGGACTGGAAGTCTGTAAAAGCTGTTGCAAATCTTCAGGTAATTCTGGAGGTGAATGGCCACGTTTTCTTTACTGCAGTTGCAAGAGAAAATGCTCAATAATACCATCGGGAAGGGGATGCTCTGTTGAAGTACTCAGCACAGTCTGAGCATGTACACTTTAAAGGCAGACTGTATGTTATTGTTTCTACCTGCAGATCTCTTTATTGCCATTTTCGCCTTGCATTTTATGCCTTTATGTATCCCTGCTTTTGTAGCCAAAGTTAGCTGAACAGTGTTACCAAAGGAGTGCTGCCGTTATTGTTGTGATTATCACCAGGTAAAGTGATTTTTAAAAGCAGTTGAATAAATTTTAATTTTGTTCTCAGGATAGTCCCATCCCTCTCTGCTCCTTCCCTGCCCACGACCCTATCCTGAGAACAAAAGTTTTGTGATTTTTAAGGCTGGTTATAAATGTTTAGCTTAAGACTTGAAGCTGTGTCATTTTTTCTCTAATTTATAAAGTAATTGGTAAATGCATTTATTGCTGGGAATTTGAAGCCTTGCTATTATTTTCCAGTAGAAGAGAATTTTTAGGTGTATTAGCATTATTATTGTACTGTATCTCAGGACACTAAAAAGGCAATTTTAGCATCATTGAAATTTTAAAGTTTGTCCTCATATTCTTTTTCAGGACAGTACCAGCAGTATTAATCAATAATATTGATATTAAATCAGTACTATTTAGCAATGTTGAATTTTATTTCTTTTTTCTTTTTAAGACAACATCTGGGGAAGATGTACGGGACTTCACGAAGGTGCTGAAGAATAAATTCCGGTCAAAGAAGTATTTCGCAAAGCATCCCCGACTTGGCTACTTACCTGTGCAAACAGTATTGGAGGGTGACAACCTGGAGACGTAAGCTTGATTTATAGAGCAATTGCTCCTGGAGTCACTGGCCTATTCTATCAGAAACAAAAAGCTGAAACTCAAAAGATAGCCAACAACAGTTGCAGAGCCTTGTGCTATATTATTTTGTATTGTTTCACATTACTTGTAGATCTTCTCTATTATTTTTAAAGTAACATATTTTATGCTTAGATTTTTGTCAGCATTGTAGTATAAAGGCGTAGACTTTACAACGTCCGTGATAACGGACAAAGCAGGTAATGTTGGTGGGGGCTGAATAGCTGTTTTACAGAGAATACTTTTGAGGAGACTGGGTTTTAGGAGCTGCACTGCTTATTTGATTATGTCAAAATTCCTGGAATTAGAAATCTCTGTGTTAACTAGGATCCTAAAGGCTTCAGAAATATTCGTGGCCTAATCAGAGCACTCTCAGTGTCTCCAAGGTATTACTTATGGCGCTGACAGAAGTGCTCCACTTTATTTACTCACTTGGCAGTTGTCAGCAAAAGACATTCTTACAAGAGCAAAATTAAGACGTGTTGACAAGGTGCTAGAATTAGTTTCATGGATTGACTGTCCCTCACATCCTGCAGTCTGTGGCACTACTGCACTGTCTGAACACAGCACCACTTAGCAACAGCCCATGCGAGGCTTCAGCAAAGATGCTCTGTGTTCCTGCAGCAGCTCAATGCCAGGGCCCATGGTCTAAGGGCTTTCGTGACTGGAGGGCTGTGTCTTTCATTTGCAATAAGTAAACAAAACATCCTCATTAGCAGTTTAAGATACAGGAAGAAGTTATCCGAAAACTGCCTGATTGATAGCCTGGCTTCAAAGGAAGCAATGCACATTCAAATTCTAAAATGTTACCCACCAGGGCAGTCTTCAGCTGCCACCAACACAGGAAAGCAAAGCTGCTTTAATGTGATGAAAGTTTGCCAATGCTGCCAGAAATTGGAATGTCAAAACTGTAATCACAGATCAGGATAAAATTCTGTCGGTCCAGTCATGTAGGAAATACGCAGATAAATTGTCAGCACCATGCTGAGAAAGCTCTTGGTATGGCTCTCTGCCCTGCCGGTGGCAAAACTCAGTAATACATTCCTTTTAATAAAAAAAATTTGAAAAAAAAATCCTTTATAGTTATTCAAGTGTGAGAATGTAATACAGTATGTATTTACCTCATTATTTTTATGCGTAAGGAAAGTAAGCATTGATTACTGTGACTTTTGGTGGGGTCTTTTTATTGGTGGGGTTTTTGCAGCCCACTTTTTTTTAGTACATTTTATTAGTTACTTTAAAATGAAAGTTCCAGTGCTTGAGCAGAATTTAAATGAATTGATTATGGTTTATGAACTCCAGTTCAATCAATAACACTGGTTTGGGTATTTCTTTAAATTGATTTTTATTTAACAAAATTAAGTATGTAAGTCAATCTTCTGTCTCTCTATGACACATGGCAGTGTTGCTGTCTCTTTTCTACATCAGTTGTTACTGGTTCAGGGTGTGTTGCTGTTTAAAATATTTTGTGTTTCTCCAGCTTTCTCTTGCTTAAATGGTACTGAAGTTTTTGTTTCATAGTTTCATTCTTTCTTTCTCTCTCTCTCCTTTTTTTTTTTTTTCTTCCTTACAGTCCTATCACTCTCATCAGTATGTGGCCAGAGCAATATGAGTGAGTATGCAGAACCCCTTTATCTGGAAAGCCTCATTTGCCAGTTGTTTTCTTTTAGCTCAGTTGCAGATAATCTGATGTCCCTGAACTACAGGGCGTGGCTGACCCAAAGCAGCAACGCCCTCGGGAATATTGTGCATGTATTTATTTGTCATCAGTCTTAACTTGATTTAAAAATAATGTTGTCTATATCATGAATTGCTTTAGACACCACTCATTTTTTTTATTATTGTTTTTAAACTAGTCCTTCCCAGTCTCCACAGATGTTTCATGATGACACACACTCCAGGATAGAACAGTATGCTACTAGGTAAGAGAGATATGGTTTCTCACTAGTCCATTGCATTTTGTGGTTGATTCCTGCAGTTTTGAATGCACACTACTGGTTTGATCTTATTTATTAAAAAGATATAATTCTCTGTGCTTAGAAGTAAGTCAAATGTTTTTAAATCATTAGCTTCTGATTACGGTCATATTAAATGTAAAATACATCTGTTAAATCTATCATCTCTCCTACAGAATGGAAACTGCATTGCAAAATTGCCTTATTTCTAAAATGTGCCATTAGCATTTCGTTTCTTCATTTTAAACTTTTGAAATAAACTGAACTTGTTGGATATATGGGTTTTCCTGGTAGGATGTTAGATCCGGGGTTTTGTTTTCTTCTGTGATAGGCTAAACCTCTGCGTTACTGTTGGCTTTTAGCAGAGCAGATTGTAATTACGGATGTTTTATGTTCTGGCTTTTGTGGGGTCACCATAGTCCTGTGGTGATAAAATGTCTGTTCTACCAAGTCCATCTCAATGTTCCTGTGTTTTGTTGAACTCTCTTCTGTACATTCGGAGCTGGTCATCACAGAATCATTAAGGTTGGAAAAGACCTCTAAAATAATCAAGCCCAACCGTTAACTCAGCATGTCTGTGTTCACCACTAAACCATGTCCCCAAGTGCCACCCCCGCATGCCTTTTGAACACTTCCAGGGAAGGTGGTTCTACCTCTTCCTTGGGCAGCCTGTTTCAATACCAGACCACCCTTTCACAGAAGAAATTGTTTGTAAAATCTAATCTAAACCTCCCCTGCTGCAACTCAAGGCCATTTCCTCTCATCCTCAGTTAAGGGTGTGATGATGGTGAAACATTAACCAGAGATGGCCTCTCAAAAATAAGTACCATGGGAACTGACTAGGTTTTTCTTTGGGTGTTTTTATTGTTGTATCTGAACTCCACAATTGAAAAACAATTTAAACTTTTTTCAGTTTTTTGAATAGAAATTCAGAGTGCATGATTAAGTTAGTTGCATTCTTATTTATGGGCACCTTAAAAATCTTCAGAGCAGTTTTTTAAATGCCTAGGATATGCTGCACATGATCTTTGCAGCAAGAGAAAATAGGGCAGGAAATTATGCTAAAGGGCTACCCACAGTCAGTCTATTTTTTTTTTTTGTCCCCCAATAGCAAATATTTTCATCCTTCATTAGTAGTATAGCACAATGACATACCAAGTCATAATAGAGCTTTTCAGTTCTTTAGAACATGTCATTCATATACATCACCCAACATTTCTTTGAATCTATGACTTAGGCCATGCTGTAATCAATCAAAACCCCTGAACCAGATAAATTAAATTTTTCTAGAGAGATGGAAAAATTTTCTGTCTACCTATGTCCTTTTTTCAGCCTGTGGTACCACAATACTGTGGCTTTTTGTGTCCAGATGAAGCTCAGACTCTGGACTCTCATTAAGGATCAGTGGATGGCCTAGGTAAAATAGCTGTTTTCCCTCTCCTCCCCCTCAGGTCTTATCAGTTCTGTTTGGGATTAGATTAGCTGAAGGTGGACTGTGCACTACTCGGTGATCATTCAGGATACAAACCTAAATCTGCACCTGCTGTGTGCAGACATTGCTTAGCAAAATTGAAAACTTACTATTAATTGCCTCATAGGTAATCTGCCTAAAACTACTCAGGATGGTTTTTCTTCTAGGAATAAAATCTGAGAACAGAAGACATAATTCTATGTCTTTCATATAATTTTTATTGTGTCCTTTCTAGTTGAATCTGTTACGCATATGTTGCATATAAAATAGTAGATCTTTTTTATTGTTCTGATCTTTTCAGCTAAGCATCTTTAAAGAAATACTGTCAGGGCTTCCCTAGTAAGACAGTGCCCAGCAGAAACACTATATTAGGGCTTAAAGCCTTCACTGTCACTGATTGGAGAACATTCAACTCTCGCTTTTCTGTTAACAAAATCCCGTGCCTGCAATCAGGTGCCATCTCCCTATTCTATTGTGCTGTGTCACCTCTGAATTGCTTCTAATTTCCTTCCTCAGCTTTCAGTTTTTATCCTGCCTTGAGGGCTCTTTGCAACTCTAGGGTCCCTTCGCTGTCTCTCTGTGCTCCCTGATTAGGGCCATCTGCTGGTTCCACATATTATCCCAAGCAAATCCTCATTAATGATGGAGATCCTAAATGTGATCATAGTGGTGGAATCTGCATTTGTGAGGTGGAATATCTATTACTCACTAAGGGATTTGGGGCAGGCCCTTTTCTCTGAAAAGTAATGGGGGTTGTACTTCTACTTCCCTATGTGACAAAGGGATTGTGAAGATTAATTTCTAAAATTACGTTTCTTCAAAGGATTTGAAGATGCTCAGCTAAGCATCTTTATAAAGGTGACTTATAAGCATGTTGCTCACTGTGAACTAGATTTGTTTGAGATGCCCTAGAGCAGAGATGATCTGATTTGTCTCTAGTCACTTTGGAGATTCTCTTCCCTTCAGGGGAGGTGTTGGAGCACAATGTCCCACCCCAGCCACGGTATGAGATAACATCCAGTGTGTGCCTTCATTTATTCTTCTTCTTCAACCCTCAGGAACAGTAACAAATGTACAGAAGGGCAAACGTGCTCCAATCTAAAAGAAGTCACCAGAGATCCCAGTTCATTAGGGCCTTGCACACTCCCTTCAAAAGCAAGTTTGATGATGTCTATAGTAATGCATAATGCACTTGCAAAAATATATGTGAAATTAAGATATCTTTATAGTAAAGGAGCATTGAGTGTTCCTAAATTTTTATGTACGTCTCTCGTGTACGTAAGTTATGTCTTTCCTGGAAACTTGAGAAAAATTTCTGCTTTGATTTTAAAGAACTGTTTGATCTTGTACATACAGTCTAATAATCTAGTCTTTTTAGATTAATTCCTTCCAAAGTGAGGAACTGTAGGCAATGATTCCCTGTAATTATACTGCTTTTTGTGCTGTTTTCCAGGACTTGTCTGTCCACAGTGTGGTATTATTTGCCGAGCATAATTTCAGATGTTGCATGTGCTATATTTAAAAAGGATTCATCTGCTTTTGTTAGTCCAGCTTTAGAAAATTCAAAAAGAAAACCATCTGCAAAAACATCTCTTTAACTAATTTTGCCATGAGAGTTGTGGTGATGCTAATGATAATTATACTAGAGTTAGAAAATACACTTTTTTGTTGTTGTTTGGCAAGTAGAATTAATTAATCATAGCACAAGTTTCTCATAAAAGTCCTCTGGATTATAGGTTTTTGTCACAAAATCTACGAGTTTATTCCTAATCATGTATACAAAGATTGCCATATCTGAGCTGTTTCTAAGTAGAATTGATTTTCACAATGCCTCTGTTTAAACTGTGCAGCATGTTGTCTGAAAGTCGTGGTCTTTCCCTGCCTTTCAGGCTTGCGCAGATGGAAAGGACCAATGGCTCCTTCCTCATGGACAGCAGCTCCACCACAGGAAGCATGTAAGTAACTCAGACTCACTAAGGCTGGCAGGAGCTTTAGTTACAGATTCATGGTATAATCTTCATCAGTTTCAACACAGGACTTAGTCCCAGTGAAAGCAACTAATAAGTGTTAGCCCGAGGATGCCTGCGTAAGTTTAATTATTCCAAGCACCAGTTGTAGAAGTTGGTGATGTTCACTTGATGATGTGTGGGAGCTCTACGTTTGTCAGCCATTCTGCTTCAGATGTGAGGATATTTCATGTGACTGGTAAAAGGCCACAGCTCTGTAGGTTCTACTTTTTATTCCTTTTCTGCTTTTATTGTCGTATAAAAGAAAATAAATCCTTTTCTAGGCTTTTGCTAGACGACTTTCTTATTAAAATAAAAAATCATCTGCACTTTGAAGATTCTTCATAGCCAGAACAGTGTTTCTACTTCTTGTTTATGTTTCAGTTTTCTGGCTGCTGATCCATCTGTTTGTACCTGGAATTATACTATGTAATAAACATAGTCCTCCATTAATTTTACCAGTGCCATTTTCTTTCTTTTTTTTTTTTTTTAATTATGTGTCACTTTTATTGTAAAAACCTTAATTAAAATGCATTGGTAAACTTGGAAAGCATGGAACCCCTTGAATTGCTAATGAATTAAGTACAATTTTTTTGAATGTAAAAACAAATGTTTTAACCTCACTTTATCATCAGTTCAGTTAATTAAATCAGTGTTGTAGGACTCTGCCTCTTCTAAGTTTTTAACAAATACCATCAGCATTTTTGAAGAGGAAAGCCAAAATTGTTCTTGTTCAGCTGTAGTTAGAAAATGCTGTTGGTCTCAGTAATACTTTCATTTACTGTTTTAAAATCTAATAATGAAATTATTTTATCCATGAGTGTACTTACATTTTGAGATTTAAAATACTTTGCTTTAAAAAAGCACATGACCCCCTTTAAATGTTGCCTCTTTCCCAATTAATTAGCTCTATTTACATACCAAATAAAACTTTTTTTCATGTGAACTGTTTTAATGTGTTTCAGTCATTGGCTCACTCACCAGTGAGAGAAATGCAGCCAAAATACTCCCTTTTGATTTCCCTTCCACAAAAAAAAAAGAGCAAACATACTGTCATTTGGCACGAAAGCTGGAAACTTGAAGGCACCTAAATGCTCATACACTTGAGTTGTGTATTTTGAAGTTAATGAGCGTACTCATTTACAAAGACCAAACATCCACCCATCCCAATGGTAAAAGGCAGGTGTATGCTTAATTTTTACTGGCAAATCACTTGTTGATTTTAAAGCAATTTCCCTGCATTCCTTTTCCTTAGAAAAAGAATTAACATGGAAAGCTTGCGTACCAACATGTGATAGGTACCTCTGAATATGGGTCTCGGTCAGAGGACTGTCACACAAACAAAATACAGACAAGAGAGTAACCTTGTGCACAATGGCACCTTCTGTTTAATTTGCAGATTACACTGCATGCTTTCATTAAGGCTTAAGTACTGAAGTACTCAAAATTCTGAAGCCCTGTGGTTTGAAGTTTAAACTATTGTCGTAGAATCATTTAGGTTGGAAAAGACCTTTAAGATCATTAATCCAACCGTAAACCATGCATCTGCCAAGTCAGCCACTAAACCATGTTCCCAAGTGCCACATCTACCTCCCTTAAGTACCTCCAGTGATGTTGACTCAACCACTGCCCTGGGCTACCTGTTCCAGTGCTTGACAGCCCTTTTTGATGAAGAGGTTTTTCCAGAGAACTACAGAGCTATGAAGTTTTTATCCCTGTTTGGATCAGAAGTTGCTAAAACATTGGGAATTTAGGATTATAGTTCAAATCTATTTTTATTTTTTAAATGCCATTTAACACAGAAATGGGGATGGTTGTAATCATTCTTATATGGATGGAATTCGAAGGAGCAATTTGAAATGCATGTTTTTTCAGTTCAGGTATAAACCTCTGAGCCAAACTTCTTTTTTTTTTACAGTGTTATCTCAAACATTCAGGAAACAATTACTGAAATCAAATTCTTTGCTTCTCATAATTGGATTTGTCTTTCATGATCTTATTTTTATTGGTCCTGAAGAGTCCTTCAGTTTACTGTGAATGTAGAACAGAGGCAGTATTGCACTTGATTTTGAAAGTTACTGCTTTGGTCTTATCAGGTTCACCAGCTCAGCAACAGTACTTTTAACGTTCTTCATGCTTCAGAGATTATATGTAAGAAGTCATCTACATTTGAATAAGAGAACTTCTGCTTTTAGTTAAAAATAATGACTGTATTTTCAGGAATGTTTTGCAATATGCCATTTGATTAAGAAAGCACTCATCAAAGATAATTCTTGGGTTTTAACTACCCTGTTTTCTTGAATGTCATTGTGACTTCTATCTCTCTGACTAAGCTTTTCTAACCCTCCCCTTTCCTATAGATATGTGAATTCCATTAAAAAATGCATTTTCCTTAATCAGAAAAATAGTTGTAGATAGCAAAAAAGGGCACAGTCTCTACTGTAGTATGTCCAGCTTCTTTAAAAACATTCTAATGCTCTCATGCATGAATTTTCTGGTACAAATTAATAGAAATGTTTTCCTTTCATGTCACCTTCTCTTTACATTAGAAAGTTCTAAATGTTTAGGCTAGAATGGTGTGATGGAATTTATTTGGCTTTAATTCATGAAAAAGCATCTCTGTCTTTAAAGCAGACTTACCTATTCACAAAGGAAGATGAGCATAAGGAAAAAATTAAGTCTTTACAACAAAGAATGATAAATAGTGTTCCTAACAGAAAGCTATGCCTCACAATTTGATTAATCATGGTGTAGTAGAATGAAAATAAGAATTGTTAGGGAAATAGGACAAGAGTGTAACTCTCTTATTCCTGTAGTGCATGAACTATCCTATCCAGCCCATACTGAAGTTAATTGCACTGGGCATAATATAAATACTTTCAGAATAAATGCAGATGCTTAGTAGCTGTTTTCTGGTTAGTGGCTTTACTACCAGTTATCTTCATGTCTGCAGCATTGTTGATGCTATTTCACACTCATCTTAAGGCAGAGCTGGAACATATTTGAAATTTTATTTGTTAGGGAACTCTGCACTCAGGTTCAGAGGTAGGAACAGATTCAGAAGTGAAGGCCATTGATACTTTTACCTGGCACTGCTACTTAATGTGATGTAAGTAAAACTGGAGCCCCAGTATGTAGTAACTGAATACTGTGACATGATGTAAGTGGTTAAAAGGTATCTTGTCACAATGAGAAATTTGTTTCATGTGATGGTAAGATTGGGAGAAGAACAAGTAAATTAGACAAAGTGTTTTTGAGTACCTTTTTCATCCTTATTCTGGTATGTCTCATAGGATCAGTAGGTCAAGGTACACTTTATTTGGACTAAAACTCATGGTGCTTAGTATGAGAGCTACAGCAAAAATGAAAATTGTCAATGAAGTAAGTTCCACATCTTCCTATCTTACATCCAATTTAGCAATCAGTTTTCTTAATCGCATAAAATAATGCACTGGTGAAAAGTGATGATTAGGAAATCTGAATTTTTCTTTCTACAGCATAGTGCAATAAAAGGGAGGTTATATGCAGCTTTATTTGCCTCTTGCTTCCTCTATGCACAATGCATGTTTTGGAATAGACATGTTGAAAATATATGTCCAGAAAGAGAATAGGATACTTCAAAGGCTGTTTTCCCTGGGCTTCTTTGTTGGGGTGTTCTTTTCCTCTGAGATGTACTTCTTTCAAGTCTGACCTTCTGGGATATCTTGTTTGCTGCTTTTTACTATGGTGAAATGCAGAATAGGAACTGCAGCCTCTGCTGTCGAAGGACTTTGTGTACTTCTAGTTGTTTCTCAAAGCACACAGGGTATTCAGTAAAATAACCACCAAGAAAGAGTGAGCAATTAATTTTTATGCGATGCTTTTATTTTGATTGCTGATTGCGATCTCCTACCATTTCTACAGAACAATGTCCCAGATTCTCAAAATGAAAGTATTTGCCTGGCATAGAACAATGACCTTATGTTGTAGGTCATTTGAAGCCCTGTCCTGGGACTCCTGTGCTACTAATGAGTCTATCCTAATTACAGTCGTGAGGTTTGTTGGTGCAGGTTCAAGGTTGTGTTTTTTCAAACTAGTAATTTTGCAAGACAGACCAAAGGTAGAACACATGGTAAAAATACACTTTTGCTTCAGAAGACTTCCTTTATCAAGTGCCTGTGAAAAAGCGTGCTGTCAGTTACAATGTGTGATGCCTAAAAAAAAGAGCAATCAATATTTGCAGCCTCTCCAGTAAGCTTTCTGAGACTCTGAACCAGTGGGAGAGGAAGGAAATGCAGTTTTTTCTAGACTGAATAACTGTGAGACCAAAATATAAAATTACCTGTATTTAACTGTGTTGATCTCATCTACTGGATCACAATACTGTCAAAAGTATGTAAGCATTTACCGTGTAAACTCTTTTTTTAAAGTGTTTATAAGTTTCATTAAAAAATTAGGTTACACCTAATGCAATATCTTGACAGAATCTCAGATTTAACAAAGTCAAATAAATACAATAAATCCATCTTCACAGAGCCCTGTTTTCACAAAGATCCATTTTAGACGACCTAAATTTTGTTTATAAACTAATTCACCATTTTAAATCATAGGCAGCAGCTTTTTGATGCCTAATTAAAATAACCAGACTAAACTAGATCAAGTAAACGTTTCCTGACATCATCAACACCCTTGCACAAAAGAAGGCTGTATGTGTACTTACACAGTGTCACTTAAATTCACATGTAAACGGTGCTTTGAAGCCCGGATGATAAAGCTGTGTTCTCTCACCTGCCTGCTTTAACACTGTTTTTGTGCTCACCCAAGGTGGGACATTGAATTGCCAGCACTCTTGGCTTGCTGTGGCCATTTCAGTCACAGGGTACTCCGCACGTTTTGCAGGGCTGTGCCCCGCAGAGTTGGAAGCCCCCAGAGGGGTTACCTCACTTTGGCAAAAATTTCGTTATAAGGGGTAGGGTATTTTTGTCAGGATGACTAAAAGGTAGAGAAGTACAATGAGGTTTTAATTATCTCACTGGGACCTGATCCAAACTCCATTAACTGCACTAGCCTTTGTTTTAGTTTTAAGTAGACATGAAGTATTAATGAAAAATAGTAGTGATTATGAGTTTCCCTGAGATCACTCAAGTAGTGAAGAAGATAAAGCAGTTAAAGGCTTTTTCTTGTTTTGTAGATGGAGGGGNCTGTTTCTTTCTGTTTCTTTTTCAGCTAACGCTCTTGGATATCACTACTCTTTTTAAGGAATTAAATGCACATGCAACCCCAATCATATTTAAACTCTCTCTATATATATGTATTTAATGAAAAACTCATTAAATTTATTCATCTGCAGGGAAGATCCATGTTGTCATTTCTTCTCATGAATGTAGTACTGACTACAGCCAAGATGGATAAGAAATAAGTGAATGCACATTATTTTCTTTAAACTTTCTACTCATTTTTAAAAGCAAAATTCAGTAATTAGGTTTTTAATCCAGTGGGCAAAACTGTCACAGGCTATATATTTTTTTTTGTTTGGATTTTTTTGGCAGGCATAATGTTACTTGATGTACATTTCTTTGATTGTAAGAGTCTAAATTTTCAAGTCTCCATGACAAGTTGGAAAATAGAAGGCCACATGATAGCTTTGGGTAGATAATGAATAGTTATACTTGGAAGAAGTAATTTGGTGTTGTTCTACCATAAGATTAGTCTTCAGTACAAATTTTGTCTTAAGCAGTACTACAAAGAACAAAATCATTTTGCTAAATGATAGAAATACTTTTCCAAGAGACACACACCAGGAATCAGGATTTATTAAATCTTTGGCTATTTTGTCTTGCTTCTAATACTGATGATGCTTTTAAATTGATATTGATATACTGAGCTAACAAAAAATCTTGGTTCAACAGGATAAAATGAGGTTTTTCATTACACAAACAGTATTTATGCAACTCTCATCTGTTCCTATCACATGCATTTTCTCCTTTTCTCCCAAGAGTTTGAACTTATTTCTGAGGAACCCCTAGATCCATATGCATGGCCTGTAAGACACCTGATGTGTTTTATTTGTATGTGCATTTATTTATAGACTGTTTCTCAGCACAGAAATAACTGCTGTTTCTTCCAGGGTATACTTTCCTAAATAACTGGTTTTACTATTCATTCAAATGAGACTGTATTTGGAAATTCTGTGGTGAAAGATGTTAAATTGACTGACAGGAAATTTTAAAAAGCCTCTTGAAAGGTTCCATCACACTTTTATTTGGAAAAGGAATACTTTGCATATAATGAACTTCTGATTCTTTACGTGTGCTTTCAAAGGCAGTCCTAAGGATGCTTTTCATTCCATAACTGGTTGATAGCAGCATTCACAGCTGCTACTTCCCAACAATAGGAGGAAAAAGTTAGCACATGAAATAGTTTTAATATGGAAGAGTCTCTTTTCTGAATGATATTTGAATATGTGCATGCATACTGCCCATGTGTTTGTCAATCTGCTCTGACCATACTTTAACTGTAGGAGATCTTTAGGGTAAAGCTTGTAGGGACAATACAAACTTCATGGTATCGTAAGGTATGCAGTCACTGGTTTGTAGTCAAGTGAAGGGGATCATTTAAGGAGGGTTTTCTTCAGCGTTTATACAGCTGCAGCAATCTCTCTCTTAAAAAATGAATAGTATGTGTTTTTCTGTTGTTGATTCATCCTTCTTGAGTAAGCAGGCAAACTGGTTTTAGGATGTGGTATCTTTCACTTTCTATCCATCTGACTTCATTTATGGAGAAAAGCCAGCAACTTGGAGAGTAAGGCACATCTATACAAAAGCAAATTCACTTGAGTATTAAAGCATAATTGAAAGTGTCAGGACTTCTCTATCTCTTTACCAGAAGGTAATTTCATATGAGTCAGGAGGAGGACAGTGTTATAGTTTATTTCTGTCCCTGAATCTCCAAGAAGGAAATCTGCTACCAATGCAGAATTTCAAGGTATTGTATGTGTGTATCAAAATAAGGGGAGAAAAATGGAATGTTTTTCTCGAATTTTAATGGGACTTTTATTCTCTAATTTTATTAGGTAAATTGAGCAAACAAAAATTATCTCCTAAAAATTTCAAAAATGTCACATATTGTTTAAAAAATGGCTCTAGCAGATGCTTGTTTGTTTTATTTCTTTTTAAGGCATTTCAAATCAGTCATCTTTGGTTTATATTATCTCCAGTTCTTGTTTTCAGTATTCCTTTTCAAGCCACTAGCAGCATTTGTTCTTTTTGCATAGATTAAACTGATCCTTTACTATAGATAAGTCTTTCTTTTCCTGTGCGTTGTATGTTTATATGGTTTCCTTTCAGTATTTTTTTTAGGCTTAATTCCTTCTTGCTTAGTCCTTTTCCATAAACAAACAAAATCCCTCAACTTGATAGAGATGTTTGCTCACATAATAAATGTTTTACTGCTCTGTCTTTATCTGTGTTGTTTTATTGTTTCAGAGAGGATGAGCATGCCCTTATCCAGCAGTATTGTCAAACACTGGGAGGAGAGTCACCTGTGAGTCAGCCGCAGAGTCCTGCTCAGATACTCAAGTCAGTGGAGAAGGAAGAGCGGGGAGAGTTGGAGCGTATCATTGCTGACCTTGAGGAAGAGCAAAGGTCTCATAATCATCCTATTGGTGTCTGAATTGTCATTTTGTTGTTGATTGAGCCATGCAGGTACTATGTTGAAGATGAGAAAGGCCTGGAAGTCACGATTTTAGCAAAAAAAAAAAAAAAACCAACAATCCACAATCAAGGCATATGTTGTGCGTAGCCCGGCTCTGTTAGATAGAAGAGGGAGCATCTGTGAAAAAAAGAAATTAGTTTCACTTCTACTTCACTGCCTGTTTTTTAATCCCCCATAAAACAAGTCAAAGCATTGTCTTTGTATGAGCTATTAGTTGGAGGTGCTAACATCTTTTCATCTAAGAAGTCTTTCATTTTCATTTACTTGATTAAGTCATCATTCTCCTCCACTTTTCAATATCCCAGGAGTCTGCAGATAGAATACGAGCAACTAAAGGAGCAACACCTCCGGAGAGGAATAAACCCTCTTGCATCACCTCCTGACTCCGTTGTGTCACCTCAGCATGCTTCTGAAGATGCCGAGCTCATTGCTGAAGCTAAACTCCTAAGGCAACATAAAGGTCGTTTGGAAGCAAGGATGCAAATATTGGAAGATCACAACAAACAATTGGAGTCTCAGCTTCACCGGCTACGGCAGCTGCTTGAGCAGGTACTTGTACACTTGTTTCTGCACAATGGATTTCTTGGTGGAGCAAAGGCATTGACATTTTGCTGCAGATATTTTCACCATACACTCTTGGCCTGTTGCAATCAATCATTTCTAACAAGATATTTTTTCTTACCCTCTAGAATAAGCCATGGTTAAAGTCAAATGAACAGAAAATTATTACAAGTGCTGAAGTGATCATGGGAACTTACGAAATATTGAGAATAACACAAACGAGCAATAGGTTTTCATTAATTAAAAGGCACCGGAAGAAAATATATACCCTACTCCAAGTAATGATGCCAGCCACATCCCATGTTTGACTTCAGTTTTCCCAGACAATTTCCTTAAATAATACGTTTATTTGTTGTCACAGTTAGTCACTCAAACTTCTCTTCGCATGCCAGAGACAGATGGCCAAAGATATGTCTGAAATACAAAGGAGCAATTAATTACATTAAAATCCAGTTCCTCTTGAGTAGCATAATTTAGACCAATAAGCTACAGCAGTGGTCTTGCACACAAGGAGTGCTGGAGGTAAGAGCCTTTTATCAAATGCCGGTAGCTGAAGATCATAGGGTTTCCTTGTTGGCAGAAAGATCACTGATTGCTTTGGAAGTCAGCATGTGCACACCTGGGTTATAGAAATAACAGCAGCAACATACACCAGCTGCCATTAGAGATGGTAGTTTGTACTATATCGTGTGGAAACTTGAGTAATGAAGATAAATTTGTGTGAATGTTTTCTTCTAACTAATCATTACATTTGGGTCAGAGTACAATAAGGCAAGTATTTCCTGCCTTCCATGAGTCAGAGGACTGGCTGTATGTAGTAGAGGATTTAACTAAGCCAAGAAACAGGCTACATAAACCAGGTATCAAAATGGCCTAAGTTCCTGCTGTAGATGATACACTCATTACAGGGATTAAGGTATTTGCTGTTTGTTTCCCTGTCTGACTTTGTCATTTTTTCTAGTAGTTTTGTCTGAACAGGATTAAGATGCATCTGTTCCAATGACTTCCCTACCGCTATAGAAGAGTTAATTTTTTTGTTGCTACTGTTATTCTAGCATCTTTAATCGGTGTTTGAGTAGATGAAATATTTCATAGGGAAGATAACAACTCGTGCATTGTTAATAATAATTTATGAAGTAAAGATCTTGGGATATGTGGCCAATACTTGGTCTTTCAGAGAAGGGTTTAAAATCTGCAAAGAAACATAGGTTGAATAGAAACACAAAAGTTCTGCCAAACCCATGGTCACTTCCAGCTTAGTGCTTAGCGCAGAAACTTGTTCACCCCTTAAAACTTTTTTTTTTTGCCTAATGTAGCTGAGGATGATCTTACAGTTTTGTAATCTTTTTGGAATCCTTATACCATTCTTAATAACACCTTTAGGGTATACATTTTTGTTGTGATAAGGTGGGTAGGAGAAGGGACAGTAATTCTTCCATATCATTTCTGCCTTTGGAATTTTCTAGGCATTCTGCAGCTTTTGGGTTCAGATAGGGTAAAGCAGAATAGAGGTGACCTTTTTCAATATTTCTGACTGTTTACACCTCATTTACTGTGTACTGTTGCTCTTTTTCTTTCTGTCCAAATTGTCCTGTCTCTGTGGGAGTCATGCCATGCTTCTGATTGTTCCAAGTATTATTTCCTAAGGTCTTTGTTTCTCCTCTGTCATTTAATAAAGTGGCTGGTACAAAGTCAAGTATATGAGAAGGTCTACATTATTTCTTTTATAACATACCTGTGGCTTTTTAATATTCCTTTCTATACATATCATTACTTAATTTAGTGGATGTTTTGCAAGCTGTTTCCAGAATGTTGAAGCAACTCCCCTGATGGGGATTCAGAAATTATAAATAATTTAAATTTTTAGTGATGTTCTTTGAAATATGTTTTGATATTAATAGAATTATGAAGCAGCACTGATTTCCATTACTGCCCCCTTTCTGAAAAAATGACCACTCTTCAGCATGTTTGTTGTTCTGTCAGCTTGGCCACTACCATTTATGAAAGCCTTTATCTCTTTCACTGCTTGGGGAAGGACTTTATTGGAAGCCTATTTATATTTATTTGTTTCTTTTGCTTTTACTGGCTGTCCCAGTTATTTTTAGTGGATAAAAGGAATACCTTTTCTTATTAATGAGATGGATGATTTGCATGAAAGATGCTCATAAGTCCCAATCTCAAAATATATAACAACAGTGTAATTATTAGCATTATCTTTGCCATAGATGGCATTTCATGCCATCTCTGTTTGTCTCTTCTATGACCAGCAAGTCTCCCCATTCCTCTTCTCCACTAGCCTCCTGACCGTTGTTTTATACCACTGAGTATAAAATACTGGGACGTTTTTTCTCGAAAAGATTGGAATGAGTCTGTCTACACAGATACTCGGGTAGAGAGTTAATGAAAGTTAGAAAGTTTCATGTAGTAACTGTTTAATCTAGATGAGAGCATTCTAGGACATTCTTCAGAGAGCACCTTTAGCAGAAATATGCATGCATCCTCACTGCACATTTGTCTATTTCAGGTCACAATTCTGAGGTTACCATACTATTTTTATTTTAGCAAGCCCAAAGGATTGGTAGCTGTCGCAGTATGTTGTCATTTTTGGCAGCCTGATTGATTAGGGTGCCAAAGAGGAAGGTGAAACAGAACTGGCATGTGACAGCTTTGATACCAACATGTTAATCAGACAGAGAAAAAACAAAGAATTCATTTTCATTTTTCTTTCTCCAGCCTTTCTAGATACTGCTTTTGCAAAGTTGAAGTGAGATCTCTTGTAAAGGGCATTTAAAGTCTCTTTGGATTTTTCTCTGTTTTTTCCTGAGCTACTCAGTAGAGGTTTCATATAGAATTTGATATTGAAGTTAGTCGGAGCTAAAATCATCTGTCAACAGCTGTATGATCAGACTAAGAGAGTAAATAGGGGCTGCAACTCCCTCTCCACCTGAAAGCAGAGGAGCTTTATCAGAAGAGCACAGGAGAGTTTGTTTCTTTTGTAGCTGGGAGAAAAAGTCTGGAGCAAGAAGAAACTTCTATAATGAATGTGGTAATAAAATTGGTGTTTTTGAGGTTTCCTGTGATTCAGAGTGGGGACACTGAGGTTTAGTTTGGTTTTTATGAAAAGTAGCAGAAGTCAAGGAAAGAGCAGGTATGTATTAGCCATCCATTAAGACATGGAGCACTTCAGGCTCTTCTTTGAGAAAGACACCAGCAGGAGGCAAAGTGAAATAAGGCATTGCAGATTAAAACTGGTTGAAATAAATATCTCCTTTGAAATGCTTTAAAAAACTTCTGTAATACAGAAAAAAACCTTACAATTTCAGAGTTTTCTGGAGAAGAACTTATCTGTCCCTTCATATCTTTGTTTGGTTTTGGCTAAAAAGAACTTTGAAAACTCTCTGAGACTGGAGTTGGAAACCTCTCCCTCATCCCTATAGAGGCATGCTCAGTATCCCTGCCTTTATTTCTTTCAAGAAGAAGCAGCAGGTATATATTAAAAAAACCTAGAACTGTTTTCTTTTGGTTTCTGGCTTAAGAGTTGTCTGCTGAGTTGTTTTGAGTAAGAATACATGAACTTCATGGTGGCTGAGAATAAGAATACATGAACTTCCTGAAGGCTGAAGTGGGTTATGATGGAAGTGCTCATATTTTGTAGGTGTTATGCAATTGAAGTCAAATAGAATATGATTTTCTACTGTTATTTTTCTCAAGTTCTCTAACAGTAAAATTGTAAAATCATATAAGTACATGCAGATATATCTGTGTCCTCAACTGGTTTGCATTTAACATTTTCCGGTATCTGATTATTTTATTAGGGCAATTGTACCACTACCACAAACGTTCACTTTCTGCTCCAAACCCCACTCTTCAGCTGCTTAACAATATTGTCCTTAATTTGGAAGAAGAGTTTGGTTTGTTTTGGCTTTTCTTTTTATTGCAGTCACTGGAACTATGTAGTGCAATGTTTATCAGTATATTTAAATGAAAATGAAGTAATCAGACATTGCCCTCTGATTAGAAGATGGTGGTTTTGTGGTTTTTGACTTGTTTTTAAATCCAACTGCAATATTTCGTTCTGACTGCTGCAGCAGTATATGGTACATCAATGTAAGGTATTCCAAGTATGTTTTGTTTTCTCTCAGTTTATCCACTGGTAGTCCTTGTGCTCCGCAGTGCTCTTTTATCACAATAGAACTACTAAGTGGTACCTTGACTAACTCATCACCTGAGTTTGTAGGCATTTCCTTTCTATCTATCCACGTGAAGTGTTGACTATGCAGTGCCTCACTATCCTTGACTGAGCCTATGTGTTGCTGTACTGCAGTTTTGTATGTCCAGCACAGATCTTCTCATTCACCCTCAGTCATCTGTGCTCAATTTGTTCATAGTTGCTGCTTGAACATGGACAGAGATCTAGTCCAGGTGCAAGTTTGCATTTTGGATGATTCACATTCTCTCTGTTCATCTGTTTGTGGGATGGGCAAGCAGTCACTCTGCTGCTGGAGTTAATTTTTTTGTTCTGTATTGAAGGGACTCTTAGCCTTTGAAGAATTTGCTTCCTCTCTTTACCATTACAGCTCTAACATCTCGAACAGTGGCTCCTGGCAATACAGAATTGCCTGGGTTAAATTATCCCAGGCTTCGCTGATTTAAAATCACCACATTCATTTTACTTAGTCTCTCTAGCTGAATTGAAGCCTGGTACTGAGTAGCAAATTGCTTAACTACTTGATAGTAATTCACTGTTCATAGAAGTGTCTTGACAGTAAAATCCTTCTCTGGCTTGAAAACATTTCCATTTTTCTTTGTCTTTTATGCAGACTGATATTTCTTGGTTTATTCTTTTAGTCAAAGCTGGCCCTTAGTATTGTCATGCTGAAAAAGATGAGATTTAGAGGAGCAAAAGATTTGCTGAGCGCTCAAGGGAGCATTTTCTTCTGTTTCTCACTACTGTATATGGAAGAAAAAGTATCTTTCATTGTTCAACAATCTTCAGTTTTACTGAAGATTGTTTTTGGTAAATTACAAGCTATCTCAAGAAATTGAGTATTGCAGTTGGGGCTGTGAGGTGCAAAGGAGCAAACTTGTGCACAAATTAACAGCCATTCTGTATTCTAGCTCTGCATCAAGTCTCATAGCTGTTCTAGGTACTTGCTTGGTTTCAAAGACCTTAAAAGCAATGATCTTTTGTATTACTTCAGTATCTGCTTTTGATACATTTACTTAAATAACCAGCTCCTTAAGCTGTTCTGAAGTAATTTGATGATTTGCAATCAAAAAGTTAAGTGATAGCAGCAACAATTTCAGCTACATCTACCTCAGATGTAAATATTATTTCACTTATTTCTGTTTTTTTCAGAACAATCACTTCCGGAGCTCAAATACAGTATTACTAGTCTCTTCCGCAAAAGAATTTTTAAAAGAAGGAAGGAAAAGAAGGGAAAAATGCTTGAACAAGGTCACTTCCAGTATTTCTGAGCTGCTACGGTCTTTTCTTATTTTCTGTCCATATATGGATACTTAAATGTAATCTCAAACACATACATGGTTACACCTAAATGGAACATCAGTGTCAGTGATTCTTCAAGTGAATTTAAGAGTCCAGAAAAGCTTCTTTCTCAAAGTTATTTCTCATAATTTTCAGGAGTTTATGTAGTACAAATTTTTATGTTGTACAGATTCCTGCAAATTTGGTGTCTTCCGCATGGTTGAGAAGCAGCATCAGCAGGAGTGATGGCTGGCTACCACTTTTTAGATTTAATGAAGTTGTTTTGAATCTGTCTTGAGTCTTCACTTGATTCTGGAATTCTATAAAACTGTTCATGATTGGAATGGTTGTTTCTAAGCATGATTAGTCATCCTTGTAAAGCTTTTTAGGGGCCCCTAACTGAATGTCCTGTGTGTGTATGTATATGTATGTATATGTCCATGCAGATAAATATAACGCCAACTATCCCATTGTGTAGTCTCTCTGCCGAGTTGGACTGGGAACCTTGGCATACTGTGTGTGTTGTACATTTCATTGTGTTTTTGTGATGCAACAGAACACTATTTTTAACAAGACCATCAACTGGAGCCTTGTAAGAACTGTTCTTAAGTCTAAATTTTCTTCTAAAAAGTTCTTTGTTTGTTGGGGTTTTTTTTACCCCTTAGCAGTTGTATAGACCTAAGCCAACTTTCAATAGTTTGAAGGACAAACAAGAAGGAGCACATAAAAAAGGAAAGAAGCAAGATGGCTGCAGACAACCCCACATTTAAATTATGTGGATACAAGTAACAGAAATGTGTGTCTTGTTGTCTTTACTGTAGCCCGAGTCAGACTCCCGGGTCAATGGCGCCTCTCCCTGCGCTTCGCCCCAGCACTCTGCCCGTGGCTTCCCACTCGAGCAGGACACAAGCTCACAGTTCCATCAGACAGGTGAGTGTTGTGATGAGATAAGTGTTCATGAGGCCATAGGTGACTACTGGATAGGTTTGTTGGCATCTTCTGGAAAGATTTTTAAATCGAAAGGAATGGATCTTTGTGATTCTTCTGCTCAGTGCGGCTGGAGGTGTTGCTTCCTCACACTTGCAAAGAGCTGTGGTATCCTCTGAACCCATGTGACTCTGAATTACAGACTTCTGTTGATAAACTCCTTGGTTCCATCTATTCTGGCCAAGTGAATTTACGGGGCAAATCCATCTTCACTGAAAGGGGAACCAGACTTCATTGGACGGAAGTGGCCAAGAGCTGTTTGTCCTACAGTACACACATGGAACCAAGTAATCTGTCAGATACAGAACCAAATGTCCAAATCATGTAACCTACACTTCCTGTCTGCTTTAAAAATTCTTGTGTAAACTCTGCTTGTCCTGGTATTTTGATGTTCCCACTCCCAAAAGGTTCACATCTTTAGGAATAATTCAATATTAATTGGTACAGGCTCTGCACATAAAGGGATTTCTCTCTTGAAAGATTATTTTAAATTCTCCAGTATCAAAATTCATTAATTTCACTGGAGTTAGCAGAAATAACTACAGATCATTGCATGGTCAAAAGTAGGGGAAAAGGGAAAATATTTTTCTCAAATTATCTTAGGTCCAAGTTGCTCCTGTGTTTATTTTTAAGCCTTGTGTTATAGATAAAGTATTATTTTGTTTCTGTGGAAAGCAGGAAAAATATTCTCTTGCTTACTGAACATATTTCATTCAGCATTGACATCTGCTTTTACTTTATCTGGAAAAACATGGAACTTCTTGGAGTCTGATTTCATGCAGTGGTAGATTTATGAAAGATGCTGTCTAATAGGACTGCCAACAACAGAGCCAGTTATGTTCCCTAACCATTCTCTTGGCTAATTTTAAGCATCATTTTTCAAAGAAATGGCAAGGAGGACTTTAGCACTACTGAAATGGCTGGTACCTGTTGAATAAAGACCATCGAAGATAAATGTTGGGATTTTTTCAGAAAAAGAATGGTGTATTCACTCTGAAAGTTACATGACAAATCATATGCAATTGGAACAGAATATTAATTGAGTAGCTACTCAGTTTAATTCCCTCATCTTGTCAACATTTTATTTATTTTAACTGTAAATTTTTATATACTGTTGCTTGCTGGCAACTTCTTCTAGGTAAATCCTGGATGCAATGGTTAAGCTTTAATAAAAGAGAAATGAGTTTGACTGCAAATCCATAATGTAACTTTCACTTCCTCTCCCAAGGCTGGCAACTATCAGTGATAGTTCCTGCACATTACAAAGGCTTCAGGTAGTGTTTTCCCTTGAAATATAAAAGAGTATTTAACTGGAAGGTTGGATAAGAATGCCTTTTAGAATGTTGTTGTCTTTTTTTTTCTCCTCTTCTTACAAAATTTGGTTTTTTGTTGTCATATCTGCAGATGACTTGTTAGTTCCACCTCATGATACCAACACAGATCTAACAGATGTTATGGAGCAAATCAACAACACATTTCCAGCTTGCTGCTGTAAGTTTAACAAACTATGTCTCTGGGAATAGTATTGAATTCAAGATAGTCTTTTGAAGAAAAAAGCTCATTCTTGTGGTATTGACTAGGAAAAAGAAATATGTCTGAGGAAATTTCTTGTCAAGATATGCAAGCTATATAATTCCATTCTTTAAAATTCCTCCACAGACACTATTTGTGAAGGTAAATAAACGTTCTAAGTGGAAGCGATTCACTATAAGAAAAGCCTGTAGCTCAATGCGGAATTTTCAGAAGTGCCCACATAAGGGAAAAGACATGTAGAATCTCACTAGCTGCTGATAAAAACCTTTTGTAGAACTTAAGTGAATGTAGATTCAGAATTTCTGAATGCAGTTTTTATAATAAAGCTTGAAAAAAAAAGTCTTTAGACAATTAGTCCTTAGACTAATTACTGAACTAGTTATTAAATAGACTGGAGGAAATCTGTGAATGCAGCACATAACGTCTTTCCCTGCTTGAATGTATTGGAACTTGATATTTTATTCAGTGTCTATTAAAGAAAGATCAAAAGGAAAACCAGCTCATTCCTATGCTTGTCTTGTATCAGCTGCCATACTTATCCTCTTACTTTCAGTGTCACTGCACTTGCAAAAGTGAGGAGCTATCTCATGTATTTTGGTGGGTTTTGTAAAATACGTTTATACATATACATGTCTCTCTATATATATACATTCCAGCTATTTTGCCTTAGAAAAACAGTAGTGAAAGCTTTGATATATTCTCAAAACTGTTGAAAGTTTCAAATGAAATGTAATAAAAATGGTCAGTTTTAAAAGGCAGGAGTAAGAGAGTGGCTGTTTATGCCCAGTCGTTTTGGAAGCATCAAGACTAAACTCTATGCTATTTCATAAACTCTGTGAACCCTGTTAAAATACCCCTTTTATCTCTTGTACATACATTGCTTAGCTGTGAATAACTGCATCACAGAAGATGCACTTTGCATGTTTTGAAAAAGCAGATTAGGTTCTAGCAAAAAAAGGTTTCAGCCGTCCTTCTTGATTTTTGATGACTTCAATAGTTCAGAGCCCATTGTTCTGCAAATTAAGGATTTGATTCTAAGGAGCATCTTATCTTGAAGTCAACAGCTAGTGGAGCTCTTCAGCACACCTCAAGGACGTGTGTGTATACAAATCAGTATAAATGCAACTCAAGCATTTGTTCTTGGTTTTGCAAATTACTCTCTTGCTGTGTGACTGTACAGCTACTTGGTCATTTGGCCCAAACAAATTTAAAGCAAATTGCCTTGTGTCAGGACAAGCTTGGTAATGATGGCTGTGTTCTCCAGGACTGAAAAACAGAAAAAAATTCTGTGATTCTATGGACAAACTCCTTGAATGAGGCAGGAGGATACTGCAAGTGTAAACCATGGCTGCTTCATATTGTGAAGTGTATCTGAGCATTTAAGATTAAAAGAAGGCACAGTTCCAAATTTCATCTGATTTTTTCCCTGTTGTCAGGCTAACATTGCCCCAATTAGTAGGTACTACTTATGTTTGCTCTCATTCAGTCATTCTATAACATCTTTTACTTGGGAGTAAATTTTTTTGACTGTGTCAGATTCATATCTTAAATGTTTTAGAAGCCTGGAATGAGGATTATTAGTCTAGCCTTCCCAACAAAGTGCATTAGACTCTGAGTTTTGCTAAGGAAGACCATGACAGACCATCTAAGTCCATCATCTTTTCCTGTGGCCGTTTGAGAGGGATCTGTCTTCCCGGCCACACAATTGTCTAACCTGTTCTAGAAGACTTTAAATGATGTAGATTCCATGGACTCTCTAGGCATGACTGTATTCCTAACCTTAAAGAACAACACTCTTACCCTTTTTAATTATACCCAAGCTAAATTTTATCTAAACACATGCAACATCTCATGTCCAATTATTAAAAATAAATACTTTTTCACAACCTCATCTTAACTTGTCTCTTCTGCCATGGCCTTAGCTTCCATAAAGGAATTACTGGAGTTACTAGTATCTGAGCCTTATGCACATAGTTTTTATCCCCTTTTGACCATTTAACAGAGACAGTTGTCTTACTTGCTTTATTTGTTTTCCTGGGTTTCAGGTTATAATTCATCTTTAAATCAGTCTTACTATTTATGCTAAATATCCTTTATGAAGCAATTATTCATATAATAAGGCCAGCAAGGCTTTTAATGGTGGATTTTGCCATTTTGTGGTTTGTTGGTTTTAATTTTTTTGTCCTTCAGATTCTCTGATCATGGATATAATGCCTCTTTTTCCTTCCTTATGTATGTCACTGGTCCTCAGAAGTAGGCAGGTGTACAGCGCTGTGCAGAGATCTTGTCTGTGCATCTGAGTGACGTCCAGAACAGAGCATTTTTAACAGATGATATTGTAACACATCACTCAGGAGTTTATGTGCTTACAGGTGGTGAAAACAAAACAATTCATGTTACCTACATATTTATAATGCTATAAATTTGTTAAAAGTAAGTTTGTGAAGAATTAGACCATTACAGCACATTTCTAGTTAAATGTTTAGTCTTTTAAAGGTAGGTCTTTTTGTTCTTCTGTAGTATGGGATTTTCCCAATAAGGGCTTTGTTTTTAAACTGTCAAGATGCGGAATTGTGTAAATTTCTAACCTTTTTTTTTTCTATTTGCAGCAAGTTTCACTGGCAGACCGCAGGTGAGAGACATGTTTACATACTTACATAGGCATTGGAAACAAAGTAAAGCAAGTGGAAAAGTTCCATTAAAGCAAAGGGCCTGGGGTGGTTTTTGTCTACATTTTTCTCTAGAGGTCTATTTGGAAGCTGGACTGATACAACAGAAAGGCCAGATTCCAGAATATCATGGGTAATAGAAAATTTCTACTAGTTCAGGCACTGCCAAAGATATTATGGTTCTGCAGTTAGGCATTGCTGACCAGATGGAACCAGCTTGCATTTATTGGGGCCAATTAGTTTCAAGCCAGGATCAGCTTGCAGGATCAAAGCTGGTTCTTGCAAAAACATTCCATATGTCCTTGTGCCCTGGTTCCTGCAGCTCCACTTTCAGGAGCTATGGGCACCAGTGCACAAGGATCAGGAGCCACACAGCACCTCAGGCATTAGATTAAGCTGCCTGCTCTGAATAGGCAACCACTTCAACAAGAACTTTAAACACTGCAATATTGTAAACTTAGATTCCTTTTAACCTGAGTCTCAGGCCAATACATGTAAATTTTTAAAATATAGGGATTTTGTAAGATGACATCCCAGTCCTGAGCTGTATGAGCCCAGAGCAGTTAGAAGTTTCTCTGTGTGTCTTAACACGTGGTACTGCTGTTGTTTCACATCACGACAGGCCATGTGAAGTGTTCATTGGGATGTCAGCCAGTGCTTCCTGGCGTGCAGTACAGCCCTGTTCTACAGCCTGCTGGCCGCGCGTTCCGCCTCATCAGAAGCCTGCATGGGACCCCGGGACACGCTGAGCACTCCGACCGCGTGTTCTACTTGAAAGAGTGCAACACTGAATACCCAAAGACGAGGATGTTGTTTTTATAGTATCTTTTTTTTTTCCTTCTTCCCTTTCTATGCAACTGTAAATTAACGAGCGGTGGAATATTTGTCACTGATTTGTATAAATATACAGCCAGGGGAAAAGGGGCAGGGGCTTTATATACATTCTTTTTGATAATCGTAAAGAGAAACGCTTAAGGAGTTTGGAGCAAAACATTACAGTTATACATTCCTTTAAGCTCTTTGCTTTTGCATTGTAAAGTACTCTTAGTTATATTTTCTCACACATGTAATATTCTGTACTGATTATTTATATGCTAACCATCTGACCACACAGATTTCAGAATATCCTTGCATTATTTTCAGCATTGGCATATGAAGTTCCCATAATCTGCATTATTGTTACTGGTTAACAAAAACTGTCATTGGATGAAAGACACAGTATTTTAATTCAGTTAAACAAGGTAAAGTCTCATTTCAAGTCATACTCAGCATCCTCATGTACCTAAGTGGTATTTTTAACTTTCTTTTCATTATTTCCAGCCAACACACTCCATTTGGAGGATTATTTTTTTAAGCCTTACTTTACTTTGAATCAGGAGATAGCTAAAAAGAGGACTTAGATGATAGCTTAAGTTGGTTTTAGTAAGAACTGAGTTAGTGTAATCTTTCCCAACTTTGTTCAGAGACAAAGCTTTGCTGTTCCCTGCTGTGCCAAACCTGCTTCAAGTTTTGGAATTTACAGTCTATGAAGTAAAGCTCATTTCCATGAGATTCCCTTCTTTTGTCTTCCTCTTGGAAATGAAGAGACAATTAGAAAGCCCTTTCCAATACTATTAGCAATGGAACTGTCTCCAGAACTGCAGTGCACTTAGATATTATCATTTGGCATTGTAATCTTGCAGATCATCCTTATCTTTGAAATAATTTATTTATGTAGTTTTGATAAGGATAATTGTGGGAAATTTATGTCACTGATCAGCTGATCTCTAGTTTAAAGATTATGATAAAGAGATTTTAATGCCTTCACAGAGTTTACAGTGCTGCATGGACACTTGCTTTAATTCTAGGACATACCTTTAATTGGTAAAACTGCATGCAATATCTGTCATGTATAGTAGAGAGAAACAAAACTGTGTTGTTCTTAATTATTACTGAAGGAAAAAAACCCTTATCTCAAAACGGTATTGAAAGAGGTATAAAATTCTCTACTGCTACTAAAAAGATGCTAGGGGACATTAAAAGAGCAGGTAAGGAATTTCTAGTGGTTTTGTGAAGTTTTGCCAACTAGACTGTCCTGCACCCACAGTATTTACTCCTGAACTGCTGCTGCTCAAGGAGTGATTCAGGCACAGTGTTGACCACCTTCTACTGTTGGCACTAGTGCCAGTTCTTTCTGAACCCTTTGGCAAATTATTTAACCACTCTGCCTCTGTTTTCCCATCTGTAAAATGGGGATGGTAGTACTTAACCTCTCGAAGGTGATGTAGGACTTAGCATCTGAAAAGGTCTGTAGAAATGCTAAGTATTAGTCTTGAGGAAGTGGAGCAAAGTTGTCAAGGTGAAAAGAGAAGATGCTGGCTCCTATAAATGCTTCATCTATTAAAATGTTATGTAGTTATTCTGAGAAGAAAAAACCCCACATTTTACAGAAGAGGAAAGCCACGACCACCTTTCTACCTCAGACCTATTTCGTAACTAGTATTGGAAATAGCTTTATATTCTGTTCTCTGCAAAGTACTTGGCTTTTATCAAGCTATATAATTCTCTAGGCAAAGAATCCTTAAAAATACTCCCAACATAAGTATAAAAAGAACTCAGTAGTGAATTTGGTGGGTTTTATTTTTGTTCTGAATATGAGGTTATGTATAAAGTTGTTTTTCTGCCTGTGTTTGTATGCATCCTTTGTCCTCTGCTGCCAAGTAAATACTGCTTCAAACACTACATTGTAACATTCTTCCTCTGAGACAATAATAAATAAAAGGAATATATTGCAGTAACATGAGAAAAAGAATGGAGTTCTTCCAAGTTTTGTGGGCTTTAAGGATGGCACATCTCATTGCTAAATGCTGAAAATTTCATTCTGAAGATTAACATGAGCGTGCTATGATAGTCAATTTGTATATCCTAGCTTCTTCTCTGTGTGAATTTATATAAATAAGATAAGCAGTGGTTTTTTTCCTCATAAATCTTGCATATTTTCTCCAGTTTTCCACCTTCAGTGATTTTAGTCTGGAATCTTTCTCAGTTTCATGACAGATAGTAAATCTGATCACTGAGAAGCAGACTGGGGTTTTTTAAGTGTTCTATACATGTATTACAGAGCAGCAACAATGCAAGAAGCCATGTCAAATAGGAGAACTGTAAATTAGTCTTCAGGTTTTTGGTGGCTTTCAGTCAACATGCTCAGCTGAACCACAGCATTAGGTATTCAGTCAGAAAGTATATTTTCTACTCTGTGCTGGTTTGAGGTATTTGCATTAATGCAAATTGTGTTAATGACTATGTTAGAATTGCTACACTTAAAGGAGAAAAAAAGTCCAAAGCCCTAATACTTCTGTTTCCTTATCATAACAGTTGGCACTGGTTTCATGGTTAGTTGTTGGGTTTTGTTTGGTTTTTTTTTTTTTAAACTCTAACAAATGTCAAACATAAGTGTCAAAATAATTACCTTTTCCTTGAGTTTGTAAAAGGATGGTTAACAAGTAAGTTATAGAGAAAGATAGATAATGTTTTTCACATTATTCAAGTGAGTCAGAAGTTAGCAAGGAATTTACCTACAGAAGTAGCAATACATTAAGTCAAATTAAGTTCTATATTTAGAACAATAAATGTGTCTTAGAAGAAGAGACTGCTGGATTAAAACATGTATTAAACCACACAATCTGTCATTTAAAACAAAGTAAACATTTTAATTATATGTTTGTAGAGTTGAAGGCAGCAGAAAAGAGAGGTATGGATCAGTACCAAGGCCTGACTTTGGGAATAATTTGTGAAAGCGCTCCTGTCTACACATTGCACCCTCTGTACCCTGACTGCCAAGGTAGCAGGTGCCAGAGCTCTGTAATGCTGCCACTTAAAAACTGTGCTTTGGTGCTGTGCCACAAAGCTCCTGGCCCTTGACAGGGGGAACAGAATGGCACTTCTCACCAGCCACAGAGCTTTTCTCAAGGGTGTTGGGGACAGGGCTTGGCCACTTCTGGTCCTCCATGCACAATGCAATGGTGAGCATTCCCCTCGCTTCGCCACCCAGCCTTTACCTTTAAGCACTAACCAGCCTCTTATGCTGTTATTTTGTCAGGCCCAGTAAAGCCAACCTGATACTTTTCGTGAGAAGGATTGTGTCTCAGTCCAGAATACACATCTATGCAAAACATCAGGAGGGACACCCTCCTGCACAGCCCAGAATGGATGGTGTTGGTTGATAGCATATCAGTTTAAATTCTCGTTAGAAAACACCCTTAAGCTGTATTATTAACATGTCAGTTCATTTTTTCAGAGAAGATGCAAGATTGATGCATCTAATGAAAATCAGAGGGTAAAAGTCCTTCTGCTGTTGGGGCTTCATCTTCAGGGGAACTTCCACAGTGAAACAATCATCTGAGCGTGGGTGGTATTATTTCTTTTTGGACCAAGAGGAGGCTCTTCAGATGTTCAAAACCAATGAGACACCAGCCCTGCTAGGTCAGAGATACTGGACAAAGACCATCAGAATGCACGTGACAATTTGTGGCACGTCACAGTACTGGGTTGGGGGTTGTGTCCTCTCTTCTGTTTTTTTCTATAGCTGAAAAAAACCCAAAAAACCACCAAAAACCAAAACCCCACCAAATGACAAAATTAAAAACACAAACAAACAAACCTAAGTTCAGCCAAATTAAAAATGTATTACTGTAATGGGCAAGTTTTGGATTTATGCAGAGGACCAAAATATTCTAAGCCTTTACAGTACAAATTACTCCTTGGGAAAGAACTTGTTCATTATATGTATTTTTTGTTCTCTACTTTAATATGGAGTTTCCCTAAGACAAGCCTTCATGAAGGTACCTTTTTGCAGCACTGCAAAACTGAGTAATGGATCCTGGCTCCTGTCAGGCAGAAATGAAGATGTCATGCCATATGGCTGAGAATTCTGTTCCCACAACAACAGCAATAAAATCAGTCTTACAAATCCTGGCAAGGTGTTAACTAGTAACAGTGGGTTATGAAAAAAAACCCCAAACAACTTTTAGGGGGGAAAAATTATTCTAACAGGAAGAGATCTCTTGCATCTTAAAAGCAAAAAAGCTTTCAGTAGTCATCAGCTGCTGTGTTCTTCAAACAATATTCTTGAGGCTGGAAAAGGTGAAATCATTCTTGGCTCACATAGCTTTGGGAGCGTATCTTCTGCCTTTAGTGCCACTTTCATGATGTGCCAGCAAAAATTACAGTCCTTAGAATTTAAATTTATAGATAAGAAAGAACACCTGCGTGCAAGTGCAGCAGCCACCTTCAGAAGGGGTAGGTAGTGTTTTCATCAGCTGCTTTTCGAAACACCTCTGAGACACCAAGAAAGTGAGACAGCAGGAGTGGGCTGGTTCGGATCACTTTTCCCAGGCATCTCAGCACTGTAGCAAACCGGTGCAGCCAACACAAAGATATCATTTAAATTGAAACCTGTTCTATGTTAGTATGCTTACTAAAAGTGAGAATCCAGGAGAGCTGCATAGAATTACTAGCTGTGCTAATCTTGAGTACATTGGACAGGAAAAAAAAAAAAGAAAAAACTTCACACACCACCTTAGTGCCTATGCTTTGCTATCTGTGCTCTCTTACTGTTATCTCTGAATCTGTATTTACAGATTAACTGATCATGCTCCTGTTAGTTTTTATGCAGCCAGGTAAACATTGGAAATGTTTGGTTTTCTGACTGAGGTTGGTTAACCCTGACTGGATGCCAGGTTCCCACCAAAGCCTCTCTATCACTCCCTTCCTCAACTGATGGGGAGAGAAAATATAATGAAAGCTCATGAGTTCTGATCAGGACAGGAGAGATCCGTCACCTAACCCAAAAATGACATATACATGAATAAATAAGAGAACAGACAGAAACGACAATAGTGACTGCCACTGACAATCCACATGACTGATTTAAGTGTGAACAGAAGTAAGGAAAGTTAAAGTGCCATTTACCTTCTTCCAGTCCTCAGGATCTTCCTCTGTTTCCCATGACCGTCCAAAGGTGATTAAGAGTGGTCTTGCAAGGGTATCAGCCACTTCTCCCAGCACTCATGGATATGTCCCAACACATCCCATCAGCAGCTTGTTCAGTACATCCAGTTTGCTTAAGTGTTCCCTAACCTGATTTGTCTCCACCAAGGAGGAGGACATCACCCTTGCTCCAGACTTCTGGCCAGTCTTACTAGTAAAGGTAGAGATGGGATTCAGACGTTCCTGTGCCCTTTTTGCCACCAGGTGCTCTTCACCAGTGGGCTCATGTTTTCCCCAGCCCACTTTTTTCTGCTGATGTACTCATCAAAGTCATTCTTTTGTATCCTGTACCAGGCCTTGGCTTTCCTAACCCTATCCCTGCAGAATTGGGCAGTATATCTGTATTCTTCCTGGTCCCCAAACAGGCTGAAGTCTGCTCTCCTGAGACCCAGGGATGTGATCCTGCTTTTTGCCTTAATCCCTTTGGAATCCTGAGCACTACCATCTCATGGTCACTGTAGCTACAGTGACCCTTAACCTTCACATCCCTTACCCATTCTTCCTTTGTGAGTAGGAGATCCAGCAAGGTCTCTTCTCTTACCAGGTTCTCAGTCACTTATGTGAAGAAATTGTCACCAGTACACTCTAAGAAATTTTCCCTCAACAGTTTCTTGCACGATGTCCTGAAAAAGTCTTTTGCCAGAGAATTGCAACACATGAGTAGAGGGCCTTTTAAACACAGATGATTTGGTTGATTTTGTTCACTACCTCTGAAAGTATTTTGGTGAGCAGTTGTGAGAAGTTTAATGAATGGCAGCAACACCCAGACAAGTGAAAACATCCAGCTGTATATTTCTGTCTCTCCAGTGCCAGCAGCCCCTCTGGAATGGAAAGTGTAGCTCTGACCTACTTGCTTTCAGCAGACTATAATTACAGCACTTATCAATTTTCTATAAAAATACAGATGTGAACAAATAGAAAACCTGCGTGGCTGAAACATGAGCAGAATAACAATGTTATTCCATCCCCTAAATCCCAGTTCCTGCAAAGATGGTGCAGGCAGGCTGAAAAGTAAAACCAGTGAAATGGCAGTAAAATACAGATGGATGTTTGACAGCAGTTATGACCTCTATCTTTCTGAGAGATATTTTTATTCTTATCACAATGACATACTGCTGTCCAAGGTTAGCAATGTATGTCAAAATAACAGTTGAGTTTATTATGAAATACAAGCCAGACTTCATACACAAACAAGATATACCATAGGATTTGTCAGTCTGCTGCCTATACTTGGAATTACTTCCTCCCCAAAATGTCTGCTTGCTTGCTGTGAAAGAAAAGTTAGTGATGGCTTTAGTAGAAGAGAATTATTTTGACTTTCAAACTCATCTGATTTCTGAAAGTGCAGATTGTGCTACCCATTTGGTGGCAAGGAGCTGAACTGGGTGTCCAAAGCTGGACCCAGCACCCCAGCCCCAGTGTCCCCAGATAAAAGGGAATAGTCACTCCCTTTGATCTGCAGATTAGAGTTCTGATAGGACACCTTCCCTTTGCTGCCAGAGTACTCTCCTCATGGACAACACGTGACCGTCCATGGAAAAGGCAGTAGGTGATAGATGAGGCTGCTGACTTCCAGGTTAACTCGCTTAACTCAGAGCTTGGTAGCATTTGGCAAAGAAATTCTTCTGATAACTATTCACATTATTGTTACCGCAGGCAGTTTGGTTCTCTTTCACTGCAAATCACAGTACTTATAACATTATTTAGAAAAATGGGATTAGGAGACAAATATTTCCTAATATGACACTTCCATTTAGCTGCTCTTCTTGCAGAAGAATGCCTTGCTTTCCCAGACATTGACTCATATGTGGGTTTGATTGACTTCTTTCATTCACATGTCCAGAGATAGTCAACCTTTGAAGGTAAAAAATGTGAAAAACCAAACCACGCCTAGTGTTTTAATTAAAAATTATGCAAGCTTGTCAAAGATGTTGCTCACTTGATTATTTATGGCGTCTCCTGTACTTTAGAAATTACTACCAAGGGGACAAAACCAGTATACTTTCTATTTCTCTGCCCAAAGCAAGGCTCCCACTGAAAGCTTCTTGGGAAGTTTGACTAAAATAACAACTTGATGAACAGGACAATGTCATTACATGCCACTAAGTTTCACTCTTTAAAAGGTGACCACAAACACCCTCAAATGCGATCTCTTCTTGACACTGCTGATTTTAGGGCTCTCTAGGATTAATATAAACCAATCCAGAAAAAAAAAATCCATCATACCTTTCAAGGATCTTTGAAAAAAATATCACTGTACATAGAGAAGCTTAAGCCTGTCAGCCTTGTCTGCAGTCACTGCTTATTTATTAGCTTTTAACCCAGTTGCAAAGGAAAGAGAAGTTTATAGCACATCTGTTTCCACAGAGATTGGATAAAATATAGCAGTTTAGTTAATGAGAGTATTTTTTCTTCATCTATTTTTGCTTGGATAGCTGATATAAATAGATGCTTAAGAAAAAGAGGTGGTTTTTTTCCTAGTTTCTAATAGTAGTATTACACCCCTCTCAAACAAGATGTACCTAGCAAAAAGTTAGATTACAGGATGTGATTAAAACCAAGATATTCCACACCCATCTACCCTCTTTCCTAGACTGGCAGAAGTGACAAGGCAAAAATCAAAAATATTAATGCTGTAATGAAGCAGATGTAAAAAATCAGTCCTGAGGACTGCCCTTCCGATGAGAAGTGCCTCAAGTAGCAACACAGAAGACAACATGGCATTATTTCAGTTATATATATGTACACATATAGTATAATATACTTTTATATATATGTACACACACTGGAGACAACTGTGTATAAAAGGACAGGATTATACCAATGAAAGTTTAATAAACATTTATGAAAAAGAAAATAAAATGGAAAACAGAAATCACAGCTGTCTCCCACACCCTCTGCCTTGGCATCTCCCTGGAGCCTGCCCCTCCCCATCAAGGGCAGTCTCCTCTCTCAGGAGAGGCACTACTGGTCCCTGGAGGCCCCCCCACCCCATCAGGCACTCCAAGGCCTTGTGCTTCCCACCAAGGAACGAGGCAGGAAAGGGGATATCCCAGTTCTGTCCCATCCCCAACCTGGGACCACTTAATATTCTAGTTCAGCAATACTAAAAAGGAAAGCTGTGTTTATCTGGTGGGTATTAGCAGCATAATGGCAGTAATTAAGTAATAATCACCTTAAAAATGTGCTCTTATCTTAGAGCTTGAGAAAGAACAGAAACTGAAGGCTGGGGCAATTCTCTCCTGCTTTAGCTGCAGGGAAGCAAGCACCGAATAAGCATTCATATCAAAGTCAGTAAATAATTTGGCCAATTACCTATTCCCACATCACCATTGAAGTTTCTTGATTGAAGATTGCAAACACTTATGTTTAGCCTTCAGCTTAGTATTTAGAGTGCCATATAGGAATTGACTCTGCATTAAAAATTTATCCCTGAGTTACGGCTTAAAGTGAGTACAATCAGTATTTGAGTCTCTGTGAGTGGGCACATGCAAGAAATACTATTTTTCTGTCATCACAAACCATCTTTTATATGTATAAGCACTAGGTCTGACATGGAATTAATTGCCCTTTCAGTTTCCCAAACACCTTGATATGGCAGGGTTGAGGCAAATTTAATATACACGTTAGTATAGCTGATAAACTACTCATTTTAGAATTACAACAAGGAGTTTCAACATGTACTGAAATAGTGGGTTTTGCTAGAAGTTTCCTTACAGCTATCCTTCTCCCCCAGGAAGCCATAGAAAATGTTTTGGGAATAGATGGGCATCTCTTTCCACTTCATCTCTCCTGCAGTGCACAGAGGGCAGAACACACTCACTGTGTGCCAGTCCGAATACGTGCCTTGGAATGACTCTCTCTCCTTCCCTCTGGTATTTCAGTGCTGTATTATACTGCAAATACCTTTAGTAAGAGCCAAGGAATAGATTTGCCAACCCACTGTCTCCCTATGACATTTTCAGTAGGCTTAAGCAGATTTAAAACTAATGTAGCTGCAAAGGTGTCAGCAGAAGCCAAATTTCAAGAAATTAGGTTGCCAGCGAGTAGTTAAGTACATTCTAGGCCAGAAATTTGCCTTTGTTGTCAGCACACAAGAAAAAAATAGGGTCTCTAAGAAAAAAAATTAAGTTGAATTTAAGGTAAATCAATGGCATTGCTATGGCATTAGAGGGACAGACTTTTCAGAGATGCTCTTTCTGCAAGGGCTCTAAAAGCAGACCTACAGTCTAGCTGTGGGTCCTGGCTACTTAGTCATTAAGAACTTGCCATCTGTGGCTGCAGGTTTCCTGTAAGGGCACTGAACTTCTTAATGGTAAATTAATTTCTGAGATATTGACTTTTCAACTTCAAACATTTGCACGGAAATAATAATAAAAAACCAAACTAAACAAAACAAAAAAAACCCCAAAAAACCAAAAGCATACAAAAAACCAAACCAAACCAAAAAACAGGAACAACAACAACAAAAAACCAAAACCAAACCAAACAAAAAAACTCCAAAAACCAACCAAACAGCCCACACCAAGAGCTATACTGGTAAGATTAAATAATCAGCAATGTAGGACCCAGACTCTAAACCCGTGGTTCTCAAACACTCTCCCTTTGCCAGAAGGCAGACAGCATCTAGAAATTAAGATTCATATCACAGTGTAGACATGTTCATGTGAGGGGAAAACAAAGGTGTTGTAAATGAAATCGCAATCGGATTAATATAAAAAACAATTTATTAAAAAAACAATCCCAATCCCCAACATAAGAGAAACCACAATAAGGACAGGCAGCGCAGCGCTGGGTGAACCGGGGGTCTGTGCCGGTAGGGACAGAGTTTCCCAGGTCCACGAGAGGCGGACCGCGGGCTGGGTTTTTATAGGGAATTTTGTATCCCGGGGCAAGACAGGTGGGTTTTCACAGTTCAACAATGAGTCCGGATTCAGTTCATTCGACTTTGAATGGATTTCCTGGACATGTCGGGCTCTGTCAATAGTTTTACGGGAATCTTCTTTTCGCATGCTGAACACATTCTCGAGTTCCTGATCATGTCAGTTAGCAGAATCCAGCGAGGTGTGTTCCTTGGCTGGGTGTTGCTGATTGCCCATATCGGACTTGGCCAGCCTCTTTGTCTTTCCTGATGGTCCCCATCCTGTTCATTGTTTCGGGTTGATAATCATCAGATGCCTCGGCAGCCGCGCGGCTTGGGTAAGAGTTTTAAAACTACATACTTTTATATTTTATATTATTTCAAATAAAACACACATTTCCACATCTCTCCACACGAATTTTTATCCATATATCACAAAGGTGAACCAAGAAAAGCCTAAAGAACGCAATACTAATCCTGCTTGTGGTGTGCTTTAGCCCTC
Organism: Edolisoma coerulescens; assembly: GCA_013397115.1. Classification (NCBI taxonomy): domain Eukaryota; kingdom Metazoa; phylum Chordata; class Aves; order Passeriformes; family Campephagidae; genus Edolisoma; species Edolisoma coerulescens. The sequence goes on from VWZW01006867.1 coordinate 2,832,845, forward strand.
AGCTTTTTACACACCTTGCCCTATCTTTTGTAAAAGCCCTGAACGGTGTCTGTGAGTGTTTATACCTGTTAATGGTCCCCTTCTCATTGGTAGTGCATGCATACTCTTGGTGTTCTCTCCAAAATTGGTGGTACTTAAAAGATTTTCTTAAGGAATTAATCTCAGAAGCTTTATATTTCCAGGGGTTTTTTTCTTATGCTGCAAATACAGATGGATGTTTGACAGCAGTTATGACCTCTATCTTTCTGAGAGATATTTTTATTCTTATCACAATGACATACTGCTGTCCAAGGTTGGCAATCTATGTCAAAGCATTTACAGGATATTTCATGGGTAAGTAGTTAATCACACTGTTAGAAACGAGGTAAAGGCTTAACCAAGCACGTTAAAGAAATGAGTGATAATAACTTAAGAATTTGCTAAATTTAGCAAAACTTTCTACTACCTATTTTCCTACAGCCCATTTTCACAAACTCCCTTATGCCATTAAAATATGTAAATATAAACTACATTTAAATGACAAAGCAATCCTCACTGTAAATATCAACAGCCATCAGGCATTCTTTCCTAATAAAAACAACTCCTGGGAAAAGTCCCTTCACTTCATTCAAAAAACAAAACCAAAACCCAAAATCCATGTATCAAATGCATAGATTGAAGAGTTCAGACATTCCATAGAAAAAAATTAATCTTGCTTCAGCCAAGAGTCTACTACTACCCACCAAACAATCACTTCTTCTCTGCATTGACTTAAAGCTGTCTTTACTAGTGCTTTTTTAAGTTAATTGCTCCCTAGTTTGTATGTCTCATGCACAGAAAGTGACTCAGATGCTCAGGTTGCCATCCATGGTGGCTTTTCTATCTTTGTACTACTAAGGAACAACAAAATAATTAAAGGACTGGAGCATCTCTCCTACAAGGAAACGTTCAGAGAGTGGGGATTGTTCAGCCTTGAGAAGAGGGGGACCAATGCATATAAATACCTGATGGGAGAGTCCAAAAAGACAGAGCCAGGTTGTTTTCACTGATGCTCAGTGACAACACAGGGATCAATGGGCACAAGCTGAAACACAGGAGATTCCCTCAGAACATCAGGAAACATTTCCTTATTATGAGAATCTCCAAGTGCTGGCACAGGCTGCCCAAAAAGTTTGTGAAGTCTCCATCCCTGGAGATATTTAAAAGCTGTACAAGTGACTGGTTCTGGGTGGCACTGCTTGAGTTGGGAGGGGATGTCGGACAAGATGACCTCCAGAAGTCCCAACCTCACCTACTCCATGAATCTGTGAAAGTGTCTTAAGATTAAAAACTTTTCTCTTTAGACTACTGGAAGGCTTTATGCTACAAACAAGACTTTGTACACAGTTAAAAAATAGTGGAGTATGAAATCACATTAGTCAATGAAGCGCTTCCTAGAAACAGAGGCAGCCCTTTCTCCAGCTGTTTGAACACTGCACCAGCTTTCTAATTCATCTCCTTCACCTTACCTGACTTCAAAAAGCAGGAAACAACAGCTTTTCAGCCCTCGTCTTTCTTATTCTTTACTCATGGAAAGTCTTGGCCTTCCCTTTCACTAGAGCAGATCCTGAACATCAGTTTATGTTGGGAAGGAGGCAGTACCCAAGAGTGCCAGGTGCCAAAGTCACAAAATTGCTGGTATAACTTCCATATACTCATTTGTATTTGGCATGGAGAGCTTAACTCATATTTATTTTTCCCCTTTGTACTCAAGAGCTGCACAACCACCCAGCTGGTGGCTCGCTATGTCACAGACATATTATTTCACCACTAGTGACAGTGAGGCACACTCTTCCAGCTGCCTCTCTCTCAGCTCTTCCAGGTGCAGTCAGAGCTCCTGGACCCAGTGACTCCTCTGGAAGTGATTCAGGACTATATAAGAGGGATGGCAATACAAGAAAGGTAAAATTCTTTCAGATTTTGAGAAAGTCTTTAGAAGCAGGATAATGAAAGTATAAAAACTGAGTAAAAGCCTCAATTCCTACTCCAGCCTCTACATTGTCAGCTTTGTGCCTCAGTATCAAATTGATAGACATACACTGTGCTAATGTGGAATGAAACTAAGATTACTTTTCAGTCAAGCACCTGCCTCAAGCAGTTTCCCTCCAGGAAGCCAGATCACTGCCATCTGGACACTCCTAGGAGGGAGGGAGGCATCTCAAGGCAATATCAGACCAAAGCCAGAAGACAGAAGCCTTGCAGAAGCCTTGCACAATGCCCAGCTTGACAAAACTAAGTCATTTGAGGGTCTCCTATTCACCTGGGCCCCACAGCATCAGACAGCTCTTCAGCTGAAAATCTTCCTATACAAAGGCCCACCTGGGCCTATTTTAGCACCCTTCCTCCAGCTTACAACCAAGATGCTGCTCACAATGCATTTCTATTGAAATGGCAAGGGGGAAACCACAGCACCATGCACACAGAGCTGCTGCTTTCCAAAGGTGTTAGAAATTAAATTATTTCCTTTTAAGTCATAAGCACCCCTTCAGTTCCTCCTACTCTTCTCCCCAGTTGCCCAAAAATAAGTCAAACCCTGGAAGGCCACCCAGTAAAAAACTGATGAGGAAAGTTTCTTCAGATTGCACTTCTGCTGTGCACTTCAGAAAATTAATATCAGATTAAGCCTCGGGCATTGCCAGATTTACCAGTTGTGAGCTGCAGCTGTCTTTTAAATTAAGATAACAAAACTGCAAAAGAGTCCACAGAAAATGCTACTCCCCATCCACTTCAGTGCAAACTGAGAACTATCACTGAGGTACCTGCACTGCAAATATCCACATTTGAAATGGAAAGGAGCCCAAACCCAGCCCTCTTTGACTGTCATGGGAGTTTTAAGACGGTTCAGACCCGATTGCTACAGTACTGTAAATTAGAATCAGAGACAGTCTCTTGGCTTTCACACCATTAAAAGTTCACAGGTATGAGTGCTCCCACGTGGCTTCAGTTTCAAGAATGTCAGACTCAGAGAAGGGGAATAGTTCCTACTACCTCTTTATTTCAAGCCAGAGGGTTTTTGATTTGGGTTTGTTTGGATGTTTTTGAGAAAAATACAATATTCCTAAAACAGTTGATTTGTTATCAAATCCCAACTCCTACCTATAAATCCAACATGATTTGATCTTAGTACAGTCTATTTATTCTGTCTCTATTACTGGTAAAGCCTGAAAGCAATCAGTTTTTGCCCCCAGCAGCAGAAAATCTCTGGATCCCCCAACTGTTTATCATCTACTTTTGTAACTTCATCCTGTGAGAGACCAGGCAGCTACCAGAAACAGAGCCCTATTGCACATTATTGAACCTTACAAATCATTAATGCTGGCACCTAAAACTACAAAGTACCAACAGCCATAGTGACAAACAACATGGATTTATGGCAGTCAGAGAAGATTATTTTCAGCTTTGACTTGAGTGCTTTAAATAAGGCACATATCAGCAGACAGTACTTACCTTCTCTCTCTTGAAGATAAAGGGGACAATCGTTGCCACGGGGACACAACTTATCTTTCAGCCATTGAATCCCTCTCCTGGTCCCATTCTAGACTAGGCTGCTCCACTTTGTCTTCCCCAATCCTTCAAACTCCAAGGCTATCACTCTTCCCATCCCACCGTAAGGCAGGGGCCCATCTTACAACCATCATCAACTCCATCCCCCCAGAGAGGATGATTGCGTAGGGACCGGAAAAATAAGCCTGTGAAGCCTCATTGTTCCTTCATCAGGCACAGCCCGGAAACAGCTGAGTCATCCCAGCTGGGTTCAGGTCAGCTGCCCTTGCTCAGGGCTTGTTTGAACCTCAAGAGCTCCTCTGCTTGCAGCACTGGTCTCGCCTTTGCTCTTCCCTAACAAAATTTTTGTTTCCTGTTGTCCTGGTTTCAGCCAGGACAGGGTTAAATTTTTTTGCAGTAGCCAGGAGGTAATTTGTGGGGGTTTGGCCGAATTTTTTGGTACCCCCTCATTAATTGCCGTGGCAGGAGAAAGGGACTCCCTGTAGCTTCCAGGGAGAAGGGTGTTCCTTCTGTTATTAACATTTCTTATCTCATTGCTGTTCCCAGTACATTGTTCTTATCTCATCCCATGACCTTTACCTTTTGTGCTTCCAACTGGGGTGAGCAGTGGGACTGGTTTTAGTGGGGGTACTAAATTGGAGAATACCATTCCTAAACCATGACACCTGTGTGTTCCTGGCACAAATTCATTGTTTTCTGAGGGAAGGGAGAGCTGGTGGCTGAGCTGCAGAGTAAAGCTGAATCCCTGCAGTGACTAAGGATGAGGAGAAGTGTATAATGCAGCCCTGTTTTGATGTCTGGGAAAGCATGTCTTGGTTCAAAACTCCCATTAGAGCACACCTCAGAGAGGGCAAGCCCTCTGCCTTTCTCAGCCGATGTCAGATGATTTTTCCACCATGCTGGCACTGCAGTGCCCTGGGCTGTGTGCCAAGGGTTCCCAAACAGCAATGCTCACCGTAACACTGCTTCAGCTGCTCAAAGCTGACCCTTAATTTTGAGAAGTTTGGTGCTGGATTTGATTATCTTTTATTTTATCTTTGATCTTTATTCTCCTGAGGGTTCCTTAAACATGCTCCTGAGGATGAGGGTAAAAGACAGCACTGAAGATAAAGACTGTGATGGATTATAATTTTAATTTAGCAAATCTAAATTCCACTGATCTAGATTCATTGAATCAAGTAAAACTTGTTACCTTGGAGGTATGAATGATACATGTATAACATAAAGATACCATTTCATTTTTCACTTGAAGTCTATAAATGTAAATTGCATATTTCTGTTTGTGAAGAGATGAACAAAAATTACAGAGTTCATCTGAAACAAGTTCCAAGTGTTACCCCATCATCATTAAACTATATCTGACATACATTGCAGAAAAATGTTTGCGTTATATTATTTTCACATCCACGGGGATATGAAACATCTCAGGGCCTGTCTAGTGTTTCTTCATTCTTCCTTGGGTGACATCAGGCCAGCAAAGATGCAGATGTGTCCAAAATGCTGCAGAAATGTTCTGAACAGGGAAAGGTTGATCTGATGAGCTATTCTAAAGCTGGAATAAAGTGCTGGTTTAATATTTTAAAAGCTCCGGGATGAGTTTGTTTGCTGTGATCTGTTTCACGGTGTGCTCCATGCTCAGGAGCCAGAAGGAACCAGATAAGGCCCAGCAGACCTCACTGGTCTGAGAACTTGAAGCACGCCATTCCGGTCACTCCAGAGCTGGAAGTACGTACTAGAGCTTGGGAAAAAAACAACCCAGTCTTTTCCAGGGCAGTAGATCCCCCTACCACGTATAACCAGCTGATCCATGCTGTTCCAGCTAGCTGCCCTGCAGGATTAATGGATGGCAATGCACTTTGTACATGTTTTTCTCAAAAGCAATAAAGTTTAGAAAGCAGTACCACTCTGTGCTCCACTGTGTAATTAAAGGTGTCTCATTTTCTATGACTTATTTTCTCCTTAGCTTAAAACACCTCCCCAGTTCAAAACTTAGGGCTGGGATTATTGTTCTGCATTATTGAGATGCTCCTGTAGCACAGATATAGATAAGGTTAGGTCAGCCTCTTAATTTATAAACCCCATTATTCAAAGATTTCTGACATAGGTATAATAGATATTTATGCTAGATATTGTATTAGATATGTGCTGAAATGTAGGTAGAAGAAATTTTTTTATTAGTTGAAAGAGAACAAAGAAAAAAAATGGCTGAGCTGTCAGGCTGTATTTGGTGAACATTCATTACCTTCTTCTCTCTTGATTACTCACTGTGTGTGAAGAATGTGTTCTTACCTGTGTTTCATCCTAGACTCTTAAAACTGGGAACCTGCTGATGCCTAAAATGCTGTAGTCTAGAAATACCACATTCTGCAAGCGGGTTGGTCAAAGATTTACATGTAAGTTTTGTAGTTAAAATGAGAAATTCCTGAGTGATGGGTGTGGATGAGTACTCTACACAATAGCAGCCAGCAAGGAGACCAGCTGTGTGCTTGAAAGGAGTTTCCTTCTTCCTTGCTCAGAGCAAGGCAGGGCTTGGTGCTTCAGCATTCAGCATGGCTCTGGGGACACGCAGTGATAGCCATGCCACAAGGCCTGTGTCCCCAGGCCCGCACCCAGCAGGGCAGAGCAGGGTTGGTCTGCAGAAAGCAGAGATCCAGAATTCCAGCACACTAGCCTAGCACGTACTGACATCGCAGGAGTCAAACCCCGACCAGCCAAAGTGCAGTAGGGGCTGTGCAAGGGAGGATCTCAGAGACTTGCTGCAGCCAGACCTGCAGTGCCAATATCACCAATGACAGCAGTACCCACCTTCAGCAGAGCAGCTTGTCAGTCACATTCTGGTTAGATGATCCCCAGCACTGCTGCCCCTTGCTTTCACAGTGCACAGACAGATGTACTACTTCTCTGCAAGCTCAGAGAGGGAAGAAGGTCACCTCTTGTATTCCCTTGACTCAGCAGTGCAAAAATGCCAGAGAGTGGCAATCAGTCGCACTGCCAGCAGAAGTCATCTGTGTTTCGATACATAATGCATTGCATTTTTAATTTTAGAGGGGTTTTTAACCATTATAAGTACAAACGAGCCCCATGTGATTTTTAAAAATTATTTTGAAGATTGTAGGTCTCGCGCACCCCCTTCAGCATAGCTTTGATCTGCTAGTGGGTGTCAGAAAATGTCACTAAACCAAATTAAAGTATCAGGCAAAGCAACAGCTGCATGTTACCTGGAGGCCTCAGGTGCTCCAGTTGTATTGTTCACAGTGCCCTCACCAGGAAGACAGATGTGATACTTTCTGGTAAAACCCAAATTTTAGCTAGACATCCCAGCATTTTCATGTGGTTTCATCATGCACATACCTAATCTTCACAGATACCAAGTGAAGAAACAGTCTGGAGCAAAGTTCTTGTTTTGACTGGTTAGTCCTGGCTCTATTTAGTAATAGAAGTCCTGGGACTATTGGTAATGCTTATGATAGGAGTCCTGCTTGCTCAGCGAGCATCGGAGTTAAGCCATATCCTTCTTGGAGAAACTGGGTTCATTTGGCTCCCTGCTGGCAAGATGTGTAACACATACTGTGCTCCCTTGAGACGCTTGATGATCCCTATCAATCATATTTTGTAAATAGGATAAAAGTATCAAAGAACTAGCACAGGAATAGCTTTTGGAACCACTATTTGTGTGCAAAGACTACAGAGAGAAGACTCTCATTACTCCTGGTTTTTAATTTAAGGATGATGTGGTCGTATAGTCAATAGTTTCCAGCTCTGCTTTGAACAGCATTTTGCCATTTCCTAGGAACTCTCTGCTATGAAACTGTACCAATACTTAGGAATTAATAGAGACAGCTCTGCTGATGCTGACGGGATTGTTAGAGAGCTGCTGTGCATTTCAGTCACTTCCCTCTTTATGTATTTTCACAGTGATGGAAGGATAAAATGTAATACAATAAGTGATGTCTCTCTTTGGCTGGCCCAACTAGCAACACTGCCTATACTGAATGAGTTGTGAGAAAAAAGCTTTAAAATCTGATATGGTTGAAGGTTGTATGGATTGCCGATTACTTAATTTAAGGATCTGCAGGAGTCACTGCTGTGTGTAAGGGCATTAACCATGGGGAGGGAGGTGAATTAACAGAACATGAGTTATAAAAATTAGTAGGCTGTTCAAGCCACTGTTGTTGCTGTGTCTTGTGAACCGAAGTGTTAAAGAGCCTGATGACCCACAGGGTTAATGCAAATTACCCCTTGCATATGATAAGGCTCTACCTTCCAGGTTTCCTAAAGCAGAGACTGCAAATTAGATTTACAGGTTAATGTAACTATAAATGTTTTTTCTTTAAGCAGTGTTCATGTACAGATTATTTTGACTGAAATGATAGCTACAGAAGAGTTGTATAATTATCATAAAAAGTAAAAAAAAGGTAATTGTTCTTAAAACAAGTCAAACTTGTGAAGAATATCCATCGTAAGCTTAATTTCAGGCAATTTTGCTCCAATTACTGGTATGTATTTAGAAAATATCTCCTCAAATTAGAATTGCTTTAGCCTCTCGATTCAACTCCAAAACATTTTCTGTGATAGCTTCGCTTCATGTTTTAATTGATTGGCAAATTAACGCAAGCTGTAACTGAGATAATGTTGCCAGGCGATGAAATCAGGGGAATTGAAAATTTAGAGCAAAGATGCTCGGTTTACTGAACTTTGAAGCTTGTTTTTCTTATTCTCCTGTAATTTCTTCTGTCACTGACATTCATATGGACTGGTACAGTTCTGTATCAATTCTTGTTACAGTACCTCACATTGCTGAATATTTCTGTAACTTAGAGGTAATTGCACTTCCTACCACATATGATCTTCCTTCAGCCAGTAGATACATTGGATATGAAACTTCTAACAGTTGCTTTTAGTTTTTATTTACTTGCCTTTACATGTGTCAGGGGTGTCTAGGAAACAGCTCCTTATGGGAACATGGCTGCTGTCATCGCGCCATGGAAGAAGTCCAAGCTCAGAATCTTGTCCTGGCTTCACAAGTTTAGTAAAACCAATTCTAGTTGGAAATCCCACTCCCACCTTTGTAAATGGGATGTAGGCAGCAGTGAGATTTAAGCTGTATTACCTCTTCACAGGCAGAGAGCAAATGGAGATTCCTTTCTACAAAGGTGATTAGTCATTGATGTGGGTTTGGATGCTCTGGCTTTTGTGGCGGCACTGAGCAGATGGTGGTGATTAAACACTAAATACCAGTGCAGCAAGTTATTTTCCTTATAATCAAGTTACAGCTGTGCATCAAAACTGTCTCACCTGTAAAGCTGATCTGTAACATGCTTGACTGTGAAAGTACCACAAAAGGTGTCCCTGTATGTCTTGGTGTCAACAGCAGTGTTCTGCTGGGTTTTGTTTACTACAAACAGGACAGCCATCAGAGTTAAGTCTAGAGAGAGATTTAAGGTTGGATTGTGTTCCCAGAGACTAGTTATTCATTGTTTTTACCAGCAAAAGATGCTCCAAGCCTCACACCCAAATCCTCACACCCAAATGTTTTTATTTTCTTTTTTTTTCTCCTGAAAGAAGGATAAACAAAGGCCTTGCCTGCTTGCTGGTTTGCTTTTGACAGGACTTTGACAACCTTGCACATAACAGATTATACCTATGTCTCAAGGTATAATTCACCTACTCAATTTCAGAAAGCCAGTTATGGAGTAGGGTGGAAAATACTGCTAGAAGGATCCAGAGGAGAAAAACCCCACCAATTTATTAACTCAGTGGGGAAGTGCTTGCTGCAACATGCAAAGAAGTGGCTCCTTTGTCAGCCAGCCAGCTGTCTTTGTGTCAGGGAAGAGGAGGGGATTGAGTTCTGGGTCAGTGGAAACTGGTGGTCTCTATCAAAAAGGCCACTGTAGGAGGACTTCAGAACCAGGTCTGCTGCTGGTGAAGATGCTTAGTAAACCCAAGTGCTGCTCCTCAGTAGTTGTATGTCAAGGATGCTGAGAAATGCAGGGGCACTTGTCCAGTACACTCAGTGCCCAGTGACTTAACCTGCGAGCAAAGAATGCATTTGTACTCTAGGACCTTTTCAAAATAAAATCCTAAAATCCTTTTGCTTTCCAATGGCACATTTGGTGCAATGGGGGAGGGAAATTCTTTGTGTGTACTCAGGGTGTTAATGCTGGCAGCCATTCAAGAGAAACAACCATCTTTAATGCCGACAGCGAGAAGTGCCAATCTTCAGTAAGACAGGGGAACGTACGATTGTGTCAGTTCTGTTCTGCAGCGCAGCCAGATCCTTCCCACACCACCATCTCACTGCAGTGCCAGCACACAGGACATCTGAAACATCACAGCCAGCTCTCACAAGCCTAATAGTATCGTTAAAAATGCAAAAGAGTCCTGCAAGAGACCTAATCCACTGCAATGATGGGAAGGAATAAGATGTGGGGATGCAGATCTAAGGCAATCAAATATCTTTGAATCTTTACAACAACGACACTGTGATGACAGGGGGAAATTAAAATTTGTTTTAATCTAAATAGGCAGTGCAAGTGTTAGCGTAGAAACATATAATCACAGAATGATTATATTCATGTGCTTTTATTGCAGAGCTCTGGGAATCGGGGTACAAACTGAAATCTGATTCCAACATGAGTTTGAAGTGAACACATTTTATACTCTATCTTATACAATCACTATAGAATCATATGTCAACCATTAATTACCCATTCTATTATTGTGAGCGATCGAGCACGAGTTTCAGGTTCATTGTAATCATTCAAGCATACACTGGAAGCCCCTACAAGTCCCCCTCTCACAATCATCCCCATGGTTTCTAAATAATCATTGCATACCTATAACACAGTGTAACAGTACTACCTGTGCTATAGGTACACACACACAGGTGCAGAGTCACAAGATTTAACAGAAACAATGCTTATTCAGAGCCTATCTAAGTTACTACAATTCTAGAACATTTTAACTCTATCCTAACACAAGTATTTACAGTGAATTATTCATAATCACATGTCACTGCTTGGTTTTGCAACAGATTTTCAGGCAGGAATCTTCTCCCATTGCTCTGTTAATGGAGCAGATTTCCAGAAGGCTGCAGTTCTGAATTGCTCAGAATTACCTGAAGTGATATTTCTTTCCTTAGCTCATGAATTAATTCTGATCACCAACTCAATTTATAACCGCTAACTTCTGAAACACTTTCTTTTGCAATTCCTTCCCTACAGTGATCATCTGTAAGCCTACTTTATAAGTATATATATAAGCAATATATATGATTTAGGGATGAATTTGTGTCTCTAAGCAGCCGTCATAAAATAATAAGATTTTTCTCTATTATGTGGAGTGTGATTGTTTGTATAACAGGTCTTTAATAAGTACACTAAAAAAGTATTCCTGAATCCAGTAACATTGCAACAGTTGATACCTGTATTTACTGTAATTACCTAGTAAAACAAAGATTTTGATCACCACCCACTGGCCTGGCTACTGTTAGTGACTCTGCCACATGCAAAGTCTCACATTCATCTTGATGTTTTTCGAATTGACCTGAATTTTCATATCCACAAATTACTGCAAGCACAGAAGTACTAACATGAAGGAGTGGGAGTGCATTTTATTCAGTTCATGTCTTTAATTGCTAGGCTTACAACAAAGTCTTTTATTGATGAGAATACACTTATGAGTTGTATAGAATATGTTCAGTTAAGAGTTGTTTGTTCCAGAAATTTAGTGCAAAATTTTCACACTGCCTTAAAAATCTGTCAAACCCTAGACCTGATTTCATTTCTCTGCTTACTGTTAAGATCTTTCTAAACACTGGCAACACTTACCATAGATTTAAAGGTCGCAGCTAAATTATTTTGTAGCCATCCAGTTTGCTTTATCCACTCCATCTGTTAAGCAAGGGTTTTATTTTTCTCTCAAAATGTTCTATAACTCTTGGAATTTTAGGGATTTCATTATTTCTAGTGTATTACTCTGTACAGCAGTCTCTTAACAGTGCTGGACCATATCAAAATGGTTTCACAAATGCATATCACAAAGCAGGTACAGTGTGACACAACTTTCTTGAAGTGGCTCTCTGTGACCTGTGTTGAGCCTAGGATGCACTGCTACGTTCACCAGAAGATGTCATTAATCACTGAAATAAACTACAGCAGCAGTTTCTCTGTTTTCTGAACTCCTCAAATGGAAACTGCTGATATACATGGAACTGGGTTAGGCGGTGCTTCCGAATGTTAAACTGAGTGGCAGCCCCTCGGAGATGGCCCTGTCCTGTTAATTCATTGGATTATCCCAAAAGAAAAGTGCTGTTCAGTCTCCCAGCTGACTTTTGTTTCACTGAGGGGATTAAGCAGCCAGTAAACACTAACTTACATGCTGAGAAAACTAACAAAAAATCCAAGTGCAGACATAAAAATTCTGTGTAATACCTGACTTCAAATTAAACACACTGACCTGTTTGGGAAGCATAAGATTAATTCAGGCTCAGAGTACAAACTCAGGTGAGTTTGAAAAGTCATTTGAACTAATGCTGTTAGCAATTGATCTAAATTATCTCTAACGATTTACTGTTAATTTATTCTGGACAAAACCCATGTTTGCCACCAAAGGTTATGGAAGGAGCAAGCTTTCTTTTTTTTTTTCCCTGTTTCTAGACCTCTCTTCTCTGTCTTTTCCAGTTCACTCCTCAACATATTGAAGAATTCTGGATTTTGCTTTTTTGCTAATGGGGCCTCTAGTGAGCCTGATATTATAGCAATATGAAGCTTCTGACTATTAATTAAGAAATCATTAACAGAGGGATTCATGGAATCTTGACTATTTTAAGAGGCCCCCTGTTGATTCCGGGCACATACTGCCTCTCTGTTTCCTTTTGGGAAGAGTGTAGGAAAATTCCTATGCAGTAATAACTGAACTTTCATTTTGCTCTGGTGTCTGGGGTGTTAATATTTGATCATGGATGTGCTACCAATAATTGCAAAGGAAAATTGTTGATGGAAAAGCTGACAGCTGTTTACAGCAAATCCTAATGGTGTGTCCTAGATTAGCAGAAAGGCTTGACACGTTGATGTTTAAGACTTTTTTCATTAACGTTTCATCACTAGCAGTAATAAGTCTTTGTACGTCAATGATTTTCTACTTGGTCCCTCTGATTTTCTTCCAAATTAAGTCATATTCTCACTTGCACTATCACTTAAATGCCAGATGTTCAAAGCCATTTAGGCATATCTGTGCTGACTGTCACACCACAGCGGCTTTTAAAGCACATGGGTTTTGCAGCAGAACTTATAAATATGCCCTGGGTGGATTGGCTCCTGCAGACACGGGTAGGCACTCAGGGAAGGAATACATGGCATGCAGGGAAGGAGTACATGGCAGCTGGTGTGGGGAGTATAACGGGTGCCCAAGCAACCCTACAGAGCAGATGTAGTAGAGACACATGTGGCTGAAGCCTTGCTGGGCTGCTTGGCTCACGGACGAGTACCAATGTGAGCCTGGCACCAGAGCTCTGATCTCCTTCATCTTAGAAGCCAATATCCCCTACTTGCTTGTGGTCAACCACCTCACGCTTCTTCTTGTACTGCTGAGCTGTGTGTCAGGGTGCAAGGAAGGCTGGCTGCTCCCAAAAGGCCGGTGAGATGGGAACTTAAGTGACGGATACTTGTAACTGGCCCAAGCGGTGCAGAGAAGAAGAAAGCCCATGTCCTAACACTCACCTGGAGGCACCCTTTGCATCCCTCCTGGGTGAGAGCTTGCAGTTCATAGTGGGGGATACAGGACAGATGGCAGACTGAGCCTCTGCTCCAGTGAACTCCTGGTTGTTCACCGTGCTCCAGGAAGTCACTGACTAAACACATGGTGTGTTTGTTGGGAGACTGGAGCTCTATTTGCCTTAAAAGCATTTACGAGTTTTTTTGCTACCTTTAAAATAGTGCTCATTTTTCCCCTGTAGCAGGAGAGAAGAGCCTTTCTCCATGCAGTTACCGTGCTGTTTTCTATGGCAGTGCATGCAGTTCAAGGTATCAGATCCTGTGGACAGAGGAACTGCAGTTAGGACTCTAACCATAATGCCACCTAGAGTGAGATTTTTTCTGGTGATTTTACTTCAGATTTTTCCATTCAGCCCTTAAATCTTCAGATCAGGTGAGTATCACAGCTTCCATTTGCTAGGAAGACACTTCTCCAGTCTCAAAACTCAGGATGAAAAGCCCGAGACTTCAAATTCCAGAGTGCAACCCTCTTTGCCATAAAATTATACATATAATTATTTTTAGACACTCTTTATGACCTTGTACAGGATTGTAGGTGCAGAAAGTGGCTTCTGAATACTTACAGTACCATTAATTACTTGCATGTCAGGTACTTGTGAATGTGGAAGTCCAGCTGGTAAAACAAGAGACGATAAATGAGGAAGCGTTTAGCCTGAAGACTGAAACTCATCATGGGACTTACTATGTGAACCAAAGCTGCAGCAAATAGGTCAGCACACTTTCAACACAGTTGGGCTTTGTTAGTCAAGTTTAAAAGAAACGTTTTAAACAAGTGGGTATTTATAGCACATAGAACTTTAATTGTAAGCTCCTGCTGCCCCAAGTGTGTTAATAATTTTTTTTTTTTTTTTTAGTATCATATTTCCTTCATCTCACCCCCAGTTTCTCATAAGGAACCTTGTTTTTCAGATAGCCTTCACTCTCAGATAAATAAGCTGTCCTGTAGCTACAGGTCACCTTGTGGATTTACTAGAGATGAATCAATTAATTGTATCTTTAGGGGGAAAACTGGCATAGAAATGAGGTAAGAGAGCAGACGGGTGGAGTGGTCAATATCCATGAGAAAAATTTCTTCTCTCTTCTCCTTCACAGGGTTCCCACATAAGCAGGCAAAGCATGTGTCAAACTGCCCACAGATACGTGGGCACCTGTGTCCCTTAAGCTGATATATTAGTGAAAAATACGATGCAAAAAGTTTCAATAACTTCCATCTACAACAAAGACAGTGAATGAAAAGTATAAATTAGCCCCCTCCATGCAGCCCTGCTCACTTTGCCTCAAGTGGTCCCTGGCTGACCACAGCCATTGGTTTGTTCCAACTCTTTGTGTAGGACGAGCACCCTTGGCACCCCACCCTGACCTGTCAGGCTGTAGCCCATCTCTGTGAAGTAAGGGACACACTTCAGCTCAGGTGTTCAACAGGTCAGCATGAGTTTTCTTGCTGTCCTCTGCCTCCTGGCTGTTACAGCTGCAGGTAAGAAAATATCCTTTAATGCCTGCAGGGTATCTAGAAGCCAACCCAGTCCATAGGGTTGGGAGGAAGAAGCTGGCATTCAGAGTAATTTAAAAACAGAGGGAAATCCAGGAAGAATCTGGGGAGTCTGAAAGGAATGGATGGCAGGTTCTTGCCATAAGAACAGTAGGCAGTGTGGGAATGAGGACGAGGAAGAGAGGGAAGTGGGCAGAAGCATGGTGACCCACTTAGGGGTTGATGTTGCTACTCGCACTCTCCAGCCTAACGTAAAAAGCAGCGTATGATCGTGTTTCCTCGGCTTATTGTACAAAGGTCACTATACAGCTCTATTGAGGATACTTATCAGTTCATGAGGGCCTGATCATCATAACGGAGCTGCAAGATTCCGTGAAAATTGAACTCATTCATTGTAATATACATAAACACAGGGATGCGCTTTTCTCATCAGTAGCTCTTGGCCCAGTAATGACTGTCCAGCTGTGTTACAGAGTGGTTGGTTAGTGTGACATCAGAATGGTACATCAGGGGCGAAAGGGATCTCGTGTCATTGCAGACACAAGTAGGAGGCGTACACTTGTGATTTCACCTTCCCTTCTGGATCCTGCTGATACATGAACTGTTCCCAGAGATCCTTTTGAGTCAAAATGACCTACATATCTGTAGACAGCTCTGCCTAAAATGACTCAGACAAAATGAGAATGGATTTCATTACTGATCTAAAACAATTTTTAAGTGAAATTTGTTGAACCCTAAAAAAGGAAAATTTTTACATGATTCTGTACTTTTAGGCTTCTTTTAGAAAATAATTCAGTGTTGAAAATATTATCTTTCTGTAGTGTTCCAGATCCAAATTGAGTAAAGATGCATAAGCAATTTTGATCATAAGTCTGTTCATCTAATTTTACCTAACAGAAATCATCAGGGATAAGTTTTGGAGATATTATCTCAAAAAAAAAAAAAAATTATTACTGCTTTGAATCAAAAAAGTAGAAATGTTTAATTTCTGCAATATTAATTCCATGGGTTATGACATTCCATACTTTTTATACTTAAGTAGCTGGAAATATTTTGTTAGCACTTGTTAGCATTTTCTGGTTAATAATTTTTTGTGGGTGAAACAATAGTCTTCATTTCAAAAAAAGAAGTAAGTTTTTGCGTTCCATTTCATTTTTTTGGTGACAAATATGTCTGATACCCAAGGCTACTGTTGTTTGTGTGACAAGATGCCTGTGTCACTTTGGCTGAGATGTACCTGATTTCACTTTGGTATTTCACAGAGCCCAGAAGCTCTGTGAAATTGTTCACAAAAAAGAGTAGCAAATGGAGAGAAGCACTGAGGGTAGATTGCATGTTCTAATCTACGGGTGGGAAAGCTTACACAACCTAGTCCAGGGGCCACCTGGACACGTTTTACACTGGCACAATTTCTTCCCTCTAAGGGTGTTTTTTCAATTTGTCTTAGCTCATGTAAAACCAGAGTGAGCCTTGCTAATGGTGAGGACCTGAAGTTACCCAGTAATTTAGATTTCTTATGGTGCCCAGGAATTGCCTCTAAATGGCTTCCCTGGGATTGGAACTGGGGAAAAAAATAAAAACATTTTAAATGTCAAGAGAGAGAGTATAGAGTCAGTTGCCTTCGTGAACAAACATTGCTCCAAGAGAAGCTGGGTGGTTCAGGAGTGGTCTTCATTTCATCAAGTGAGACTTTGTCATTTCCTTTAAAGTCAGGGCTCTGCCAATGCACACCATCTGTGCAGGGTCTATGGGAGCCGGATGGGGGTCTTTCCACTGTCTGTAGTAGGAGTGGTTTAAGGCTTTAGCTCTCAAATAACTTTTGTCCAAATACGTAAAACTATCCTCACGTATAAAATATAATCTATATAAAATACTCTCCCACCACAGAAGCCGTGATTCTGCATGCTGTTTTGGTTTTACAAAACTCTGTGGTGCTGCAGAACCAACATTCACTAGTAAAAGAAAAAAGCAGTTTTACAGGCTTTTGTCTCTTCTAAGCCAAAAAATCATTAATATTTATTACCAAACAGGTGTAAATGAAATTATAAGGAACTCACTTGTATGGTGCCACAATTCTCAGATAGTTAATTCTAAATTTGTAATTATATTCTCTCCAGCAATTTAGTTACTGAAGCCAAGGGAGTGCCCATATTCCAAGAGAAAGACGAAGTAAAAGTCATTTTATTGCTCAACTTACCATCAGATTCTAAAAATCAATGGAAAGCCTCCTCCTCCAGTTTAGCCGATTCAACTCAATATACAGTATTCAGTCCTCCACTGCATGGCTGGTATGGTAATGACTCTCAGTATTCATAGAAAATTAAAACTACCTCAAGGAATTCAGAGCAAGCACTAGACTGACCTATCCAGATGATGAAAGAGTGATCCTGTGAACTTCTTTACGAATAAAAATTCCTTTGTTACTGTTAAAAAGTTTTCTTTCGCAATAAATGGAGTTTCTTTATCTATGAAAACCTGGATGGTTTGAAATATTCTTTTTCTACTCCAATTCCCAGCACTTAATTCTCAGTCTACCACCTGACTGTTTTTCATGGAAACCAGGAGTCCTTTGACGCTAGAACAATATTCAAAATGGGGGTAATGACTCCTCCATCTGATCCAATCAAAGGCATTAAATTACAATGGTTTACTACGTAAAAACAACAGTAAATGTGAACACCTGCTTTATAGCTCCCAGGGCACTCTTTTTGAAATAAGCTTCCCTAATAGTTGAGATGAGCTCAGAGAAGCCATTAAGATCTTTCTAAAATTACACTTTAAAGATCACAAAGACTTTTGCTTAGCTTTCTCTTCTCTCCCTCCCTTGCAAACCCGTTGGAATCTTAGCATAGCTCTGCCAGAGAGTCTGCTGTAGATGCTGTCCCCCTTCACAGCAGCCCAGATGCTGATACAGAACTCCCATGGCTGAGCAGCTCTGTGTTGGTGGGCCTGTTGGATCATCCCACATGCTACTGACATGAATACAATATAGATTCAACTTTTGCCAGATCTGATTGTGACCTGTTGTTCCCAGTCCTTCAAAGGTCTCCCATGTCCTACACAATGCCCTAGCAGTCGCTTTGCCTCAACCTTGGCGTCACACCACAGAAAGCTGGCCCTGTTGGGCTGTCTCTAGCAGGATGCTGTAAGGAGATGCAATGTGTGTAGAGAGTTAATGGCTCTGATCAGGCCAATGCCTTCTCCACGGGCTATAACATCATATTTTCCCACTGCTCCATCTGAAAAAAGTCCAAGGAGGATCAACTACACAGGGGCAGCCATCTGGCTTGATTAAGAAATCCAGTTTTAGCAAATCTCTTGAGACAGGTACCTGTGCTGATCACAGTATAGACAGAGGGAATAAAGGACATGCAGACTGCACCAAGGGTTCCTAAGCTGACTACTACAGCAAGCAGCCTTGAAGTAGTCAAGGGAAACATGGCAATGTCTCCCAAATGTGGAGAGAGATTACAAAACATTACATGGCTTGCTGCCTTAATTCACTGTCAGGAATGGACAATTATGGGCCCTGCACAGTCCCTTTTCCAGCTGCTTTTGTGGAGGAGCAGTGGCCAAGAGCTGTTTTTGCACAGCCATAGCCCAGCCCTCGCTGCCAGCTAGGTTTGCTGAGAGGCTGTGGAGAGGAGCTGCCCTCCACCCGGTAACGTGCTCTCCCCTCCCAACACCCTGAACACACCGTCAGGACATTCTTCCCCAGCTGACTGCTGTCTCACAGACACCCAGGAGAGAAGCAGGGTCAGCCTGGAGCTGGAAGAGAAGGCTAGGGGCTTCCTCTCACCTTCCTCCACTTTCCTGTGTTTGTTGGATCCCCAGCTCCAGCCATGCTGCTGCCAGCCCTTGGCACAAACCCAGCAGGTTCTGTGCCTCCCAACACATCCTGGGAGGGGTGAGCAGACCCTGAGCCTAAGACCAGGGGCAGGCAGCCACCATGCTGAAGCCTGGCAAGCAGGAATACAGGGATCTGATCAGTATCTTCCTGAACTTACTGAGGCAGAATGCCTGGAAAAGGGAGCTGGCAATGACAGTCCCCCAGGGAACCATTCCAGAAGCAGCAACTTCCAAGTCAATCCCATCAGTGCTATTTTCTTGGCTGCACGTACCCTATCCCTGTGTTATGCTGATCAACATCGAGAGGTAAGGTATCATAGACTTTTATCGAGGGAATCTCAAGCCCTGTCCTGCCCACTAGACACAGCAAAATATAACCTGCAAATGCAGTCCATGTCTATGTCTAAGATGCTGCAAATCACCACCTCTGACAGGTAAGAGCAAGCTGACACCCGTTCTGTGTCCCTTGGTCTCACAAAACCCCTGGGAGGCCTAAGATCTTCAGAGCTGCCCATTGTTCCATAGCCTGTGCTGATAATTTTTTTCATGTCTAAGTACTCCCAGTGTGAACTGTGGTTTCTGGAGATGTGTATCTTGAATAAAGTGCTCTGATACTCAAGTCATCTATTGTGTGTTGCAGTAATAGACCTTGCAGCTGTTTGGAAAGAGATGCAGTTATTGTCCTTACTTTAAATGTTAGAAGTGATTTTCTCACTGTCACCCAGAAGAGCAAGCAGAGGATAGGATGCTTTTCTCTTGATCTTAAAACCAGTATGTGTAATTTTAAAAACATGCTGCCCCTCAGTGCTATGGAGTTTTTTATCATTTTTCCACAGATACCTGCATACCCAAGGGCAGAACCTCACTGTTATATTTTAAGCATATTTGCTACTCTGTGTATGGGAAGGTTGTGTAGAGCTAGTCAGGATTTTTTATAAAGCAAATTTCAGGAAGAGCCAATTTCTTGTTGCAAAAAATCTTCTGTCGAAATCTGTTTTGTCAAATCTTTCAATGGCAAGAGTCTTTGGAATTTGGAATTTGATCCAGATGGGATTCTAGGGGTCTAAATCCTATATTCTAAAGAGAATCCTGCACCTCACAGCAAAACATAAAAACTACTTGGTTTTGCTCTTGTGCTTTTTCTGGTTTAATGAAAGCACAGTAAAATGTGTTTGTTTCATTTATATGCCAGACTTTAAAAGAATTCTGACATTGCCTTAATAGTCAGAACATAATGGCCTTAGTATCTCATTCATTTGAAAAACCTTCATTTACACAGTCCTCACTGTTACTCTGATGGCATT
Organism: Edolisoma coerulescens; assembly: GCA_013397115.1. Classification (NCBI taxonomy): domain Eukaryota; kingdom Metazoa; phylum Chordata; class Aves; order Passeriformes; family Campephagidae; genus Edolisoma; species Edolisoma coerulescens. The sequence continues at coordinate 2,852,782 of VWZW01006867.1, forward strand.
ACACTATCTCATTAACATTTTGGGACAGATCAGAGGTGCCGTGGTTGTGCTGCTTCTGAGGAAGTGCAGTGTTAGCTTGTAGGTCCCAGGAGAGACACAGCTTAGGAATATGTATTATATTGAGGTATTTTTGTAGAGATGTGAGTCCTGAGTCAATACTGCAACATTTTAATGTTTGATGTTTTATGAATGTTCTGATGTGCTTGCCATTCTATGAAGGTAATTATGAGATGACTTGGGCTAGAGGAAAGGCTTAACCCTATGACTGAAGAGCTCCAATAACGTCATTAAAATTAAAGAAATTTAGTCATGGGTTTTGAGGCAAAAAAAATCTAATTATCATATCATAACTTGAGGAAAAAAGAAAAAATTAAACAAGGAGGGAAGTCTAGGTGCTTCAATATTGATACATTACATGCTTTGCAGCCCTCTGGGTGGGAAGCAATTCAGCTAGAGATATATTTTTGATCCTGCATATTTTTGATCAGTGTGCATATGTTTACAGTGATACACTCTTTCTCTAGACTTGTCTTCATCTTTCTAGGAAAGATATGACTTGTCTGCAACAGAAATATGTGATAAATTCGAAGTGTCCTGCTTGAACTCATGAGGAGCTCCCAAAAGCAGTGTGGGAGATGCAGCCCTTTTTTGGGGTGCAGGGATGTGGGGAAGGTGCATCCAGGTTTGTGAACATCATCTTCTTTTGGGTGCATATGGAATATTAAACCCAAGGTGAAATCCTAGCTCTTTGGAGCCCAATGGTAGAACTTCACTGAGGAGAGCTGGGCGGGGTTGTTGCTTTTCTTGGTTTACCCTGGCTTGGACCTGACTTTCCCCCTGCAGGAAGCCTGACCCTCTTTGAAGACCAGGTCTGAGGAAAAACAGGTACCAGGACATGGCGAGGGCCAGCTGCTGGTGGAGGGCAGGCCAGCTGAGGTGGCCCCAGCGCAGGCCGCCTTCCCCTCACTGCTGGACATGGGGACGGAGCACGTGGAGACCCCTGAGGGAGCTGGGCTGGGCCCATGGGGGGTAGCAGCACCCTCAGGACTCTGACAAGCAGAATTAAGTCAATTTATGGATAGGAAAAGCCAGGAAAAATAATTTAAATCATGCATCCTGATGGCCTCTCACACAGTACTATGCAGGATTAAGCCTCTCAAACAGTATTTTAAATCCCAAATGATTTGTCTTTTGCCTATGAAATGATATATTGTCCAGCTCTGGCTCCTTCTCCTTCTTCACCTGGGAATAATTATTTTTCTGTGGTTATGTAAACTCAGAGGAGATGCTAGTCTGTGATGATGTTCCCTCCTGAAAGGTTTATCTAGTAATTTAGATCTACCTCCTTTCTTCTTTACTCTTGTGTTTTGCCTATTGTGAAATTATTTCTTGACCTTTCCATTCTACGTAATTTTTCATATACTTCTTAAATTACCAAGCTTAAAATTGCCTGCAGAAGTCACAATTGTGGCTAAAGATAAAGAACCTTGTACTGCTCAGGATGGTTTTGAAATTTCTCTATTATCTAGGATTTGCAAAATCAAAAAGAAATCCTAAGAGACTTTTTACCAATATGTTTACAACAGTTCTCCTATTTTCCTGCGGAAATGCTATGAGGACACACTTGTTTGTTCCGGCTGTATCAATTTCATTACATTGCCAAATGCTTCTTTTCCCAGAATTATGTACTGCTCAGGTGATGGATTATGTTTTGCTCAGATGCTGGCTTCATTGGAATTACAATATTACTCCCAATCTTTGAAACAAACACTAACTTTCACACAGATTTATTTATTATTATTTACTCCTAAGTTTATTCCTATATTTACATTTGTGCACTAGGAATGTTGGATTCTGCAACAGTTATCAGTGCTAGAGATATGAAAGTCTAATGTTGTATGACTGTGTCTCTCTCTAGCGATAGTTCTGTTTGTAAGTGAGGATACTCTCCCCTGTGTTAATGGAGGAAAGACATGAGCAGAAAGTTAAACACAGAGACCATCCCTAAACCTTGTAAAGACAAAAATGCAGTGGAAGTTACTTTCATGCAGCGTATAAAATATTGTCTGCCCTTATTACAGTGTACTGGAAAACTTGAAAAAGAAAACCTCTTGAGGCTTTGATATTTTTTCCTTCTTTATCAGGTTTCATAAATGCTCAGAAAATCTGTATCAGGTTACCTGGTAAGTTGGAGAGCAGGCTGTTGTTGAAGTATGGATGTTACCAACTCAAAAGCTTTTTGCACAGGGCATTTGCTTGCGACTCTTTCTGAAGCACGACTTCCTTTATTTCTGAGAGAAAAAAGGCATTTATAGGTGGTCTGAGTTTAAAAATAATTACAAGGACTTCATTTTTAAGCCTACAAAGTTAATGAATTTGAAACTCTGTTTCAGCCAGTTTTATCCTGCAAAGCTGTATGAATTTTATAGGCCAAACCAAATGATAGTAAATACTAATTTCTATTTTCGATCTATTAAGGTGACCTGTCTGGAGGATATATTCCAAGTAAGCAAAGATCTGTTTTAAGATCTTTTACTAACTTTATCAAGACTTTAATATAACATTTTTAAAAGGCCTATGTGCTACCAAACGAGTATTCAATGTGTCTTTTTACTTGAAAGAATGTCTTAAGAATGCCTGGCAAAAATGAACTAAATTCTTTGGCATTTTTTTGAAAGATAAGACATATTAATATACAAAAAAACTTAGAGAAAGCATCTGCCAAATATTTCATATAATTACAGGTCACAGAAGTCTATTAGTTCGAACTATAATGTTGTTACTTTGTTTAATAAATGAAAAAGTATCCAATAAGAAAATGTGCAGATATATAGGAATGTTAAATTATCCACTGGATAATTTAATTATAGGAAAGCTCTTATACTGTTCCCTAATGCAGTAAGAATTGTGAGAACAATACAGATCTGTGAATGAGAAGGCCATAGAACTGGGGTTATTATCTTTTTATATCTGTAGTGACTTAATAAAAATTATGAATGAAAATTTTTATGATTCATATTCTTTGTGCGTTGTAGAAAAATAAGCCATATAATAATTGATTTAGAAGGCAGAAGATTTTTATTTCAAATTAAAAACACAAATTGGAGAGGCATAGAGAATTCTAAGCAAGGTCAGCATTTAAAATTACAGTAGCTACCTTTTGTTTCCATTCTTCGAGATGGAAAAACTGTTTACCTTTTTCTCTGAAGCAAACTCTTCATGACTTTATATTAAAAAATAAAAGAAATAGCTATCCTATCAACTTTTCACTTTGTCATCTGCATCATATGCTTTCTGTACTGCATATTTAAAATAGAAGATGCAGATGAATCTTTGATTTTGAACCTGATTATGGTCATTCGGCTTTTGAGTATAGTTTTTTCTGCTTTATCCACAAGTGATGATTAGTGTTCTGAGCTCCTACTCACATGGAAATCTTCCTTTTCACTAAGCATTATTTCTCTTTAACCTTTCCTGTGAATATGTTTATCAGTAGGGTCTCACTGTAAATAATTTGGATCTGAAGCTGTCAAAAAAATTGACTGTTGTCTTTTGTCTTGGATACCATGATCAATATGACTGTGCAAAGACCTCTTGAGACATCAATATCTGATGGTGGTGGGTAGTTCGTGGTACTTGTATGCCATTCGTCTTAGCCTCGGGTAGACTTTGGACTCTAGTGGGCTTAAGCCTGAATTCTAAGGCTCAAAGAGAAAAACCATGCTCTTACAACCAGTGTCCTTCATACTAATGTCCCCAGGCAACTGAATTGCTCTTTCTTAAAGTCACTGAGAAGGAAGTTTTACCTGTGAGAATGACAGCAATTCTTACCAATCGACCCAGGAGAAACAGCTCAGCTTGCTCTGGCAGCAGACCTTAGGCTAGCTCCGTAGCTCAGCAGGAACACACCATAGCACAATTCTCTTGACAGTTGCTTTTACACATGTACACACCTCCAAACAAACAGGAGGAAATGCATTTGAAAACACAAATATTTCATTGCCAAAACTATCTTTCTTCTATGGTATTGTGATTGGGGAAAATTAATTTAAGTTACTGCTCATTCTGCTTGAACTGACTTTCTGACTGTGGAAACGCCCAACTTTGATTCTTCCCTCTTTTCTGTGTGGCTGTCTAATCACCTACTCATTAGCAAGGCCAATGGGGTCTTTCCTTTCAGAAGGACATCCTTTAAAAAACAGTTCAAGATATGCTTGCAGCAGAGACATCTTTCATGATATCTACTTGAAATACCCCTTCTCTACCTGGCTAGTTTCTGTACTTACAGTGTGGTCCACTATTGTGTATTTCTGGTTACATTCAATTTAAGGACCTTTCTTTTTAAATTTTTTTTCTTCCTCTAAAAATTATTCATACACCCCAAGCAGTTTAAAAGTATTGTATATACATACATACACATGAAATCATTATGATAATGCTTTATACATCTTCTGACTAAAGGATGCCTTAGTTCTTAAAGCACAAGGAATGTTTTCTTGTCAAATTAATTTACTGAATGTTGAAGAAATAAATAATCTGTTTTATTCACTTTATCTGCAGCATATTTTCCAACTTTTTGCGTTATAAAATACACATATTTTAAATTAGATTAGTTAACTAGATATCCAGGTTAGTACATTACGTCACAACTAGAAGCAGCAAATCATTATAGGATAATGTTTACTTTGTAAACTTTCTAATTTTTTACTTTCTCAGACAGGTACAGAATTGTCTTGTCCTTGTTAATAATAACCTGGGTGATTATTGCAAGAATTTTTTAATCAGAGCACACTGAACAAATTGAAAAACTAATTTCTGATTTTCAATGACTAAAACAGAAGAGGTGATACAGAAGGATTTGCCATTTCTACAGTAATTACAGCTCCTTGCTTCTTCAAATCCAATTTTGCAAACTAATGGTTGACCCACTTGTCACTGATTGTCCTGTGACCTTGATAGCATGTATGTTTTTGGAAATCTTTGTCCTTCTTGGCCTAGAGATAAGGAAAATAAGATAGTGAGGTGAATGGGACCTCTGGTGAGCAGGAATTCTGTGTATTATCAGCTTAAATGATAATTGGCAAGGTACAATCTTGGAGCACATTCAGGCATTTCATTGCACTCCTCACAGTGTGGCTGGGTTTTCTTTCCACTGTCTCACTTGGCACTACTCTTGTGTTTGTTATGCCTTTTCTTTTCCCTTTCAGACAAGCAAAAATGACTCTCAAGAGCCTTTCTTTCTCCTTTGCCCAGGTTTGTCTCTTTAATCACTTTCAACCCTCTGATTACTCCTCTACTGGACATGCCAGAAGATTCCCAGAGGCCTTTAGGAAGGCTTTGCCTTCTATACAAAGGCAATTTTATGTGATTCTACAATAAAAGCAATCATAGGAATGGCTTGTGGGTTGTTTTTCCAGACTTTCAGGTCAAAAAAATAATGATTTTAGAAAATTCCTTAATTTTAAAATATTTTGGGATATGTATTTAGGACCTGTTGAAAGCTAGAGTCTGGCAGCTCTGAAAAGAGAAATAATTGCTAGAGAAAGCGTAATATACTTCAAAGACTGCTAACCAAACCCACAAACAGAACAACAGAAAAATTACCTAATGAGCCATCATTTTGGAGAGCCTATTGCTCACAGTCTAGGCTAGTGAAGTCTGTGGCATTTCTCTTGAGAAGAAAAATGTACCTCTCAGCTACCGCAGGAGATTTTTGTCTATGTTGAGCAAACATATAAAAAATGTTATACAAATGACTACTTTCCAGAGAATACAAAATATGAGTAGGTACCCATTGTCAATATATATAAATATTGTAACCATAACCTTTGTCTGGGGTGGAAAAAACCTGACTGTCCCAGCCTACTGAGACATTATCTTTGTCGTTCAAGCAAAATTGATAAGTCACATTTGAGTTTCTTCTTCTACAGTCTGGGACTTAAAATACAGGAAACACAAAGGCATGCAGTGATAGGACAAGGGGCAATGGCTTTAAACTGAAAGAAGGTAGGTTTAGGTTAGATATTAGGAAGAAATTCTTTATTGTGGGGGTGTGAGGCTCTGAACCAGGTTGCCCAGAGAGCTTGTGGATGCTCCATCCCTAAAAGGTTGGATGGGGCTTTGAGCAACCTGGTTAGTGGAAGGTGTCCCTGCCCATGGCAGAGCGGTTGGAACTGGATTGTAAGATCCCTTCCAACACAAACCATTCCATGATTCTACGAATCTGCGGAATACTGTATCTAAATTTGTTGGTGATTGCTAAATTGGATGATAGTTGCAAATATGACCCTAGTTAAATCCTGCTTAGGCATGAAAATTAATTCAATTAATAAAATCCATTACAAAAACAATTTATCTGTAGTCCAAGTGCAGATATTTTACTGCTCTTGGTGTTTGACTAAGGTCCACTAATACAGGCTTCTTATCTCACCTGTAGTAATACTGAATAAGTTCCCTCAGTGGAATTCCTCTGATGTAAAATCAACTAAAAACACGTCAGACCAAGACATATTGCGTGTTAGTTCATCTGGAAATTATAATTGCCAAGTGAACAGTACAAGAAATTTCCAAAACTTGGTTTGCTAAACTAAAGTTAAAAATGTTTCCTAGCCCTTTGGTTTTTTGTTTTACTCCAGCTTCCACAGTGAAAGGACAACATTGCAAATGCAATACTCATTAAGGTTCACAACATATTTACCAATGGTGTGATCTGTTGGAAACTGTGAAAGTATTGCTCTGCTCTCTCAACTTCATGCTTGTCAGCTGTCTGATAGATCACGATTAGAGCAGGTTTCATTTACATCTGTTATTTTTATTAGGTTCAAAACTGAGCAGGTATAGTAAGGTTATTCCAAGAAATCACATACTTATTTAAGAAGAAATGAAGAGCCACAGTTAATGGCCTTAGTTAATTCAAAGAAGAACACAAAAAAGAAGATTTTCCCAGCAATTTTTTATCCTTTTTATGTTTGTACTTTTTTTTTTTTTTTNNNNTTTTTTTTTTTTTTTTTTTTTTTTTTTGCAGAAGATGGCCAAGAGATGTAAAATGTACTGTTATTTTGGAGATAGTGCTGGAAAATTTGGCCTTAGTTATGCTTACAGAACCCAATTATCAGATGAACAAATTTATCCACAAATATTTCACATGACATTTGGAATACTTAACTATCAGTTAAACTCAAATTCTTTGATAACTAACTTTACTCTTGTAACAACCTTAGGGCACAATAACCATGCGTGTTTCCTGTCTGGAATCAATTTGTCACTGATACAAATCACTGCACTGAAGTCAAGAAATCATGATAACCTACATGGCACAGTTGCTTTGCTCTGAAAATTTCTTTTTGCTCTGAAACAGGGATTCTCATTGCAGGTATATTTATGAGAGAACAGTTACATANTTTTTTTCTTTTTCTCTTTCTATTATTTTGATATTAATTTAATTTATTATTTTATGCCATATAAAAATAAATAGATAAAAAAGCCACATGCAGGTGGCTGAGTGCACCTTTTGCAGTGTATCTTGAGATACTTCTCAGTTCAAACTTCAAACCTGCTATACAAGGTAACGATTTGAACTTGGGCAGCTGATGAGAAAAAAACTCCCTACTCTTTTGAGGACTACTGACATTGCTCTTATCACACAGTGATGGAAGTATTTCTGTTCTGAATCACAAATCAGTATTATAACACAGCCCCAGCAACCAACGGATGTAAAGTCTTCCCAAGCAGTGTTTCCATAAATTTAGTATACTTGCTGCAGTGACACCTAGCAATGAAAATGAACTTTGTATTTTAAACATCAGTCGCTCCTTCAATGACAGTAGCTATGGATCTTGCAGGAAATTTACTGCTGATGCACAGAAGAGTAAATGGGTTCTTGCTAGATCAAAGAAGGGAAACTCTTTTAAGTTATCCCTGGGTTGATAAGCTCCAACTCTTATCTCCTCTCTGAGCAAAACATTAATTTTAAACAGTAGCAGAAGGGCTCTGATGGTTCCCTGGCCTGTTCTATTTTAGAGGTCCAGGGATTTTTTTCTTCTTCATTTTGGAACTTTGCCAGTTATTTTCCAGTGAAAAAGAGGAGTTTTGAGAGCGGTGAGGGGCATGATCCAATCAAAAGGAAGGTGAGTAGGACATGAAGGTTGCCAGTGCATATGTCGCTCACAGTAGTGTGCTACAAACTTGCAAGCATCTACATTTTCTGTGGTTTAGCTCACTGGAGTGCCATTACCTATAAATGCTATCTACAAAATGGGAAAGTCCAACACATTCTACCTTGTGCTTTTGCAAACAAATGACTTGGGTCTTGAGAGAGGTTGTGTCTGATCTCCCATGTACATTTTCCTCTTCAGCTTTTTCATCTTGTCTCAATTCTCTTACACCTAAGTCTTTCAAAACGTATGATCTAACCCCAAAACCAAAAACTAAGAGGTTTTTAAGTGTTCCCATATTAAGCATTTATACCTAATTAGAATCTGCTAATGAAGGGTAGATTAATTTGGGTTAACCAAGTAGAAAGAACACAATCTGTAAAAATACAGAATATCCTATTCCAACCTTTCCAAAGATTGCAGTATTCTAATTTTTAGCAGCTCCACTGAGGGGTCAGTGTCAGAGTCATCCACAAAAAAATCCCCTTTTGATGTGATATTCAACTCTGTATCTTTTGAGACTAATTCTACTTTTGAATTACATATAAAGTGTTTCTTTTAAACGTTCCCTCCTACGTTAAGTATAAAAAGAAGAATGTAAAATAAACTTCTGGCCTCATTTAATTCTTCCTTCAGAAGCATATTCACTTCTTTGCATGAATACATTTAAATGTTTGTTTTGGATAAAATTGATAACATTGTGAGCGCAACAAAAGGGAAACTTTGATACAATCATGATATTTTTTGACATCTTTGTTTTTCTGTAAGAGGACGAGCTTTATTTTTCAAGCTTGCAAATGGAAACTATCTATTTCAGAGAACGTTCTGCTGTCACCTCAGAGCCATGAACGCAGATGCCAGTAGCTTGTTCAGAATCATCTTCTCCTCCCTGGAAGACCATCTGAGAACTGAAACTGTAAGAACAATCTGTCAGCAAAGAAAAGCCAATAATGATACATAAGAATGACAGGAAACACTTAATTGAATGATTGGAAGATTAAAGCAAACTTGTGCTGGTAAGTTGCTACTTAAAATCCTGAAAAGCAACTCAAGACTTTATTCAAGGCTTGGGCTCTTACTAGAGCATTAGTTTTAATCCTTATGCAATCAGTTTCTTCTGGAGATTTGGATGATCTTTTCAGATCTTTAAGGAGTGAATCCCTTTGAGGGTGATTCTGGAGCCAGATCAGGACTTTAAAGAGAGCAAAGAGTGTTTTCTCTCTGGGGCTATGTTTTGGATCAATGGGATTGGATTTGGATTTATGAGAAAACATTTTGCCCAGCAGAACCTTACAGATGTGTAACTCCTTGAATATGTACTCCTGAAAAACAGCATCAAAGGAACATCCAATACAAAACTATTGATGCACAACCACAACTGGCAGAACCTCCTGGACAGCCATGAAACATATTCTGGCATTTACATTTTTTGAAACCCTCTGCCTAATTTTCCACATTGTCAGTGTAGCCTACAAAAATTTCTTAATTGTCAGTCTAGTCTACGAAACAAACCAAGCTGGTCAGAGCAGTCTCAGTGTCTATAAATTGTTAGGAATATACAATTTACAGATATATATTTTTAAAACATATGAGGAATAAATGAAAATTATCCTTTGAAATGACTGCAGGATGTGGTCCAAGCTTTATAAAAAGAATAGTATGTTCCATTGCTCAGAGAATAAGCTCGACCAGAGTAAATCCTGAAGTATTTGAAAACATTACTGAAAGGTGAAAACCTGTGTTAACTTTGGCTGCTACTAATATTCATGTTGGAATGGAAACACAGCCACTTACTGGAGCATATACTAATGTGAACTCCCACTCACACAGTTAAAACACAGACTGTGTTCTGTAAAAAAGATAATAAAAGGCAGACTAAGCAGCTTATTTAATTAATGTCTGTGAGTTTATATACTCTCATATAGAGTCTGTGGTTAGTTTCCGAGTTGCCTTTAGCCCAAAAAATCAGTAAAGAAGAGCCAGTAGAAATGAAAGTTTCTAACGTTATTCTCACAAAAGGACTTTGTGCAATGCATTGAGGAAGCTAAAAGGAGAGGCTAAGTAGATTAAGTATTCAATGAAAAATACTCTAATAATGTGGACCTTTGATCTGCAGCAGTGCCAATGGTGGCAGTTCCAACCAGAGCAGGCTCCGGAGGGAAGTTAGGGATTCCTGTGTGAGAGCTTAGAAACTGCTATCTCAGTTATTTTTTATCAATGGATTGAAACAGCTCCTTAAGTGTACCTTGAATTACTCTAGTGATTTGAAGTCCTAAGTTCTGAAGAATGAATTAAAGCTGGAGACACATAAAATCACTGGACAAAAAGCCAAGCAGGCAAGGGACACCTACATGTTTTTCATAGTGAATGATGGGCAAGGTGTCCAAACAAAGCTGTGTCCAAACTGAGTTGCACTGATCTCATTTTTGCTTAGAAGTGGCATCAGGAATGGTCTAGTGCTCTGTGAGGTTACCTATAGAGAAAAAAATTTAGACAATTAAATTTTGTAACTTTGGCTGAAATTGCTGAACAACATGTCATTGATTAGAGTGATTTTTAGGCTCTTAAGGAGATACTAAGCTTAATATCTCTGCAAAGGTCTGTTTGAAACCCACCCAAGAACAAAATTTTAATGAATTGCAATCTGATGTTGTCTTTTCTTTATGGTGATTCTGCTCATTCCTTCTGCAACATATATTTTGGACTTGTGTGTGAAAGCAAGTGCAAATAAACTGGTGCAATTCACAAAGTCGAGATTTACCTTCCCAGTGCCTGCCTTTTTTTGCTCACTCACTTCCTCACTTTTTCACTGTCTCACCCCTTCCTTCTTCATGGCTGCCCTGTTGATGTGGCCTTTTGTTACTCAGTAAACCTGATTACAAAATGAGAAATGGCATCAAAAGGATTGCTAATGTTATGAGTGTTAATAATGGTGAGCTTTTTCAGGCACTTCAGAAACAGCAGTTTGTTAAGTCTTGATTGTTAATGGCTTAAAGGCAAATATAAGCTTACTGGGGAAAAACAAAACCCCAAACCTGCAGAAACATTCATTTTGCAGCTCAGTATACTTGTATTATTTGTTAATTCTCTTGCCAAAGGCAGTAAGTCTGAACATCAACAGACAGGTATGTCAAACACAGAAACTGTATTCCACTATGAGTAATATAACATCTCAACATTTCCCAACAGAATATTTAATTCCTTTTATCTATGTGTTTTACACAGTCATCTTCATTTCTGTAAAGTGGAGGGATGGATAACAGCAGTAGCAGCATCCAAAAATTGACAGGGCACTGCCACAGCCCCTTTCTTCCCTCTCCTCCATGAGATATATCAGGCACAAAGGTAGGCAAATCAATGCCAATCCCTGCATTCATTCCTTCATGGTATTTTTAGTATTTTCTGGCCAGACCACACAGACATAAATGGCTGTTGAAATGCAGAGCAGTGCTGAATTAAACAGTAGCTGTTTGGTAGAAGAGAGGACCACAGCAGAAACCACCCAAGGATGACTACCCAGGGTTGCAGGTGTTGCCTATCACAACAGCATTTCTCTCTAGTGTGAAAAATGACCATGGAAAATAAATAATAGGGAGCAACTGGAAAAATATTTCTTAGTAGAATTGTGGGCTTTCTGTCTTCTCACATCCTCTTTTTTTTTTTTTTTAAATTTCTTTGACAGTGCTCTGAATTCACCTAAGTTAAAGGAAATGCATATCTGGCCTTATTTGCAATTAGAAGTTTCAGGTGTACAACAAAGTTAATGTAGTTAGAACATTCTACAGCACAACAGATGACCTATGCTTCAAGCAGATATTCTTTTCCTGACTTTGATTTCTCATTCTCTAACCATATTGTGCTGAGAGAGTCTCTGCTATTGCTTTGCAATTTCCAGTAATTGTATTATGCTGCAGAGAAAAAGAAAAATCAATTAGTCATTCAACAATAAGGAACATATTTTTTGCTGGAAAATGATAATTCCTTTGGTATATTTCTCATATTTTTAGCATGCAGTTATTTGTGTGCAGAGGTAGATAAAACAGAGTTCCTGAATGCAAATGTCATTTCCTCTTTCAGTGGGTAGAACTCTGATTATCTGATTATGTTTCTACCAAACTCATGACTGAATCTGAGGTGTATTTTCTCATATACAAACAAGTATACAACCAAGAAAAAAGTGCTGCAAGTCAAATTTGTGCTCACAGATTCTTGATTTAACCTTTGGTCAGCTGGAGGCACCCTGGGGTTGCTTTTTGTTACAGTTGGCTCCAGAATCTCGTATTGGGGCACTTACCCGCTGTGAATGGCCCATACAGGGAATTCCACTATCCTCAGTGGCACAGCTGCCTCTGCATCCACTGATGGGACTGTGGGGAAGACAGTGAAGAACTGGTGCAGGCTCCATCCACCAGTTACAGCACATCCTTCATCATTACTGTAAATTATTGCTGGCAGTTTCTGTTAGTGCCTGGCATAAAAGAGTCATTTGAAAACTGCTTCACACATCTTCTAATAGCAACTTTCTTCAGATTATACATTCTTTTAAACTGAACTATATTTCTTTCTGTGGGCATTAGAAAGACAGAAAAATAGGAACTGGCACTAGACTCAATAACTTATGAACAAGTTGTGGGAACTCAAAATCTATCATTTATTTACAACTGTAACTCCAAATTGTAATGATGGCTACTTCCCTATAGATTTATTTTCAGGGTGGCACTCTCAAGCAACATCATCCATTGCCAAGGAATGATCTCTTACTGTTGCCTCATAAGGCAACTATGTTTCTCCACCTTTTTTTTCTTGTAAGTCAATTATTTAATGGGGAAGAGTTTCAAGCCAACAGAAAAAAGTTTATATGAACTTGCTAAAAAGACATGATTCATGCTCTTTTAGTGTTATCATTGACTGAAGTCCTTGGCTGTCCCTAAGTGTTTGCTCTTCTCCCTGCTTTCAAGCTACCAAGTGGGAACAAGAAGAGTACCCCAGTAGAGCTGTTAAAAAAAAAACAACCCGCATTGTTAGATTTCTGTCATATGCTTTGAGAAGCAGTATGTTACATTTTGCCTTGGATGAAGAAGTTTTGCAAGGCATCACTCTTGACTGCTTGCTGCCCACTGCAGATGTGAAGGGCAGTTTCTGCAGTGGGATGGTTCCCAGGATCCGGACATCATTTTGGGTTTGATACCTGTCAGAGAGGGCATTGGCTGTGTGCAGTCTGCAGAGTGCATACTGGGCTCCATCTAAGTGAGAACTTAAATGTGGGAGTTTTTATTGCAGATATCTCCTTTCTGCTACAAAACCTCCAAATTCTGGCACATAGTTAAAGGGGCAACACTTGTGCATGGAGCAACGAAAGACAAATCCGTTTAAGGAGCCTCAGCTTGTAGAACTGGACATGGAGAGCTATCTATGCAAGTACAAGTCATCAGAAGTGATCTCAGAGCTGACTTGGAAAACCTGTCAAGTGTTCCTAAATGATAATATCAACATTTCTGAGCATTGTTTTGCCTCCTGACAATAAGCTATGACAATACCATACAAATATTTCCTCTTGAAAGTCTCCCTAATGTTATGCTTGCTCTCCCCATGTGGCAGGTTTCTGAGTTGGCAGGGACCATAAATACAGTCTCCTGGGGTTTGGACTTATTCATGCTGATTTGAAGAAATCTGGGATGCCACGCAAAGAAAAATGGCTGACCAATGTAGTGTTTGATTGATTTTTTTTTATTTCTTATTCAGGACTTGAAATCAGCAAAAATATTGGCACTCTGTGGGAGAGATTTCATGTATCAGCTTTCATTGCTGATGATTTTTGGGCTGATAGTGCTTACTTGAAGCTGTTTTAAAATGAATTATTTTCATAGTAATATTTAGTGGTAAGTTTGTCCTTTAACTGTCCATTTCTTACTTTCTTCAATTTTTTTTTTATGATCACTGACAAATGTATTGGGAAAATGGTATTTGCTTTAAAAAGCAGACATTCATCTTAGATCATTATCTTGAAAACAGGAAATATTAGGGTTCTTAATGGAAATTTCACTTTAAAATCTTTATATTCATTTTTGTCAGCCTTTTTAACCTAAGTCCATGGAGCTTGAATGATCTTGCAGAAACTGAATGAAGCAATCTGATGGCAAAACTGTAAAGACATTGTATTGAGAGTAATTTTTTCTTGAAGTAAAGGTGAAAACTTCTTTCTTAACAGTAATATATTCATTCTACACAGCCAACTGAAAATGCCAACTGAAAATGCAAGATCAGCTGATGAAGGCAAAAACTCAAGAAATATGTCCTTCATTTAAGAGATATTTCTGAAAGAAAAGTCTGAAAGAAATGTTTTTAAAGAGATTCCTTTTTCTGTGCTTGCTGAGATGTGATGAGAGAAGTTACTTTATTACAATTGCATTTCAGAAGGAGAATTATGAAGCTGTGGTATTTCATGGCTTTGGAGATTTGTGAGATTCTCATTCTCCACTCTCTTTCATTTTTGTAAAAACATCCACACTTATAAATTTACTGATTCAGGAGGGCTGCTTCTTACATTGCTTATGCACAGCAGCAAGCAACTTCCCAGAATTCTGTGGGTGGAGATTTTACCAACTTCATGTTATTAGTATCTTATTATGGAAAAGAGATGTAAGTAAAAATTCGTAATTCTTTGGTATCTCCTGGTTTACACTGAATGGTCGGGCTGAAGAATTTTCTGTTTCAAACAGAACAGAAGTATTGCGCTGTTTTTAAATTGGATCTGACTCCCAATTTCAGATCAACCTCTTGCATACTGAGTTTTAAACAATTGTATGGGTTCAAGACATTGATTGCATAATCTTGGTTATTATTAAGTGAATAAGTGAATATTAAGATTTCCCCTTAATAAGGCTGAAGTCCTTTTTAATTCATACAATACCTCCGTACTAATGTGGGTGGTATGATGTCTGGAAAATACAAGGGGTGTGATATGTCAACCGCATTCTGCAAGCTGAGGCTGGGACTTGGTTGTTGGTCGACACTACAGAATCCAGCACAAAGCTAAAGGATGA
Source organism: Edolisoma coerulescens (assembly GCA_013397115.1). Classification (NCBI taxonomy): domain Eukaryota; kingdom Metazoa; phylum Chordata; class Aves; order Passeriformes; family Campephagidae; genus Edolisoma; species Edolisoma coerulescens. The sequence continues at coordinate 2,867,978 of VWZW01006867.1, forward strand.
GCCTCATACAAGGGCAGTGTCTTGCCTGTGAGACCTTCTGACTCTGGCTGCAGCCAATAAAAGTTAAACTGGTGATGCACCAGTAGGCCAAGTCAATGCAGGTGGGGGTTTTCTGTGTGACCGAACCCGTTCTTGAAGTGTGACCTGTTACATTCAGGCATCATAACTCTCAGATGATGGGTCAAAAATGCTTTCAAGCAAAATAAAGAGCTACATTGTACACAATCCCTTATTTCCCCTGCATACAACCATACTAACAAAAGGGGGAGTGACATAGAAAAATATTAAACATATATGAAAATTTCACCAAAGTGTTACTAGATAGTAAGTGAAAGTTCTTATGAGAGTTCCTTTTAGGATGGCCTTTGGTACTTTATGAAAAGTTTTGGACGTTCCTGGATCCTATAGAGAAATGGAAGGGAGCCAGGAATTGAAAAGGCTGAGCAGGGCAGACTTCAAAAGTGATTTATGCTTCGATCGAAAAAGTAACTCCTCTTGCAGGTCTCTGCTAGAGAGAAAGTGATTGTAGAGTGAATTACCACCTAGTTTTTGTTGTTCTAATTTATTCTGCTGTTGTTGTTGTTGCCCATTGACATTTCTTGATCTAGTTGTGGGGTACAAATATTTCTGTATGCTGGAATCCAGAATTCAGTTTGCTTTCTAAGCAGCACCCTTTCGTGACAGAGCCCAGGTAACAACCCTTAGTAATATGGCTTAAAAAGACCTTTATTCCTTCACACATCTTGTTTAGTTACTTAAAGATAACATGATGTGGCATTTCAGTATTTACAGCTTTCCTCTTTCCCTTTGTGTCCCTGTGTATTAATTAAAGGTATGTTAACTGAAGGAGATTTTTTTTCATATTGTTATAGCAACATACTTCCTTGAACCAGCTCCAACTGGTAAAAAATTAGAACCTGAAAACCTTTTCTGAGGTCGAACAATTTCTGGTTTCAGTTGTCTATGGTGCTAGAGCTGAGCAGAAAAATCACAAAGAGAACATCAGGAAAATGACACATTCTAGAAGGAGAAGCAAGTCTCTGTTTGGGTAGGTAAAATCTGTTATGCTCTTAATCTGCTTTCTGAGTGATAAAACCCTTGTTCAACTTGCAAATTATTCTCTCAATTTCCATAAGAGATCCTTCCCACTACTTCTCCCTACAAGCCTCGTCTGTTTTATATGTCAGAAGAGCACTGTTACAAGTATGAAATTCAAAGGTTGATTTGGCATCATTAACTAAAATCATAATTTACTTTTACTTTGGCTATTCTGGACGAGAAAGGGCAGATATTTTGCAGTAGGTTTGCAGGCTGTTACGAACATTTTTATATTATGAATCCTTTCTGTTTTCAATTGACAAATTACCTTCTGAGAAACAGATTCTTCCTTTCCTTTGCCTCTATTTCTTTTGAAGGATTTTTTGTGCAATTCTTATCTAACAGGTAGGATATACTGTATGATGGAAAACCAGTTTTGGGATTTACTGTAATCAAACCAAAGACTTTTAAGTGCTATGTAATTGAGGATAGGAAGGAATTCATTGGAAAAGAGATATCCTCTGGTTGAATACTAAACATTATGAACAAACACATTTAAGGCCCTGTAGTGACTCCAGAAACACAGAGGAGGTAACTTTTGACAGATTTATTTTTTTTAATAAGAAAATAAATCTCTCCTGAGAAAAAGTAACTACAAGTATTTGTTTTTTCATAGAAGCCCAAAAGGAGAGTGACACACTGGTGAATTACAAGAATAGTCTTGATGGTCAGACTGTGCCAAATTATTTGAATTCTCAAAAATAGCACAATGATAGAGACAAGAGTTTTCATGTACTCTATTTTTGAAAATAGATACTCTATGATCCTATGGTAAATCACCCCATTTCTATAAATAGGAGTATCTTAAATGAAGTGTGCCTCATCAATGCCAAATTAAATGGTATTATCTTCTAACATCTGGGCCTGGCAGAATTATCTTTTTTCTGTTTGCAAATAGTTCATGTAGCATTTTGCATTCCGCACATGTTTGTGTTTCTAGGCATCCATTGAGTAACATGGGCAAGTAATTCATCAGCTGTTTACTTTAGCAGTTTAATAAACATATGTGATGCTTTTTCTCTTCCGTAATTTGACTGAAACCTTAAAATAAAATGAAATAAAATAAAATAAACAAACAAATTAAAAATGTGACTAAGACAACGTGTTAATTAACCATAGCCCCTATCTGAACTGTAAAAAGTGCAGTAACTGTAATATTTTGTTAGTAAAGACACTTAGCACAGCCTGAAGGGAAAAATAGCAAATGCAAACCATTTAAAGTACACACCATTAAATTCCTTGGGACTTGCCACTCTTCATGTGTGGAAATACAGAGAAATGTTTAGATGTATAATGTGAATTACACTAATTCCAGGCCTGTTTCTTAATGGGTTCAGTTTCACTGGTGGATTTCCAAAGTTAAGCTTTACTTTTCAATTTTTTAAAGTTGGTTTGTACAAGAGGAACTTTGCTCAAATGATAACTCTGCTACTAGATATTTTTTTCTTTCCCTGAATATGTGATACGGAAGGAGCAGAACTCAAGATTTTTGAAATGCAGCTGATATGAAAGTAATTTCATCCTGAGAGAAATAGAAGCACAAAGAATGAAAATGGCGAAGAAGGAAAGAAGGGTTTGTAGGAAGAAGATAAACACTGGCTAGCAAGGTTGTGTTTTCCTGTGGTGGGGAAGAGACCAGCTGACCAACTGGCTTAGAGCACTGCTATCCTGTGACTGTCCTATGTACTAGACATGCTTGTTGTACCATCATCTCTCTAAGGGTGCTCCATCTGTTAAATCCTTGTCTGTTTGCTCCTGGAATGTTTAGTGCAACATTAAATAGAACTGAGCAGCTGCTTAACAATTCCAAACCAGCCTAAATTGCAATTTGAAGTGGATTGACAACATGGACGGGATTGGTGACTGTAAGACTAGAAGAGTCATTGATACAGCATGATTCTAAAAACTTGTTTCCCTATTATCCAAGCAAAAAAAAATTATCCAGAAAGGATGAGAAATCCACAAAGAAAACCCCTGTAATGTACTGGAAGCCTTGATATTTCATCTGAATAGTGTAAGAGACATGAACTATTATTGAGACTGCCGGTCAGGTAGACCTTCACCATAGAGAGCTGCAGCAGCAGGCACTGGATGAGGGTGCTTAGGGTACTGAAGCCTCTGCTAACAGCCATCATGGAAAAGAGGCTCCCACAATCTGTCTCCTGGGCATTTGTGTTATCATTTATTGCTGGATATGAGATTTTTTTTTTTTTTTGCAGCTGTCTTGTTAATGCCATGGTTGAAGTTAGCACTGTGAGAGCCAGAATTATTGCCTGAGGTATGTTTAGTCTCATCTGCTCTGTGACCTTCACACTGTGAGCTTCATCCTCACCAATGCCAACCTCTTTCAGGGAGTTTAGGATGTTTCTATTTGTCATTGTTTGAACATTTCCAGTCACTTTAGAGGAAGAGGTCAAAGAGCAGAATGAGTGAGGCTGTTGCTTGGACACAAATGGCTGTTGCCTGGACACTGATAAGTCTTCTAAGGACAGATTTTCTTACTGCAGAAGAGTAAACCCTAGGATTCTCACCATTTTTTATTTAATAGCAAAAGAAAATAAAAATAAAAGAAAAAAAAAGCCAACACATAATTCAGTTAAAGCTATTCCAGAAATCATTCGAAGGCTGTTTGAGAGACACCAGGCAAATAATATAGCCATTTCTTTATATATACAGTTTGGATAAGTCAGCAAAAAAACCAAAACCACTTCTGAACTTAACTGAAAAATAGTGCTGAGAACACCACTTACCAACTCTCTTGTGTTCCAGATAACAAAGCAAGGGGAAAAGAGGAAACCAAATCTGAGCAAACTGTGACCACACCACTAGTATTGTGCTTCAGGAGCCTTGGACTTATGTGAATTAAGGATTATTCCACTCACAGCTTCAAAGGATGGGAATCCATTTGTGACTATGACCCCTTAAAAAGGTCTTTGTTCTTTGTGGGTTTACATGCAAGGCAGCTATTTATGCTCCCACTATAGTCAGTGGAGATCTTGCATTCAGGACAGTTGCCCTGACAGAGGTGCTGTGTGCTTTTTGAGTTATCCTGGAGTTTCCAAGACATTCACGTAGTCAGATATGATGTGGGAACTGTGAAAGACCGGAGTCCCTCTGCATAGCTGACTGAAGGCTAGGAGGGTTAACCTGGGTCTTCTGGAATGGCACTTTGTGTCTCTGTTTAAACAACTAACCTCAGTCTTAGGTGTGAGCTTTCGAGAAATATTAACTGCTCCCTAAACTCCATTAACTCTATTCATACGTGCAACACTTGAGTGGGTATTTTGGATATCACAATGTAACTCAAAGAGTACTAGAGGTCCACGTTTAGGCATCTGAACTGAGCCCTACGTCTTTATGAATTATAATGGGAGCTTGAACGTGAGCATGAATTTCAGTGTATTTTTCTTGAAAAAAATGCCATCCGAAGTGCCCAGCCTTTTCCATTTGCTGAGCTTCAATCATTAAGAACCATATGCCTTTCTATAAAAGAAGGAAAAAGTGCAAAAGCCCTGATTCAGCTATCTCATTTTTCCATGAAAAATATCAAGCAAACAAAATGCTAAACCAAAGACATAGCTTGGCACTAGTTGTAGACTAATTTGGGCAACTTTTAAAAGTGTTATTGCTGGATTGGTCAAGGCCTCTTGTTAGAAAGTTCTAGTATTAAGAAAATAACCTCCATATATCTCCTGTGTACACACCATAACTGTAGTCTACAGACTTTACTGAGATGTGGACAAGTATCCCATCCCACAATAATACTAGGAAAGGGAATTTCTATAGAGTGGTTTGGCAGCAGCTGCTTTGCTTGTATGTCAAAGTGTTTGGCAGTACCTCACAAAACAAATACAGAATTTTGTGTTTATGGTTCACCCTTTTCCTTCAGCCATTGTCAATGCTTTTCAAGCTACTTAATCAATCTCTCATATTTTTCTGCCTCTTTTCTCTGAGACTTCGTCTTTCTCCATTATTTTTCTTCACTGATAAATGCCTGAACTCTATGGTGGGCAACTTGAAGTGGAAAAATTTTAAGAAATAAGCAAGACTGATTCTCTTCTCATTGCCAGGTTGTCCTGCCATTATTTTATATTCTGGTGATTATGGGAATCCATTACTTAGCCATCTGATTTTATCTCCATCTTGAACGTGAAATAGCAAAAAATAGGTGGTTCCTTTTTTCCATCCACAGGGTGTTTGTTTAATTCTAACTTCAACACTGAGCAAGTCAGATGTTTGTGGTACTTGCGTTTTCAAAGGTCCTCAAGTGATATGGTGGTACTTCTTGCTGACTTTATGTGAAAGTTAGCAGTTTTGCCTGCTGAAGGGCCTTTTGGGGAGACATAATATTTAATAATGTGAAGGTAGCAGGCAGCCACATACACAATTGCATGTTAAAGAGCTGGATGAGTCTAAAAAGGAAGAGCAAAACATAATCTTTTTGGCCCTATTTATTGTTTTACTCTTCAGTGTATTACTTCATTACCTCTTAATGTTTCAAAAGATCTAGCAACTTTGTCTGTGACCTTCACTGGAATCTGATTTTTTGTCTTAGACATTCTTAGCCAACAGCTCATGAGTATTAGCAGCTTGAAGGACCGGGCTTGGTGAAAAGGATACTTTTAAAATTTTTTTGGAAAGCCCTAAGATCCAAGTTATTTTTTTCATCTTGCTCTAGTGCTGAATCAATCTGCTGAAAGCTACATGTACAAAGTGTCCTGAGCTACCGGGTGCCTTGCTGGATCAGGTGACATTTTTATGGCAGGCTGTTCCAGTACCAACAAAGGAAGTGCTCCCGTATTAACAAAGGAAGACTGTCATTACTGTTGTGACTGTTCCACTGCTTGAACAGAAAGGGTCAATATGCTGTTCCCCAAGGCTGTAGAGCATCTATAATATTTTGAACTATTTTTTACTGTTCCAGTATACAGCTTGAAGAGAGAAAGGTGACAGAGTTCCAAGTTTCCTCCTTCTTTGTCATTGTTGTGGGTTGACCCTGGCTGGGTGCCAGGTGCCCACTCAGTCACTCTATTACTCCCTTTCCCACTGGGACAGGGGAGAGAACGAGATGGAGGAAAAACCAGCAGAGTGAGATAAGGCAGTTTTATTACAGCAAAAGAAAGAAACAAGCAGAGATCTGTGTGCTCAAGAGCTAAAGAGGAAAAAAGAAAGCAGTCTCTACTTCTCATCAGCAGCGATGTTCGGACACTTCCTGGGAAGCAGGGCTTCAGCACGCATCACGGTTCCTCCTCCCCTCCTTAGATTATATATCTGAGCTGACGCCATATGGCATAGAATATCCCCTTGGCTGATTTGGGTCAGCTGGCCTGCTTGTGTCCCCTCCCAGGATCTCGCCCACTCCCGTCCCTTTTAGTGGGGGAAGGAATGCCAGAGGGACCTCACTGCTTGGCAGCAGCCAAAACGCTGCTCTGTTATCAACACCCATCCAGCTACCAATGCAAAGCACAGCACTGTAAGGGCAGTGAGCTTTACCTCAGTCAGACCCAATATACTCATTCACTGCTGGAGTAAATATAATGACAAAAAATTCTGCATACATGACTGGCACAAGTCTAAAAGACTTTTTGCTAAAGGGACTGGGTTGTACAAGGGAAATAGCTGCTTCAGAAACCTCTCAACTTTTGTACTTCATGTTTTAGGATAATGGAGTATATATTTAGCCACCTATAACACAGGCTATATAATAAAGGTGGGCATAAAGCAATTTATTTCTTGTTAGCCTAGGATGTTATGTGCTTTATGACAAAAAATAGAAAAAACTTCACATGTAAGAGTAACTCAGGTGCTTCACACGAGGCAGTAATAGTTCACTGTCATCAAGTAGTATTGCCTGTGTTACTTTATGTAAATAAACATACATTACCCTAGTTACTTCCATAGGTAGGCAAATTTAGCAACAGGTGTTCTGTTAGGATTTGAATAATTTTCGAGGATTAAAAGAAAATTTTTATGAGGACACATAATTCCACACTCTCTTCAGTTTGTCTTTATCTTCACCACACAGTGACCATCTGAGAGTGCTGTACTCCAAGCAAGCAATTGTAAGTTTAAACAGAAGCTTTCCTTCATGTTAACATTTAAGTTCCTTCCCCTCCACCAAGCCTCAGGCAAGGCTCTCCTTTGTTCTTTTTTGCCGCAGTAGTATACGCAATGATGAAGTATAGCTATTCATGTGACACAGTGTAGTAATCAGAAGTAAATTACACCCTTTAAAATTACCATCCTTAACCACAATACCTAAAACAATGTGATAATTGCTGTCATAGGAACATGGGAAAAAACAGACTAGTCATTAAACAAATACTATAATCATTAATAACAAGTGGTATGTGAAGTAACTACTACTAATCACTAACCTAAAGCTTTAGTGCAAACTGAAGATTCTCTTTCATGATATAAACTGGATGCCTACAGCTAGAAAAGGCATAAACTTGCAAAAATATTTTGCCCATTAACAGGTTTTGTACTGTTTTTTGTACAACTGTACATTTCCCCATATATGTGTGGGTTTGTAGAAGCAGCTGTTATACAACTGCACTTGAATTTCTCCTTTGCCCTTCCGACCTCAAGTAAGCTTACCAAACTCAAATTTTGAGGAAAAAACATGCATTCAGTTGTTGGTCACTTGCATTGTCAAACCTTCTAATTTGAAAAAAGAAAACTCACATAAGGAAACAATGTCATATTGGAAACAAAAGGTGTTGGGGCCACCTTTTTCATATTGCTCACACATTGTTTAGTCTGAGAGGGGAGAGTATTGGACAGAGAAGAAAAGAAAAAAAAGAAGATATACCAGTCAATTTGGCATGAGCTTAGAAGGGCTTTCTTTGATGGATAAGGCCAAGCTATAAAGAAACCTGGGAGCATTAGTGCCTGTTTTTCTGTGTTAGAGATGCTCAGCTGTAATGTCAGGAAGCTGAATATTTGAAATCTTGTTATCAGTGCAGATACGGAGAGAATGAGGCAGAGCTGAGCAGCTGTATGCATCTTCTTGCTGTCAACAGATGTTGTTTAGAGTCTTAAATCCCACAATTACCAGAAAATGATCCTTCCCTCCACAGGTAGTGAGGAAATTTTTCCTGTCAGTCTAGCTGGCTACATTTTCTGAAGAAAGGGAATCTGGTTCTTCATTCATATTAGAGCAAAAGCTTACTTAGCATTCATGAAGACCACTGCTGTGATTTAAATTCTGTGACTTTTAATTCTCCATAGACTATGAGTCTATGCATGACATTGTGCCTCTAAAATAATAGAAAACAGCCTTCAGATCTTTCCTTTGTGTTTGTTTTCTCATTGAGAAAGAAGGTTTACGCAAGAAAGGTAGTCAGCAAAATCTGATTAATGCTTCACCTATATATTGTTTGAAGGAAGGTAATACAGCCACTGAAGGGCAATTAAACTGGGAAATGAGTATTTTTATTTTTGGGAGCCTATCATTAGTGTTTTTAAAGGCCCGACGCTGGAGCCTTCTCACCACAAACTGTTCAAAGGCAGTGAGCTAGTGTGAGACTGTGGGAAAAAGGGTTAGATGGTCAGAAGTTTTGTCATTCAGCTCACTGTTTGCAGCTTGGTTATTATCTTCAAATGTGTAAAGGAGCAAAACGGACCATCTGCACTTTTATTTCCATCCAAGGGTAGGCAAGAAAGTGGGGAAGAATTTTGATCCTTTATTTGTCTCTCTACATCTCTTTGTATTTTTCTGACAAGATTTGCTTCCTTGGAAAACAATCCAGTTGCAAACCAAGCAATCATGTTCCTTTTTGCATCTGCTCCAACATACATGGGCAGGCAATCTGTGTCTCCCACAGCTCCCTGCCCAGTCCAAGCTGTAGGGTCAGGCTGTGGCAGGCTGAGATATCCCTGCCCAGCAGGACCAGTGCCTCTGCAGATTCCTGACGTGCTCTTACCCATGCCTTGATTGAGAGAAAGATGAAGGAGGCAGTGATGACTTTTTTTTGTCTGTTTCTCAAGTTTTTTCAAGCAGGTGATGCTCCTAGTCAAAACTCTCCCAAGGAGGGCTGAGTCAATTCACTTCTCCAAAATAATCTGGAGATGGTTACCATTAGCTTATTGGGGAATCATCCAGGTGGGCAGGCATGGGCAGGGAACGACCAAGGGAAGGATTATGACTCGTGTGAATATTTCTGTTATTTTCACAAGTTAGTTATAACCCTGTGTGGAATGAAGCAGTGATGGAGGGTCACTTTTGAAGTGAAAATGCTTTCCTCCCATTCTTCCTCATCAATTGGCCTCACCAGGACAAACAGATTTTTGCTCAAGTACACCAAAAAGTAACTCCTGGGTTTTTTTTCCATTTTTCTCTATTAAAATAAACAAAGAAAAACCCCTCAAAAGACAATTTTAAAAAAACCCTACAAAATACTTGTTAAAGTGTCGTGCAAATGACACATTAGCTTATATATGCCCAACTAATATTTCATGAACTATAAACAAGTTTTCATTTGCTTCCAGTTATTTCTATTTCTCCTTTTTAGTGGTGATTTCCCAAGTTATAACAAGCCAGATAGCTACCTCTAATCTTTATAGCAATGTCTTTTAAAATATTCAAAATGAGTAATTTATTTTTAATGATCTTTAGCTCTGAAACAGTTTAGGCAATGTGCTTTAGACTCTGCAGAAAAATTCTCCTTGGTCCCCAAGGAAAACCCACATTTTTTCAGGCTAAGCCAAGCTGGAAAATGAAGATGTTTATTAAAAAGAGAGAGCTATAGAGAAGCAGACAGAGCAGGGCAACTAGTGTTAAAAGCAGTGACTGAAAAGGTCCCTGGGGACGTTTTAAAACAGAATACATTGAGGCTGATTTTTAATTGATTTGAAACCTCTCTGATCATTTTTACCTAGGAAAGGTTGGTATGAAACATTCTGAAACAAGAATTTCCCTTATCATTTACACAAATGGGAACTTAGCCCACTGTGTTCATATACAGGAGAAGTACTCAAAATGAAAGCTGCTTGAGAACTAACAGAAACTATTGCCTGGTGCATCTGCCATACAGAAACTCCTGTTATAAAAGCAGTTGCATCCCATGATGTCTTTGAGAAAGATTTTGCTAAAACAATTTTTGAAAGCTCAATAAGATGTAAGTAACATCACACAGGAAAGGTGTTTATTGATCATTGAGCCCCTGAGTAGATCTTGTCTCCAAAAGATATGCAAATCCTTCCTTCAGTTTTACAGTTTATGTTGCTTATATAACATTTGTCTTATCCACTGAGACAAATCACTGGACTGTATCCTTGATAGCTCTACTTACTTTCAGTGAAGTACATACACTGCCATATATGCTTATGCTTTGCAAGCCAGATCAATCTGTTTCCTTTCAATTTTATTATTGTTATTGTTATTGTTATTATTGTTATTGTTATTATTATTATTATTTCTTTCAATATCTCTCCCAGTGTTTCAGTGCTTGAACAGCATTCTGCTCTCAGCTGCGTGGTTGCAGCCCTTTGGCCTCATCATGGTTTTGGGAGCGGAGGCACTCTCTGGTTGGGGACTGGTACACAGAACTGCTCTGTTCCTGTCTTTGCAGAAGGATTGTATTTACTGATGCTAAAACTGTCTTTCCCTACCTGCAGACTAAGACTTTTTCAATATTCTCATCATTAATTAGATAATTGGAGTTGATTTTGAGATGAGAGGTCACATTTAATTTGATGTACTTAATTTGATACATTAGTGGCTCTATACCATTTTTCCTACTGCTACAACTTGATATTAAAGCATCGTCTGATACTGTTTGTCCTTTATTCAAACCTCAGAAGGTGTTGCTAAATTCTCTGTCCTTCTGTAGCAGATGAATTTAATTCCATGCAGTTATTTGTGGTAAGCTTCCCTTCTTTCTTTAGTCTGGAAGATACTTTCAAAACAAAGAACCTGCAATTCCTCTGCTTTTGGAACATAAGCACTGTTTCTGCAGTCAGGCTGAGAAACACCTTACTGTGTGTGGCACAGTAAAACTGAACTCAGGGAAGCTGCGTCCCCTTTCTTCCTTCACAGCAGACTTTTGTGCCAGAGAAAATGGCCAAGATCACCAAGATTTGGCACAGGGCTGACCGAATAGGATCACAAAGGCAGCTCTCTGACCGTTCCAAACAATTCAGACTGGCAGTGCAAGAGTTCTGCAAGAGACATGCAGAATTCTTCAAAATATAAAACTCTGGAAGCCATCTCAAAATCAAGACAGATTTTTTTTTTTTTTCATCTATTCCCCTCCTACGTTGATTTCACTGTCTCTAGCAGTTTTGGTACATACATCCTGTACACTATGAATAGAAATGCTGTGTTTTGAGATTCTATTTTCTTGAAGTTATAAGAAGTAAACCGTACTAATTTCTTATACAGAAAATAAAACAAGGCTTGGGATATTTAGATAAATTCAAAGCCAAGAAGTTACAGTATCTCACCACCTGTTTGGCTTTTCAAAATCTTTTCATTTCAAGATTCACAAAGATAGCAATGGATACTACTCATCATCTGAATAAAGAATTAAACACCAGCAGTGCAAAACATATTTACATAAGCATTATAAAAAATAAGCTTTTTATTTTGGTTTTACTGTTGAGATGACAGTAATAATAGATGTGAAAAACAAGTGGGAAGTGATTCAGAAAATCTCCATGTAAATTTTATTTGTGAAGATGTTAATATTTTCACTAAATAGATAGAAGAAAATCACAGTAAGAATTCCAAACATAATTTAAATGCTCAACAATTTCAAGACAAAGCATTTTTCTTTAGGAAAAAAGAAAGTTTCTGTGAAAGTCTTGCACCAGAAGACTGGTGTCTAAAATTTTAAATTCCAAAAAAAATCTTCTTAGATGTCTTTTTTGGGTTTTTTTTCTGTTGAAGGTAGGATTTCACTTCCAGAAGAATTTTATACATACTAAAAAATAATTTAAAATTACTTCCTGTTTTCTATAGTTTATGGCTCTTTTATTTTTTTTTCCTGACTGAAACAAATGTGTGATTGCATTCCCCTAATTGCTACTTCTCTCCAATGTGTATAAACTATTATTTTGAGTGTCATTGTTTCTGGATGTATAAATTTCCCATCTTAAAATAAAAGTTTGCATTTTGGCTGCTCTCTGAGGGCAACTGCAAAATGCTGTAGAACACCACATGTTCCTAAATTAGCTAGTTGGAACATTTTAAGCTCAGAAAGAATTGTTTTTTCCTTGGCTGAAGAACACAGAAAATTTTTGAATTATTAGAATGAAAAAGATGCAGCTGTGGTCTCTTGGGTGGGAGAGAATGTATTTATTTTCTCAAAGAGGGAAAACGAATTTATCGTCTGGATTTGTGTCATTTACACCTAGAGGGAATAGGGAGAACGTGAATAGCCCATCAAAACTGTCGAAATGTGAATGACATTAGTCACAATCAAGAGCCAGAAGCAGATGAATTTTACCAACAGTGAGACATAGAATGGGATATGTAAAAATAACATAATTACACTCTGAGAGAGAGCTGGCATAAATGGGCAGACATCCCTCTCCACTGTACGAGACACGCTGAGTCTTTCCTCTTTACAGTGTGCGCTCCTCTGTCCACTGCTGGCCTTCTCAGCTTTGCCTGCTGTCATTTTGCCCTTCTGCATCATCAAATTTACTGGTCTGGAATTTGTGGATTCTTCCTGAGGCCCCTCTTTAAAAACTGTCAAATGTGGCACATTCCATCCTTTCAGCACCAAGGTTAGCTGAAATGATACACCACGCACAGCAATTAGTTTAGCAATCATAATTTTAATTTCTTCAGACTTTGGGTGAAAAACCCCAGATGTTAGCACAGCTGCAAGCCATTTTCCTTCTATTGCTGTCACTTTACCTTACTTTATAAAAAAGCTGGTCATCTATCACCCCATCATCATTTTGGTAGACCACTGGCAACTGCCTTTACTTTTCCTTTTTCCAGATTCAAAACATATTCCTCAGCCAAACTGTGGAACATATATCTTACTTTCAGATTTCCCTGCTCACATGCTACCTTTTCTTTCGTAAGTCTCACTGATCCTTCTGTTTAAACACACTGATGTTGAAGAACAGAGGAATGGAATCCCTTCCATAGGGCTCTTTTTTAATGGTTGTAATACATGTTTTGTAAAAGACAACATAAAACTAAATGCCCTGGGAGCATTTTACCTATTTAACTACTGCCTCTTAATATTCTTCTAACCAGCTTCCTCAGCCTTATCTAGCTCTAGTTTCTGAAGTTAAGTGCTCCCACAGTGGATATTTTTGTTGTAGCTGTTCTTTTCAGGACTCTAGCTGTGGATACCTTCAGTTCTGTGTCCCGGCAAGCAGGTTTTGGAAAGGTTTGATCTCTCACATCATGTCAGTACATTTGCACAAACATGTGATGTTGCCAAGGGCAGGGGACCAGCAGCATTATGATCTCTTTGATGAAGGGACAGTCCGAGCCTAGAGCTAAGTAAATATACGTTCAGATTGCTTTAGACGTAAAGAAAATATAAACTGCACAGCAGAAGCATAATGGGACACTTGCTGATCATGTGTCAGTGTCCCATAGTTGCGTATGAAAAATGTGCTTTTTTGCAGAGTTATCTGTTGCAACACACAGATGCTGTATGTAAACGTAACCTGCAGTTCTATTTTACATCAGGATTTTAATGTTTTACCAAACATAATAAAAGACTGCATAATTTTACCCTAAAAATTAATCACTGAATAATTATACAAATTTAAAAGTTTATCATACCAAAACAGGCATTGTCTTAAATGGGATATTTGCTCTAAGAAATTTCAAAATTTATCACTTATTATTTACACAGCCAAAGAGGATTTAAGGGGTAAAAAACTTTTTTATCAGTGAATAAAAAAATCACAGAAATGATTTTAACATGAGCCTCAGGTACTTCAGTATGTTCCATGGCAGACACCTAAGACTGTGTGACATGAGGACATACTACGGGCAAGCTGACCCAGCTGGCATTGAGCTGTGGTCCTGAGCAGCTGTGAGCAATTGTGTGCATGAGAATGGCAGGAAGTTAGTGACAAAGAAATTTCATGGGCTTAGTCTTCAATAGTGCTTACCGGTGAAAATATGTATCATTATCGAATTCCCTCCCTGGGGCTAATTCTGAGAACATTCTGATGCTACTCATGATAGCAGCTGTATATGAGATGTTAAGTTGTGTTAGAACTAATATGACAATTCCATTAATTTCAAAATTTACCTAGACGGGTTTCCTTTGACTGAGAAAAATAATAGAAAATAGTAATTCTTCATGGCAGCTTTTATTTCATAAAAGTGACTTTAGATTGCATTTTCCTAGGAGACAGCATAATCCTCCCCTTAAAAACATAAGTGATCCCTCTTGGGAAAAATAAAGTGAGGATTCAACTCACTCTGTAAGTGAAGGCTTTGAGGACCCATGCTAGACCTCTACAGGGGACAAAAATCCAGGCTTTTGATAATATATTTTGTCATTCCTATTTTTTTTTTTATATTTTCCCAATAAGACATAAGAAAGCAAAAATATAAGTGCAGTTCTTCTATTTTATGTTGTCTCTGTAGAAAGCTGTACTGTATTCCTGCTTCAGTTCTGTCATATTTCCATCTGAGTTGAAGAACTGGGCCCCTCTGTTCAACAGCTAAGACTTACTAAATTAAGAGTGAACTGCCTCTTGTTTACTTACCTCTGTAAGCAAGAACATGCTCGTATTGCCATCCACCTGTCTGACTGAATACCAAGCAAGCGCTCTAAGGCATTTGGAAAATGTGATCAATTTCTGTTCTTTATAGTTATTTTCTTCCTGCAGAATTCTCTAGATCTGCTGAGGGCATGGGACACAAGTGAGTGAACATAAGGAGGGTAGCTATTTCTATTTGGGAAGGAAGGATAAAATTATTAGAAAAGAATCTTTTCATCTGAGTCTTCTAGGCCAGTTTTTCTGACCTAGAAGATTTAGAAAACTTGTGTCCTAAATAAAATTTTTCATTTAGACTTCCCAAGGTTTTAGTGTGAGAATATTTCAGATATTTTGTAGTTAATTAGGAGTGATATTAACGCTCATGGTGATAAAATGTGGTTAAATAATTTTGAAGTCAGGTACTCAGTTAAAATATGCAGAATATGAAGAATGAGAAATGCTATTTGCTAGGCAGGATTAAAGAAATAACTAAGTTTGTGACAATTACCCCCAAGGGCTTGAGATGTGTCTAACCTATTTATAACCTTTTCTTCTCCTCTTAAGAAGCAAATCTTTACTGGAAAAATAATGTAATGAAATTCAGCCTGATGTGGAGAGGTTAGTTTCAGGGACTCTTGTCCCTGCTGGCAAGTGACTCAGATGATAAATTGCCAGTACAAATCATCAGACTGATGCCTGGCAAGAACTGAAGCTAACCTTGTTCAGTACTTTTTAATTAAAAGAATTTTTTTTTTTTTATTTCTCACGAAGAGTGTTGCAGAAAGAATCAGGCAGAGGGCCTGAGGAAAGGAAGAAATTGGTCTAGAAGACTCCATTGCATCTCAGCCAAAACTAAGTTCTAATGATAATGATGCTGGGAATGGGAAGGAAGGGGAGAAAATGACCCTGACTGTTGTAACACAAGCTTCCAGGTAGCTTGCAGACAGCATTCCCCAGATTTTTGTGCAGTTGTTGTAACAATGACAAGGATCAACTCCACTGGCTCCTATTATACCAAGGTGAGGGGCACAGTCCAATAAAACTTGAAAAAGGAATATTTTTAGTTTAAAGAATTGAATTTAATTCAGACTAGCAAGTGCATGAACTTCTTTGGCACAAGCCAAGGGTTTCCATCCAGCAAAATGGCATCCACATCAAAGGAAACTGGGAGCTCTCCAGAGCTGCAGGGAAATCCTAGAGTGCGTTGAAACAGAAATATTTTGTAAATATCTCAGCTTTGGGAAAGTCTGGTGGTGACACAGCCTCTGTCAGGTTTTCCAGAGGTCTGCTCTTCTGAGTGAGCCTCCAGGGTCTACAACCAGAGGTATTCCTGCGCAGAAGCACAAGCCTGAAGATATGAGGGACTCCGGAAATGAAAATCTTAAAAAAAAAAAAAAAAGCTGTTCTTTGAATTTATGGAAAATTTCACAGTCAGGTTGCACTTTTGGGAATATCTTCTACTAGTAAGTGGACTAAAATGTCTGAGTCCCCAAATCAGTATTCACATATACAGAAAATCCTGTCCTAGTCAATAAAAACCTAGCTGAAGAGCTATATCTGGGCAAAATAATTGCAAAGAGGGTCCTGACTCTTGTTGCTAATAAATAAAGAATGTCCTAAATGGTTACCAAAAGGACAGTGGTCTTACTGGGGTTCTGTGAAACTGAAAAAAAAAATTAAACTGTCTAATGTAATAAGTAATTCAGGCAGATCTCTTGAGACAGCAAAACAGCAAATATTCAGTAAGGTTAAACTTTCAGTGAAGTTCATATTCTATTGCAGTGCTTCCCTGTTTATGCAGGCTGTTTAACCTTCTGGAGTACATAACCTGTTACATGCCAGGGCAAACCATTAATGTGAGAAGCTACAGCAGCCTGTCAGTCTCTTTTCATATAAAAATAAAAATAAAAATAAAAATAAAAATAAAAATAAAAATAAAAATAAAAATAAAAATAAAAATAAAAATGCAATCCTTTGGTATTGTTTCAGCCAATTTCTTCAGGCACTGGGTGACTAAAAAACAGTGCTGGATGAGATGGGTGCTTATTTTCACTGCTGTGTTTTCCTTTTTTTCTATTGCTGCTGTTGTGTGCAGAGATGAACAGAAAGAGCTATGGTGAATGTTGACTGATCAAGGGAATGAGTTGGGTATCCTTTTTCTTTCTCTAATTAGGCTGAGTCAACTCATTTTTTCATTACTTCATTATTAGAAGGTGTGATTAGATTCAAATCTAGTTAGAATAATTGATTTCATTTTTATTAACATATTTCAATGAACTATTTTATTTTATTGTATTATTAAGGCTCATACAGAGGAAGATAGTATTTCTCTCTAACTTTGTTAAGTATATTACTTGATTCTTTTTCCTGAAAGATCTCAAAATATCATTAAAGTTAAATTTCTATCTTTTTCTTTTCTTCTGTCCATTTTCCAAAATGTCCTTTTACTCAATCAGTGCTTAAAAGGAGTGAGAATTTTGCCTCAAATGTGTGCATTAAGAAAGCCTTTCATCTCTAATATGATTTATTTAAAATACGTAATTAATTCTCAAAGAGGACTTTCAACCTTTTGTTGTCACTGTTCTTTTTAAAATATTGTGAAGATCAATCTTGCATCCTTTCAAAGTCAGAACTTAAAAGTCATAGAAAAGATATTACTATGTTTTTAAAGTAAAAGACCATATCCACACCAAGTTGGTATTTCATCATATAATGACCTTAAACTTTTGTCAAAGCCAAAATGTGAGAAATTTAAAAATGGGAAAGATATACCTAGACTAAATGCTGGCAGTGAGGGTGGAGGGTTGACTGAAAGAAGAAATATCAACTTCTTCAGGACAGCTTGCTACTGCTAGCAAGGAGACTATATCCGAAAACAGAAGCCAGAAGCCATCGGAGAGACCTTTGGGAGATGTCAGGAGCCAGAGTGCTCTCACCAGGCCTCTGACTTGACCATGAAGGTTGTAGCACCATGCTTAGCGATTCACAGCATCCAAGGATCTTCAAAGCTACAAAGTGTTCCCTTTTAGAGACCCTCTGTGGTAACTAATGTAACAGCAGTGGCTGGCAACTTCTGTCAGCTTTCACCGTTTAATAACATCCAAGTGAGAATCAGAGACAGAGGCCAGAGACTAAAGAACATGAAGAAATAAGTTTAAAATTATTAGATAAAAACTTCTGTAGTGCCAGAGATATATAAACCCCCTAGGAGTGTACTGAAGAATCAAATAGTGCCTCTGTATGTGTAACTATGTAAATGTGCCATTTACACCTCTTCCTCTCAAAGGTTCCAGGAGTTTCATCCGGTCTACACTGGCTGTTGGAGGAAATTCTTTGGGAATGAGCCAATACAGTCTCCTCTTCATAGTTCTTCCTACTTTTGCTTCCAGCAGCCCTGTTTTTTCGTGGTAAGTCCCGTTTGGGCCACTTTTGTTCATGTCTGTACAACTCCACTGGGGTTTCAGGAGGCAGCGTCTTGCTGTAGCCTAACGTCAGGTACTCTGACATCTCTGTGAGGAGGTTGGAGTCTGTGGGTCCTCTATAACTTCCATAACCTCCTAACTAAAGGGCTAATACTGTCCCTGCCTAGTCTGAGAGGGAGAAGGTGGGATCCTCTTGTCCAGGCAGGGGACCTGACTAGAATATACTGTGGCACAATTTTGTCTGTGGCACATTTTTGTTTTTTCAAAGGAAGACACTGTAGAAAGTAGACAGTGGGTCCTGATACAGGGGCAACCCTCCCCCAGCTTGTGTCCAATGAAATTAATGTTCAGAATTCCAGAAGTGTTGCAGACCAAAAATTTCAGATTATTCTTAGGGCATCCAGGAGAGATTCCTATTGTCACTGACTGGTGCAGGGGTGGAACAAATGTCTATGACTGAGGCACACCTTTATAGAAAATAAAATACTGCTTCATGACCAAAGATGTCAAATGTCACACCATAGAACTGGGCCCTTTCATGTCCTTGGCCATGGATTTTGTATGAGATCTCTATGGCATAAGTGGTTTCTGGTGAGGTATCCCACAGTTTTTCAAGTGCCATAAGGGACATTTCTGAGAGCAGATCAAGTGAACATGCTGACAGCTGACTTCAGTCTGAGTACCTTTCATATCAAGAAACGATGGGAAAAAAAAGAAGAAAAAGTTAAGTGCTCTGGAAAATTAAGGCTGGATTTGCAAACTTAAAGGGCACTTTCAATAATTTGGGGAGTTTAAAATCCGTGTCTCTGCATTTCAGTTACTTGGCTACGGAATGGGGTGATTCACACTGCCTAATTTCACAAGAGAAACTCATCCATATTTATAAAGCACTTCAGACAGTTTCATGTGGAAAGCCCTGATGATGAAGTTTGCCAGCCTCCTCTAATGTAGGTCCGTGCAGAGAAAGATAACTTGCTGCTCACATAAGATACTCTGTCAGGTGCAGAGGCACAGGTCTGTGAAGGAGATCCAATGTGTCCAACCTTGCTGGTGACACACACAGGTGTCAGTATGATGCAATGTGGTAACAGTTCTGTTTTTTTCTCACACTTTCTAATCTGAAAAATTGTGCGCAAGAAATACGGTTAATGGATTTTTAATATTCCAAAAAGAAATAATGGCAAGCTATGTAGAACTAGAATTAAATTTTCTGATACAAGTAGATAAAATAATTTGAAGCTGTCATTTGAATGGATTAGAATTAAATAAGCAGAGTGTTAATTTCTTTTTGTCCCCTTTACCTACCTGTAAAATGGATATGATGCCTACTCTCACAAACATAATACTTATTGATGATTGTGATGCACTTTAAACAGCCTGTTTAAACTGCAAAAGGCATCCATACAGAAATTAATCATTTCTCTAGTCAGTCTAGACTTAACTGATGTGTGGAGAATAAGACCAGAGGCTATACCATGAATAGCAATGATATGTACAGACTGAGTAACTCCTTGTTCATTGAATGAGACAGAAAACAATAAAATATGGTAATTTAATTAAAGCTACATCACAGTGCAAAGGCACAAGGGATGAAGAGTCCTACATAGTCTAGCTTAGCTTCTAAAACTTTGTCCTTCTGGTTTTGCAAGCTGAATACTCTTCTAACATTTATGGGGACTTTCATTGTGGTTTTATTTTTTTTTGTCACGTCATTACTACTTGTTGAACCTCAGTTCCTGTTTTGTGCTTTTCTGATGGTCCTCTACAGCAATCCATGTGGCTTGCAGTTCCATTTATTTCCCATCTAAAGTGGTGAATCTAGAGAAATAAGAGGTATGATGCTGCCTACAGCATCCCAGCTCTTCCTGGGCCCAAGAAGTATGGTAAACACTCCTGTAGATAATTCAACACAGGGAAATACAAGACAGTTAATGCAGCTGTACTCAACACACTGTAGCAACAGAACTGGAGCACTCCCAATTGTGTGAATACATCTTACCTGACAGTAGGTTTCTTTTTTAAATAAACTACCAACAAAAGCCAGTGATTATGCTCTCCAGTGCCATTTAGCCTTGACTACACTGGTGAATTGATGGGCATGATTACTCACTGTAAAAAAGCAAGCAAAGAAGAAAACTCAAAACCAAACTCCAAAACCAAGAGCTAGATCACAACCGTAGTTGATGGTAAAAAGGAATCCAGAAATAGCCTGTGTCTTTTCATCAGGTCACAAATTTATCCAAACCACAGAAATGAAATAATCAGGCCTTATTGGAAGTAGTGTTTTCACTAAAGTTTATTTTATAAATACAAACTCCTTGAGGCTAGAATTAATCTTTCTTGCCTTGAACAAATTCAGCTTGTCTATGCCTCAAACATATCCAATGGCTTAATGGGAACATGAAATAAAACACAGTTTATCTTCAGAAAGGTAAGAAGTGGAACAGTGTGGAAGAACGCAAATCCTAGAAACTGGAAATAATGCAGCAAGATAACAGTGGTCAGGGAAAAAGGGAAAGAGCAGTAAAGAGACCAAGCCATCTCCTCTCTGTGTTCCTTAGAGATTGCTCTGAGGTATTGTCTTCAGAAACGGCAGACAAGGCAGGCGTACAAACGAGCAGGCTGTACAGCAGAGGTTTGCCCCCATTTTGTAAACAAGTTACCAAAAAGCTCTTGTCAGAGGCTCCAGGCTGTTAGAGCCATCCACCGTGGTGGTAGGCTGGCAGAAACAAGCTGAGCTGTGCTCTTCACTGCTGGCACAACCGCTGTGTGAGTGTGAGGAGTGATGTCGGTCTGCGGGCACATCATCATGCTGATGGCAGGACAACAGCTGCTGGACCTTCTTGTCAGAGAGGTACAGCCCTCCTTGGCTGCCTTTTCATTACCTCTTGCTGAAGTGGGCACTCCTGGAGCATCCCTTGGCATCAGCTTTTGTTCACAAGAGTAGTACCTTCGTAGACCAGGGATCTAAGGTTGGAGAGGTTTGCTGGGAAGCTTCATCTCTGAGATTTTATGTAACATATTCATTTGTGTTAAAAGGCTGTTTCTGTAAGAGGTAGCATTTATTGTCATTAAGATATTTGACAAATTGTAGGTCACACTGGACTCTATATGTCTCCTTGCCATCTGATTTAAATAAAAAACCAGATTATTTTAGAACTTAAGATGTAGAATTTCTGTTTATTTGCAGAGAGTCCGTGGTGTATTACTTTGGTCACTGGTTAATCACCTGTCACTTTAAATGCTTGTGAAAAAAAAACCCCAAACCTGAGACTGAGTGGGATTTGTCCATTTCTATTAATTATTTTTAACACCTAAATATGTGAAAGATTAAGTTACCTTTGAAACAAAAATTGACACTTTTGAAATCCCGATAGATCTTGTAAAAACCTGATAAGAATTGAGGTAAGATTACCAGTACTAATCCTGTAGGACATTGATGTTTTCAAATACCATAAGGAGACAGAGAAAAAGGAGAATTCCAGAACATTTGAATATCTCTCAGAAAGCAAGGCTCCCTATGAGCAGCTCACAGCTCTCTGCCTTGGCAACCTGCCAAAGAGAGAATCCAATTGCAAGTTTTGCTCCTACCCCTCAGTGGGACACGCTCTAGCAACCCAGGGAGTCAGGCTACAGCAGAGGAAAAGAAATGTGGTTTAGCATGTCTGCCACAGCTCCTAGCTACCTCAGGGACTCAGGCTCAGCTGAAAAGAAATGGTTCTTGTCGGGAAACTTGCTCATTTTAGCAGTTGTGTCTAACTCATGACATATTGATTCCACATTGTGTTTTCTGGTGAGACCATCCTATTTGTTTCTTGTCAGATGTTTGCAGGGAGCTGAGGGACTGTTGCAGCAGCAAAGGATGTCTCTTTTGGCCAGGTCTTGGTTATTGAAAACTGCCTCATCCCGATGTGTCAGCTTTTTGTCTTCATTTGGTTTTACTTGAAATCTAATCCCTGTTCATATTCAGACTGTGGTTTATCACATCAAAGCCAAGTGAGAGTGAAGAGCTGTTAGAATAATTTTCTACAGTAATCATTCATAGGCACAAAACTGCTGTTAAATTCCCCAAGCATAGCAATTCTGACAGTAGTCCTATCAGACTTACACTGGTTCCTGTGTCTGATAAGCAACTGATGATGTTATTTCTAACTTCCCTCTGTTTAGGCATCCTACTGTAAGCAGACTGCAATCCTGCTGGCAGGAATCATGCGTGTCATGAACTCATTTCTCATTTTGTCATGCTGTTTATCTGTATCAACATCTTGTAAAATTGAAGACAGCTGGGATGTTATTTCAATATTTAATCTTTAGATTTTTGGAAAACTCCTGCCCACCTCTAGCCAAAATGAATCCTCACAGGCCCTTCAAACATCCCAGTATGCTTATGATTGATATGAAGTGGGGAAAAAAATCTACTAATGAAGAACATTGGTAAACTGTGAATTTTCCAGAATGTCTTCTTCCTTATGTGTATTCTGCAGTCTGCAGGCAGATCCAAGCTTCATCTGGTGTTGAAAGGAATGTCTACAAACGGGTTCCTTTATCCTGAAAGATTTTTTTTTTTCTGGAAATATGACTGTTCTTCAGATTGATGGGAGGTTTGTCTGTTTGTGTTTGGTTGGGGTTTTTTTCTAATGTATCATGAAGGGGAAGAAGTAACCATGGGAAATCTCCTTTAAGGTCACTTTCAAAACAGCTTGAGAAATGGTAATTTTTCAAAATCTGTGTTACTTTTAGGTTCATCTCGCACAAAAATCTGAGATGAAATCCAAGGTCCATTCGCATCTCTACCTTAATCTAGTAATTCATTGCTTACCTCTGAATGCCTTAGAATTCATCCCTTTTATACATTCCCATTTGCAAACCTTTGTACCCCAGTACCAAGACTACGTGTCAGGATGTTCCTGCCCAAAGGGAGCTGTGGAGCTCTGTTGGGGAGGCTGCAGTGCCCGCAGCTGAAATGGGTGCAGCAAGTCTTTATCGAGGCACAAACTCAAGCTGCTCTGTGCTGTGTAAGGTGCTAGAGAAAAGCTTTGAGATGGAGCAGAGAGAAGTGTGGCACTTTTTTCTCTCTCAGGCTGTGTCCCTGGATTTTAAGAAAACTTTTCTGTGATGCTTTGCCTTTTCTTTTTTAAAGATTTGAATTTGTGTGTATTAGCCCAACAGTCTCCAGCACTTGCAAGGAGGGCAAATGCCCCTAGGTCCAAGTGGATAAAGCGCATACCTTAGGGAAGGGAGAATTTCCAGTAGCAAAAGTTTTGATAGCAACCTAAATGTGATTGTGGTAACAATGGAGCTACTGCAAGCATGGAAAATGGCAGGCACAGTCTTCTGAATTCATGGGTTGTTAACAAGCAAATGCAGAATTGTTACACTAGTGAACAAAGTGTTAAGGAAATAATACATAAACTCAGAATTACAGTAGTGTATGCATGTGGGACACAGGGGTTCAATTCTGAATTCAGTTCCTGAATTTTGGGCTTTAACTGTGTAACTGAGAAACTCAAACTCTGCAGTTACAACATCCCTCCCCCAGCATCAGTTAGCACTTTACTCCATGTAATGCCAGTAACTGATTGAAAGGCTTGGATATGGATTATTAACCCTACCCAAGCCTGTGGAATGATAGAAATTTGTGTGTTATCTGTATGATAGCTTTTGTTTGTTTGTTTGTTTGTTTGTTTGTTTTTTGTCTCTGAAATAATTCTCCTTATCACAAAACTTCCTGTGTGTCCCAGTTTCTTCAGGATGACTTTTGTCAAGAGTTTTATCCACATCTGTCTCTGTCTGTGACATTATCCAGCTCCATGCACATGGAAGGTCACACTTCCAACCTTGTTTAAGCGCACAAGTTATTAGAGCATTTCTTATCATATAAAATAAGTCACCTGAAAAGAGCACTTTGCTTCACAAGTGCTGCTTAAAAAGTTCAATGTTTTCATAGCATATATTGTAGCATTCAGTGCAACATAGTCTCCCACAGAGCTTCCCTTTTCACTTGCCTTTAACTATTGCTTTCCATTCTCGTTTGCCCTTATGGCAACATTTTGCTTCAGATTGCATCATAATATATAAGCTGTGCTAATGGGACAACTTCCATGGATTTTGACCTCCTGTACTGAAAACAGTAGAAAGCAAAAGCAGAGGGCATAAGCAGTCATTGGGAAAAAATTCAGCAATTCTGTATTTTCTTGTACCAGACACCTACTAGTTCTGTAGAAGTCATCTTTGTGAAAGGTGAATAATTACTTCCTCCAGCTGATTCTTTGCTGTTTTGCAGTTAATACCTTTTCATTCTCTTCCCCTCTTTTGCAATATGCAAAGTTTCTTCTCTTACCATATAAATTGTGATTACAGGCTAGTTGGCAAATTTGGGATACATTTTAGATGACTGATAACTTTCATATTCCATTTCAGAGCTTTCTAATTGACACTCACATTTTCATTTTCATCTGAGCAACCATAACTTCTTTCTCTACAGATGTGCTGTTAATCTCCCAGCAGTTCAATGTGGTTTTGATAAAGGCTGTAATATTTATTTTTATATGAGCAGAGTTGTGTTGTGTCAAAAATACTTAGAATCATAGAATCACAGAATATCCTGAGCTAGAAGGGACCCATCAGGATCATTGAAGTCCAACTCCTGAACCTGTACAGGGTAGCCCCAAGAACAAGTGCCCGGGATCATTGTCCAAATGCTTCCTGAACTCTGTCAGGCTTGGCGCTATGATCACTTCCCTGGGGAGCTGTTCCAGAGCCCAACCACCCTCTGGGTGAAGAACATTTTCCTACTATCCAATCTAAACCCCCCTGACATAAATTCAGGCCATTCCCTTGGGTCCTTGCACTGATCACCAAAAGGAAGAGATCTGTACCTGCCTCTCCTCTTTCCCTCACAAGGAAGTTGCAGACTGTGGTGAGGTTTCCCCTCAGTCTCCTCTTCTCCAGGCTGAACAGAAAAAGTGACCCCAGCCTCTCCTCATATGGCTTCAACTCCAACCCTTCATCATTTTCATTGACCTCTTTTGGACACTCTCTAACAGCTTTATATCCTCCTTTCATTTTAGTTCCCAAAACCACCCCCAGGACTTGAGGTAAGGCCACACTGGTGCAGAGCAGAGTGGGACAACCACCTGCCTTGACTGGCTTAAACAATTCTAAGTATTTATATATGTATCTATCTATGAAATTGAAAAATGTGCTATTCATGAAGTGCTGAAATGACATTTGATCTGGTATTTTGATACAATGATTTTCTTAAAAAGAAATCTATAGCCTGAGATGCATGTATATGTCACAGTAGGTTTGGAGTATGTGTATAAAACCCAAGTATGTAAAATGTTTGCAGAATTATCCAGCTAATCCAAGTCAAAGATATTAAAATATAAACCTTCCGTTGAAAAGTCATTGCTGGTCTAACATTCTTATTTTCAGAACATTCCTAATACCTAATGGCAATTAGAAGAGTGGACTTCAGTACTCCCAGTAATTAATCTTTAGCTGAAAATCCTTCTCTTGGAAGTTAATTGCATGTCTTGCCTCATCTCCCAAATGAGCAGAGTTGTGTGAGGATGCGGTAACGTCTATCCCAGGTGGCAAACTGCTGAGCCTGCCAGGAGGCAGTGGACATTATTGATGTATCTGCAGTCTGGGAGACTGGCAGGGATGGTTCACATAAAAGCAGGCTTTTTTTTGCATGTTGTTTTGAAACTGCACGGCTATACTGAAAGTATTACAGGAATTTGCTTTCGTATAATGCTGGTTAATGGAGATGGCGAGCCCTACTCTGCATAGATAAATTTCCACTCTTCGGGCTGGTCATTACTTGCTCTATTTAGTATATAACTGCCTTTTATTGTAATTATTTCTTAATTTCTAATTAATGCTATGATCCACGAGAAATTAACTGAACCCGATTTATTTTTATTCTGTCTTCTGTCATTTATTATTTTCACAGAATACTCTAAAGCTTTTGGAAGTCTTTTCACCACAACAGGACATTCATCTGCCCCTCTATTCTGAAGCCAATGAGCCACAAAATGTTAATCCCTGAAAGGTTTGGCTTTGACAGTGTGTTACTATGAGAGACTTCAGTATGCCCCTTGGAGATTTCATCATTGGTTTTGAGGCTCTGTGGAATTTGTTTCCATGTGGATGGGACGTTGGAGTTACTTGGGGAAAAAAAAAAAGAAACAAGAAAAATTTGCAGAGAGGAGCTAGATAATAAACTCTTTAGAGTTTAATAAACTCTTTAGATAAGAAAGGTCTCTTTCTTATCTGTCTTTTTTTCCTGCTTATTATCAGTTTGCCTAAAGATAAGATACTTCCTCTCTACAAATCCTGTTTCATTACTTTAATAGGAAGCAGTATGAAATCCTCACATAGTTGTACCAGTGCTTCTCATCTGCTTTTTGTCTTAAATCCCATACTGATAAAATTTCTTTGTAGCCCTGAAGAGTGAAAGATCATTCTTATCGGGGAGAAGCAGTTTATAGTCCTGTGTACCTCTGTGGAACAAAAGGGTTTGCTTAGTAGGACAGAAGGGCAAGACGGTTCTACGGTCACTTCCAAGAAAAGCCATTTTTCATGCTGTGGATACCTGTGCATTAGGGATTAAATAGGAGGAATAGATCAGTTCTTACCAGTTCCATGGCAGCATTTTCCTTTTGCTCAGACAGCCCTGGTCCTTTGACTGGGCTTTTGCTGTCCGGGCTTCATTTGTGGGTTTTATCAAAATATGGTCCCAGGTAGCGCCAACATCAACTTTAAATTATACATAACACTTGATTGCCTCTCTGAGCTTTACTATAAGACTAACAAAACCCATGAAAACCCCCATAAAATTGCTACTTTCAGTGACTTATACCAAACTATTTTACATAATCTTTAGGCACAGGTTTACCTTTTAAAAATTTTCTGTATATAGAAATTAACACCACCAAAAGAGATTTTAATCAGAGAATGCCTAGAAGGAATCCTATAAACCTGAATAATAATTGATAAGATAGACTATTAAGAAATGTCAGTTGTTATAGAGTAGTGGGGGGAAGAAACCAAAACCAAAGCCAACAAAAAGCCAAACCATAAACTCTAGAAGTCTGTAAGTCCCTTGATTTAAAGGCATTCTAACATTAATTAAAACAGGAACATTTGTCATTGGTTGTGCAATGACAGCTGTCTTTTTGATTCCTTTCTCTAGCTGTGGAAGTGGAGCACAAAGCCGTCACTTTGGTTTCTTCATCAGCAGGTTTGAATGTTTGATGTAACTGAAGAGATATGAGACACTGCCCTTTATCACCACCCTAGCTGTGGTGCTGTCCTGGCCTGTAAGCCTTCTTAGCAGTTTCTTTCCAAGTCTGTCTAAAAAAATTGTACTCTGCATTTCTAACAATGCAGCATGTACAGTTTCAAGGATGGCATGGATTTTTGCTGTGAAAATATTACCTGCAGGTTGCTTTCCACATGCATTAGGGAAAAGTCATCATTCAAACACATGAGCAACAGTTTTCAAAAAGGAGAGAAGCAAGAAAATGTGAGGGGAAAGAAATATTTTTCATATTCATGTGTGATGCAATGATTTCTTCACGAAAGAAACCTAGTTTTCTATGACATTTAATTTTCCATTTCTGCCTTCATTATAACATGAAAATGATTAAGAGCAAGATGAAATATTTCAAAAAGTATATATCCAGGCAAAAAATTATTCTCTGAGGCAAATGTATAAAACAACATCTGTGAGAGTGGGACTAATCTTTATACAATATATATATGTGCACAGGTATGAAGTCATGTTATATGAGAAATACGAACATACATTTCTCTTTATCGGAGATGTGCTCATGTTTTCTAAGTAATTTAGGATGCCATTGCTGGAGGGAGCTGTATCTTAGAAGACAGTTAACCTTGAAAACCATTTAAACATTATAACGTGAAAGATGTTCCACCTGAGCCCTTGTCCAGTACTGTGGAAAAGGTGAATGAGAACTGTGGCCACGTAAAGAGGAGAATAATGAATATGAGAATAATGAATACCAGTTGGCGGGTGGTTTTGCTTTGGCAAGTGCCATTAGCAGGAGCAATACTCTTAGATGACCTTTACCTCCTGAGCCCATACTTGAAGAGTTATTCTAAAATATCTGAGATGAGAAATTTGGAAAAAAAAAGGCTGATGAGCTGAACAGAGTGCTTTATCTCACGGTTGCACAAGCACATGAAGCTGGCATAAACCAGAGCACTGCCTGAAAAGGGCAAGCCTGCCCTTTCCAGATCTGTACTCTGCATTGTTTCCTCCCTTGATTCTTTTCTTTCTTTTGGACCAGGGTATTTTAGACTGATTCACCACCCAGCTGCATAAATACCATGCAGGCAGAAAAGAGAAGGCAGCTGAGGGACAGAAGGTGACCAGAAGACTTGGTCTGGTTGCTTGTGCTGGCTTTACAGTCTTGGGGAAGGTGTGTGGAGGGATAAGGCCGGAAAGGGAAAGGACTGGACCATGTGAATTTGCTTAGCCTGTCAATAAAGCTAAAGTAATTTGATTAAGTGGACACTGAGTATCAAAAGGCTCTTCAGTGTCTACAAAGAAACAGCATAGCTAAGTGCTGCTCCTTGGCTCCTGTTCAGAAATTAAGTGAGGAAAAAATAATTTAATGATGAGGATGCTTAAGAATTAGAAAAAAATGCTGCTGGATGGTCTCTTTAATGTTTTAAAATAAACAGTAATTGCCTTTCTGAAATACATAAAATACACACTTAAAGACACAAAGTGACAGGTTCAATGGAGGAAGAAATGGATGAAATGTAGTGGTCCATATGAAGCAATACTAGTTGATATAAGACCCCTTCTGGCCTTAAGCTCAGTGAAATGAGACTATGGCAAGCTATAAAAATACATTGAAAATTATATGCAGAGTTGCAAAAATCTTTTACTTTCTTACTTTACTGAGGGTTGAGCATTGGTGCAAAAAAAGAAATTAATTTATTCTTATTTAAAATTGGTTTTGAGCCTTTTCTGAGCAAAACCAAAATAAAAAAAGGATAAGTAGAGCTGTAAAAATACTAAAAAGATGGTGGATACTGGAGAGTGATGGGAAGGCTTTTCTGTGGATACCGGTTTTATTTGTTAGTACTCTGGTGATGATACTCTGGTCTGCTCTTCCTGGAATTCACCCATATTTTTAACATTTATTTTGTTATATCTTAGGCAGAAGACTATACCAGCCCAGCCCTGAATTAGAAGGCATTTATTTGTGGAAAAGAGGCTTTTCACAAATGTATCCACTCCCTTAATTTTTGTTAACATGTGTCAATATTGATTGTATTGTGGGAAAAATACAAAATTACTTGTGTAGCACTGCTTTCCACAGCACAACAAGCTGGGTTGTACTCAGTTCTCAATGTTAGAATCCTCGAGGTCATGGCCAGAAGGTCATTACAGACATTTGAGGCTTTAAACTACTGCTTTTGCAGCACTGTCTAATGCGATGGGGTTTAATTTACAGCTGTCGATACATTTCCATTAGATTTATGCAATGATGTGCAGAAACCATATGGTTCTTGTTAAAAGCAGGTCATGAAGCCTCCAGGGGTCCCTCGAGTGTAGATTGAAATCTACCAGTCTATGGGATGATGCAGCCAAGTGCAAGTCAATAAAATTTACTTTGTTACAGTTCTCCTCTCTTCAGTATGGGGTACCTAAGCATTTTACTATTTGACATGTAAGAAGTCTTACTAATAAAAAGATCCTCTTAAAATCATTCACAGTTCTATCTTCTCTTTAATAAAAACAAAGCCCTAAAAACATGCCAATGTCAATGATAGAGGTTCTAATGTGTACTGCAGTAGTAGAAAAATAGCAGCACCAGATTTAAATGTGAGTCCCTTATCATGGGCTTTATAGCCATTTTACAAAGTAAACTGAACCATTTCAAAAGGGCAGATTTTAGAATCCACTTTAAAAGTCCCTCTGTACTTTTAGTCAGTGCCTGGTCTCTGAGCCTTCAGTAAATGGTGGGGCAATTGTGAGGGGGGCATCAATTCTACCACTGGCATCCATCTGGAAAAATGTCTGTCTGTATTTGCCGTTTGCTCATAAGCCAAAGGCGAAAGTCTTGCTCCTAGACATTACATCCTTCTGTTTTCTTGAGTGGATAGAAAGTTTTGCAGCAGGGAGATTGGAACACACATTTTGCAAAATAAGCAAACATCTTTTCTGTAACTAAACATTTATTCCCCGCATTGAAAACGTTATCATTTTTGTCACTCGGGTTCAGCAGATTTTTGCCACTCATCCATGTGGAATCAACGTGTAAACATAAACTGGCATATTTACCCACACGTATGATGTGGATGCTAATTTAGCGTAACCTAGAGGTCTAAGCTGTCTTAGTGTACTTAAGAGGTCTCATCAATGAAGAGGGAAACAGCTCCAGGGGTCCATTTATCCTTTACACACACAAAAGATACACGAGTCAGCTCCTGGAGATGCTTTTCTTTCGTCTCTCTTGCCTGTTAATATAGCCTGGGAACATCAC
The DNA here is from genome assembly GCA_013397115.1 of Edolisoma coerulescens. NCBI lineage: Eukaryota > Metazoa > Chordata > Aves > Passeriformes > Campephagidae > Edolisoma > Edolisoma coerulescens. The sequence continues at coordinate 2,898,726 of VWZW01006867.1, forward strand.
CTCAATTTTACATGTACGGCACAGTAGACTCGGAGTAGCGCAGAGGATCCCAGCAGGTCTTTGTACACCACTCAGAACAAATTGAAGTATCACAATAACATATATAAAATTGGGTTTTGCACTGGCTTCTGAAATCCTGGCCCACAGAAGAGAAGGTGAATGCAAGTGTCCACTAAGACTACAGCGACATTGTAATGCTCATTCATTCATATGCACTCTCTACCAGTTACAGGCTTGTAATGCTCTCTAGGGTTGCACTTCCCTTTCCAACGGGAAGAAATACTTTTGCTACCTAGACTCTGTCCCCAATACTAGGCTGTTGATAATGAAAACACTTCTATTAATGGGAAAAAAGATTAGTTTACATAAAAATTGATTTTAACTGAAAATGTATGTTAGAGTTTCACAGCTGGATTTTTATTTTTTAGTGATCAATTTTTCCAATTATATTTCCATTTCTCCATTTTATGGTCTTTGTTCCTAACTCAAACTTTGCTTCAGTGAGTTTATTTTGAATTCATGCAATCAAAACTGGATGAGAATAAAGCTCATACTCTAAGTGAAAATGAAGCTCTGGAAAATACTGGAAATTAACATGTCCAATGAGTCAAAGCAGATGGGATGCCTATACTTGGAGAAATTTGGTAAAATCCTAGATCAATGCCTGAGTTTTTTGCCTTATTCGAAAGAAACTACAGACATTTTTAAAATTTACTATCTGCATAATTTAAAAGTCTTGATTTTACAAACTCTTCTGAATTGTGAATGGATTTGAGTCACAAATCTCAGAACTGGCATAGGGAGTTTGTGGGACATGTGCTTGACATTCACAGCATGATGTTACGTTTTCAGGCATTATCACTCCCATCGGATCATGACCATTCCAGAGTATCAAAATAGATGAACACAGGTGGTGGCTGTGCATCAGCCCTACTGCACACATCCGAGATGCAAGTAGATACGCAAAATTTCTACCTGTAGCTGGGAGCTGCTGTTGGAGCATTGGGAAAAAAGTCACATGATGAGTGGACACACCTCTGAGGAGCAGCCTGGACATAAGCTCAAGCCTTGGCATGCTGGTGAAGCATCTGTATATAGCACTGAGCTAACCCCCAGGAATTGTGTAACTGCATGCTGTCACAGGAGAAGGGGGGCTAAATGCAGCAATAGGTTAGAAAGATGCTTGCCTGGAGTGTCAGGGATGTGCATTTTAAGTTGGTGGATTCTAAAGCTAATATAAAGTGTGTGGTTTCCATCTGATTTCCTGCTTCAGTAGCTTGATTTAGTGTAATAAGGAATGCTAGCATTTGTGCAATCAGAAGCTGATAGAGAAGGGAGAGGAGTCACCTGGGGGACTTGTGTCTGAGGACCATGGGTTCAACACATCAGAGGATTTGCTTGTGCATGGAGAATTACCCTTGGGCAAATAAAGCTCTATTGAGCTTTGTACCAGTGGTACAAAATAGCAAAGTCTTGGTCCAAAACAATAGTGTCTTCTAACCGCTTTATGGATGTTCAGCTACTTGTTGTGCTCGCTGCTGTGGGCAATCACGGCCAAAGGTGTTCTTTCTAATTTTCCTTTTCCTCAGTTTTCAACTCAGAAAAAATCCCTCTATTTCTCTTTTGCTGTGCTAGGTGAGCATCTGGCAAGGAAAATCCTGGAGTTTGGCATATGGAGTTAATGCCAAGGAGGACAGGAAGACCATCAGCCGCAGAGAGCCTCTGGTACCTGCTCATTCAGGGAAGCCCAACTGTGGCCATACTCTGCTGATATATAGAGAGAAGGGAACCGAGAAGGGCTGCCTAACAATACGTAGCCAGTGACAAATGTCCCCTTCAATTAACATTAGAAACACTTTAAATCAAAATGTTTTAGTTCCCCCTTCATTGATTTTGTAATCTCTCTGTGAAATCACTGGTTCCCCTAATTGGCTGATGAAATAATTAGTTGACTCTGACATTCACTTGGACTTCTTCTAATTAGAAACTCTATTCCACCAGATGTCATGTCAAAACAGTTTTCTGTCTGAGAATTTAAAGCAGTCATTTTTTCCTGTGTAATTTTTTGACCATTGTCTTTCTCTATTCAGAAAGGATCATCTTACTTTTTCAACTTTTTAAACAGCAATTAACTGCTGAAGATTTGGGTTTAGTTGAATACAGTTCAATATTATTTCATTTTGATTTGCACCTAAAATATTGTAAATCAACACTTAAAATATGTTAATCTTGTCCCCAGATAGGCAAACCAGCATTCTAAATAAACATCTAGATAGTTTTCAAAGAACTTAGATCAGTCTGTTTTAAAACTATAATTCCCTTATTAAAAATATCCCTTAAACTTTTTTTAAAATCTCATCCTATTAATAATAATTCTAACCTTGCTTTGTCAATGCAAATGCCAATAACAACCTGCAGAAATATTCCTTGATTAAAAAAAAGACCTTTTGGTGCTAAGATCTTTGAAGATCATCACCATTAGTGTCTGGAAAATTTGTAATATACCTAGTAATACTTTTGCACATGAACACAAAATGTAATCCACCAACCCCACTTTACTGATGTAAATGAGCTGCATTCATTTTAGTCCTGCATAAATGTATATCCTTCTTCCTGTGGTACAGTAGAAAAATGTCACCAAAAAAAGTTATTTTTAGGTTGTTTATGTGAATAAAGTAGCATGTACATGAGTGGAAAGTATAACATCTCTGAAATAATTCTGATGCAAGCAATCTGCTTCCCAACTGGAGCCCAGGGAGAGATGCAATGCATTTTACTGTTTTACTGCCCATGGGAAGTTGTTTCTCAGAAGGACTCCGAAGGCAATACTGGCTGCTCATGAACCATGGAGAGTGATAAATTAAATGTATCACTAAAAATATAGGAGTCTAGGCTCTTTAGAGCTTTGCAAAATTCTTATCTGGCTGAAGTTATGCTCCTAAACAAATTTTATCACTCAATGTAACACTCTTTGCTTCTAATAATGCAGCAGTGAAAGAAAATTACTTCAGGTAGCCTGCTTAATGCATTTGGTTAATGGTCATAACCAAGCAGTAAAAGATGACTATCTGTATATTTCAGCATATTTAGCCAAGATGTGTGGAGTAGGTAAGTATACCTTGGACAGTTCGAACAATACTAGAAAAATATACAGGAATTATGTATATGTCATTTTCTATATTTTACTACTTGAGGCTGCTAAGAAATAAATATGTGATAACGTAGGATGATCCTATCAGGGGGACACAGTCTTCTAAACAGCTACTCTTGTGATACTATTTGTTTTCAAACCCATTTCATGCATGGGAAAATCCCTCATGGAGATTGTTTTTGTCCCCTAAGAAACAGAATTCTGTGACATGAAAATGGAAACAAAAATCCTGTCCCTTTAATGGCCTTTTGCTCCTCCTACCTGATGCAAGAAGGATAGGGAGAAAGAAATACCACTTGAAATGAAGCTACTGTGGAAAGTCTAAACCACACTTTATTGCCCTATTTTGCCTGTTTTTCTATGTTCTGTTTCAAGCTCTTTTGCATTCAGCTCCTGCACTTCTGCCTGATCTGTCTTCTATATCCCGGCTTTTTCAGACATTGGTTTTGTCTTTATTTTGGGCTTATGACCCACAAGTGGTGTGAAATATTGCCTGGTTTATTTGCTTGTATTTTGGATTTGTCTGTCCATGAAAGAGCCAGATCTCACTGCTATGGTAGAGGTTTGCTCTGCAGAGTGTTGCACAATGGCTTTTCTGCTCTCTCTGAAGCTCTGGGATGAAGCACTATGAGCCGGGGTGTTCTGTTCTACGCAAAGTCTGAATCGGTAGCTGATCTATTGTCAGCTTTTAGCTCTGGCTATTTTCATGCCTGGTGCACACAGCTGTTGAGTTGGGGTTTTGGGCTGGGGAAGTGATTGGTTTGTTTGTTGTCGTGTTATTCCAGCCTGTCAGTGCACCCAAGGAAGTTTTACAAAAAAGTAATATTTTACAAAAAGTAGTATCCCAGGCCCTCCAGTAGGTAACTGAATGGGTTTGCACTGTAGACCTTGCATGTGCTGGAAAAAAGCTCAAATTGGTTTTGCATGATTAAAAGCTTGCATAGGTGGATAACTGCTGCCTCTTTCTTTCTCTTGAGATACGCATAACGTGATTTCTTATGTTGTGTTTGTGCATTTATCATTATTATCATCACTTATTATAATTTTTTCCCTCTGGCAGTTGTCTGACATTTAAGAATGATACTTACATTCCTCCAACCTTTTTGTGTCCTTACTTCAGGTACCTGCAATCATGACATGATTTTTTTCATTAGAGGGTGCTGTGTGTGTATCCCTCCCACCTGAGTAGGTAAGTTAAGCACACTTGATATTTTTTCTTTAATGTCTCTGCTTCAAGGATGACTCTGAAGCAGTTGATCTTCCTTTATTCCTGTCTCTCTTCTCAGTGTTCAGCACATGAATACCCTAATTTACTGGACTGCACATTTTTTTAAATTTAGCTTGGGTACAGGTGTCATCTTCTGGACACAGCTGCATTGAACCAGAACACCTAGAAATGTGACAATTTCAAGCTGTCCAACCTGACCTCCTGGAAGTTACACCATACAAGATACAGGTTCTTGTAGCATTGCGGTCTGCAGCCTGACACATGAAGGTGCCTCTGAATGAGGCCTGGATTGGCTTGGATGTGCTGACAATAAAGCTGTAATGATTCCAGAATCACCCTCTGTGTCACTCAGCTCTCCTTGCTGTAAGGACAGAAACTGGGAGTAGACATAGAGGGATGGAAGTCCGTTCCAGCTGTTTCTGTTCAATTCATGTGTGCTGGTGTGCTCTAGCTGAGTGAACAGTAGTACTACTAATAAATTTCCAGAATAAATGTATTGTGGACAAAGTCTTATGGGGACAATATCATATTTTGCTTTTAGGGACTTACTTAGAAGTGTATTCATATAATTATTTATTTTTCTAAGTTGGAAAGAATGGAGTGTGCTAGTAGCACTAATAACATTTGTACTGATCACATTCTTTTAGAATGGGATGAGACAAGCATGGGTTAATTAAATCTGACCAGAAAACCAACCATATAACGGCTGTGTATAAATCCTTTTAATGCAATATTCGCCCCTTTGCACAGAAGTGCTAGTTCTATAAAATCTGTTGTAGGACTTGAATTAGTAGTGTAAGATGTCTACAGTAGTCTCTGATGAGAAACCCAGTAGTTGCACAAGATGCCCTGGTAGAAGAGCAGCAATGAACACCAACTCTTTTCAGGGACCTGAAGCATTTTTTCTCTCAGGATTACAGCCTGACTAATTATGGCATCTATTTCTGAGATATCACTTAGAACGGTAACTTAGAGCACTGGCTGGTACCACCTATTTGTAAGGTGTGGTTATTGGGAATCATAAATTACTGTACCTACAAAATCTTCTGGTTTTAGGGTTCACTTTAACACTTGCAGACCATCATAGTGATCTTAAAACCTTCCCCCTTTCAAACTAGATATTTGTGCTGTCAGTGGTTTTACATAGCTAAAAAAGTGCAAATTGCAACCTACTGCCTGTGGATTTGATATTTCATTCTCTGGGTCTCCAGGTGTGTTCTTCCACAGTAATGTTAATGTCAGTTATTGACCTTCTAAGTGACAATCACATGTAACACTGGAACATAATTACATAGTGTCTGACAGTAGATTAAGAAAAATAACTAAGGGAAGACTACATAAACCCCAAACTATAAGTGATGAAGATATGACATGTAGATAAATTAGTTTAAATAAAGCTTCTCTTTATGATCTGCTGCAGGATAGAGTATAATGTGGCGGGCAAGCCAGTAGAATTCCCTTGTAGTTCATATTGGTCCTTAGGAGATTGGTCATAATTATTTGTTTCTTTATCTCATTATGTATCGCTCAAATATTTGCAACCTTTCCACAATTCACTGGAAAATCAAGGGTGTTTCAGTCTTGTTAGAGAGACCTGAATGAAAACTCTTTTAGCTGCTTTGTAGGTAATTGCATGAGAAATCACTCAAGCAAAGCCCTGCAGCCATGTTTCCCAAGTTACACTCAGCCTGCTCCACCAGCAAGCTGCTTTGTGAACTTAGGTGGTTGACTGTATCCCCAAAACAATTTTGAAACTCCTGGGAGGTCTCCAGGTAAATCTTCCATATTGTTTTAAGTGTCTCTCAAAGGACACAACAAATTCAGTGCAATCAATACCACTGTAGTTGGCAGGGATTTTCTGAAAGCACCTGCCCTGGCTGGGGAGTCAGGAATATCCCCTCTTCCCCTTCTAGAGAGCTGGGGCCAGGAGGAGGAATAAGGAACATATGTAGGAATGAGTAGAGAAGGAAGCATCATTTCACAGCTGGTTAGTCTCCGTGCATGTCCAGACAAACAAGACCTACAGAGGACCCAGGACAACTTCCCCAGAAATAGTGTACTTTGGGAGGGCTGGATTAAAGGGACATCCAGGCCTTAAAATAATTTCTTACTTTATTGTAGAAGGATTTAGGTTTCCTCTGCAAATTGCCTGTGATTCATGGTCTTACCTAAGAGTGACAGCATAAGAGTAGAGAGATATTATTTTCTTTCTTTCCCTGCAGTCTTTAGGTTCAGGAGCAGAGCAATTCCCACAGGTATGATAATATCTAACAAAACCAAAAGCATTTAAATTGAAATTGAGACACATGTGTTAACCCCATGGTACAGGCTTTGATATAAGAAAGCATATGCTATCTTTCAGAGAAGGGCTTGCTGGAATTTCTCCCACACTGGAAAGATGTTATAATTCAGGTTTTCACACGGGTAAATATTTGTAAGCAATTTCAAATTTCAATCAGGAATAGTAGGATTCCTGTAGAGACCCAAGTCCAGAATATTTTCTTGCCTGTTAACTTATAAACACAATCATAAGAGTTTGCATTCCAAAATGTTTTGACTGCTTTACCATACCTTGCTGGCTTACTCCCTTGCTGCCCATTAGAAATCATATTTCACAATGAAACAGAAAAATATCTGAGAAAGAGGCTCTGGGATGTGTCTTGGTGTGCTTTTAAGTGTTTAACTACTTTTGGATGAGCAAGTGTAGCTTTCCCATTTAATCACTTTGGATGGGCAAACCTGAAGGCTCCCCTGGTTTCCAGGTATAAAACCACACAGAAATTACTACTGAAATACTTGTTTGACTTACAAAGGATTTTGGTAATCTGTGAAGGTAGTCTCCTTTTTATTTCTTTGGTGGTATTATAGGTGCTAGAAAAATAAATGCAGCTTTTGGGAAGGAAAAAAGAAGAAAATATTCCTGTTAGAATTCCAAGTTTTCCCATATCTAATAATTTCTAAATGTTGTTCTGAAATATTTTATGGTGCAATTTTATGATATAGTGGTGCAATTGCAGTCTGAAAGCACTTGGTGCCAATTTAGGAAAATTTGCTATAGAATTATAATGAAAACTCCTTTTTTTTTTTGCAACATTAGTTATATTCTGATTACATGCAAGTGAAAAATATTGGAGTCCTGGTGCTGGGAGTGCAGCAGCAGGATTTTTGTGCTAATGGTTCTCTCTGAATTAGAAGAAGCTGTCGCTATTTCATTATTCTTTTTATTAGTCATTGTTACTTAGATAACATGTTTTTCCCACGTGCCCTCTCATCATCTTTTTGGGAGGAAAGGGAGCTAATTATGGTGTCAAAGCTGCAATGAAGAGGAATTCTCATTTTCGTTATCCTTGTTCTCTCAAAAGGGTTTTTCTTCACTATCTTTAAAATAGTTAGTAGATACACAATAGATATCTACATGAGACAAACGGCTTTTTTTGGGAGGGTAATTAATCATAATTTTCCACATATTCTAGTAATTAGCTATTGGATTATGCAATATTTATGTATTTAAATGAGGATTAAAGTCATTACAGTCTGCAAAACAAACAACATAATTGAAATGGACTAATAAAATCACTGCTATAAAAATCACTGGTTTTATATGTGTGTGTAATAAATGATAATAGGCTGAGAGGGAAACAATGCATTGGAAAATCAGATTAGGGTGACTGCCAAAAAGTAATGGTTTAAAGCCACCAAACATTATACAAGAAGTTGCTCTTGCAACTTATCATTCTTTGCATGGAGAAGTTTTTATAAATTAAAATTGAATCTTTTTCTTCTTAGCCCTGTGAGTTTTTTCATTCATGTTAAAATAAATCTTTTTTTCCACTTGTTTGTAATTTGGTTGTTTACCTTATATTTCTTACAAACAGACATCCTTTCACTCTTCCTTTCCACATCAGCTTTCATTCTGTGTAGAAGATGAAAAGTCTCAAGAATCTATGGTTATACAGTTCAACAGATGTTGACTGATTCATTTTTTCTAAATATATTTTACCAGGTAACATAAAATACAAAAAAACCCAAGTAAAACCCAGATATGTCATAAGTAGCTAACACAACTGATGGTTGTGTTTTTGATTAGAGTTTTCTTTTTCAGCCTCAATAATCTGGTTTCCTTGGCTACTAACTTCTGACCCAGAAGTGCATACACACACACCCAGTGATTCCAGGAAGCATTATTTTCTGAAGCTGATTTTTTTACTTATACTGGTTGGATTGGCATGTGAGTTTCTGGGCATTGGGGTGTTTGGCAGTTTGCTGTTTGGGTTTTTTTAATTAATTGTGTCTGTATCTCAAACTTACATAGGTTGCTTTATTTATTTTCACTATAAGTCTTCCACAAGTGAAATGCCCAGGGAATTCCTCCCAGCTAGATTGGAGATGACATGGAGAATATTTGTTTTGCAATGTGTCTCTTTTTCTCCTATCCACTCTGTTCCCTTTTTATTTCTGGGATTAAAGTGAGTCTATTTCTGCACAACTACTTCTAGTTGTTTTGCTTCTGGAGAAGAGATAGTTCCTGAGTTTTTGCATTTGAGGTGTTCATCAGAGGGTGCTCCAAGTTGACCAAAGTAATTCTATAATTTGGACCTCAGCAGCAGAGATATGACCGTCAATCACAGGGCCGAATATGATATCAGCTTATAATTTACTGTCACAAACACTCACGTCCCCAGTGAAAATGGATGAGTAAAATTCCGCCATTATTTTTCACTTTTTTAGTACGAGTTGGCCTCACCCATGTCTTGGAGTTTCATTTGCTGTCAGTTTTCTATCAACTGAACTCACTGAACAGCAGGTCTATAGATTTTAGAAAACTGCAGGCTATCTACAGGGAATAAGAGCCCACACCAATTTTATTAAGGATCTGAAATAACCCACTGTGTTCAATATATATAGCTCATATTTCAATCATTAAATATTCAGAGTGCTGTCGGCCTTAAATTTTCAAAACTCAGGACCTCAAAATATATGTAATTTAAGAAAAGTGAGACACTGAGTTACTAATAAATTATCCAAATATTCAGGGTTTTTTGTAGCTGGGAGGAGCAGAGGGGCTATGGCCAGTCTCCGGTTTAGGCATTGACACAAAATGTTACACAATGTAATAATGTGGTGCTTGTCCCTGTGTGATGATCTAGAGCATCCAGGTCAGGCACTCAGATTTCCACACAGGAGTGTTGCATGCAGCAGCAGAGTACTGGGTGCTTCTTGACAGAGACAGAGCTGGTGGCACATTGAGCTGCTTACCAGTGAGAAAGGATACTTGTCGAAGTGTGTTTGAACTCTTTCCCTTCCTGGCACTTAGGGACCTGAAAGAAGATGAAATTCTTGTTCTCTGCACCCAGTCATCTTTGAAAATACCTTAATACTTCTAGAGGGGGAAGTAGGTGTCAAGTTTTTCTCAGCCCAGAAGGGGCTGAATGACCATCTATTGTCCCAGCTGGGTGTGCTAGCAGAGGGTGGGCACCAGTCACTCTTCCTGCTGAAGTCTGAGCCATTCAGCATGGTGAGCTTCAGGTATCCTAAACTAAAAGGGAAGCTTCCCTTGGTCATTGCAATGAACTGAGACACGGAGATATGCAGGCCAATTATACAAAACTGTAAAAAACATAAAAATGATGAAGGAAAACCAGAACAATGGTGGTAAGACGTTCATGTTTTGGCAATTACATTGGGTCTCTGAGCCCAGTGAGAAATGTATTATTGTACATGCTGAATTATGTCCCATAAAGAAGAAAAAGGTTCTTTCATGTGGGAGGCAACATGTCTAGATACATCAGAATGTCACTTTGTCTCAGTGTGCTGCCATAGCATGTGTGTTAGAGTAACACGTACATTAAATGACACTGACATAAGGCTCCAGACAGTATGGACCTACTTGTCTTTATCCCTGTGTCTTTCACAGCCTTCCAGGAATGCCAATGTGTATGTTTGTCTATAAGAATAAGTCACTGATTCAATTAGAGTGATAAGTGGTGTGTCTGCACTAGGGCAGAGAAAGTACATAGCACCATTTTGAGTAAAGTGCCCTTGAAGAATTTCATCACTCATAACCTACTGTTCCCGCTGCCCTGCAGAAGGAGCTGCCTTTCCATATGTCATTATTTGTGCAGGAAGGTCATGCTTTTGTTGGTATGCTACTCGGGGCTTTCTGCAAGCAGCAAAACATTTTGGTAATACAAAAACTGTTGGATTTTTTTTCTTTTGGCTATATCACAATGAACAAGAACACCTTTCTCTGCCCCTGGGTTCGTAAGAGAGACAGTCAGATGAGCAACAGTGGGCGGTTGCAAAGTTAGTTTTAGAGATGAGCAATCAGGGCTGTGGGATTGTTATGTAGTTATGGAAGTGGACAGAAAAAGGGAAGGCTTTTTGCTTTAACCCATGGATGGGCTCCAAAAAGCCTAATGCCAGCTCTTACTGACAGTGAAGATTAGGGAAGTGCTTAACATTTTTTGGCAGTGATTTCCAAATTTATGAGCAGACGGTCACAGGTAGCCCCAAACAGTAACCTAGACTCTGCCTGCAAGACACAGAGTTATAACTGGCTTGTCTGAATTTAACCTTGTTCTACTAGAGGTTTAATGTTCCTCAGAAAGTCATGCATCTGATACCCATTACCCCCATATTTCTGTGAATATCTCAGTAGGATGGCAATTCAGGATTAGGAACCTTCTGCTGGATATTTGCTGTCAGTGGGGTCATCTCCACTTGTACAGAAAAGGAGCTTTAAATATCATCCTACTCCGAACAGTTCAGTGAGATCCATTTTGCACGGCTGTAAGGAACAACAAAAGATGAATGTCAAAGGACTAGCAGTATGACACTGCTCCCAGGCTGTGTAAGCTCTCAACTAGAGATTAGCAGCAAAATAAAGAAAAAGCTAATGTAAATGCAGGGAATGTGCTAGGCAGTACCTGATCATCAGCTGTAACAGACGAGAAATCATGCAGTTTCCTAGGGCTGAGCCCCACCTTTTATGGTGATTATACTAAAAATCGGAGCTCAAACATGAGCAGATAAACTCAGTAATTGGAAAGGACAGACCTACAACAGCTTCTCATATCCCATCACACTTGCATATAAAAACAAAGTATGTACTCAGATCCACCTTGTAAACCTGCTGTGTTCATGAAGGCAACGCAGCTGTGATTTTACCATTAAAACAGATCTTCTACATCAGTCTTGCTCCAGAATTCACAAACCCTGCTGTTCTTGGATTGCTTATGATATAAAGGCTTTAGATAAAAGCAGATTGATTTTTTCCACAGTCCTTCAGTTTGTCCACATTAACAAAATCAAGAATGGTGAGCTAATCCCATTATAATACGATAAACTGACAACTTTATTCTTTTTATAATCTAGCCTCTGAGTACTTACCATTAGCGTGAAGGGTTGCTCTCTCTGTAGTTTATTGTTGGTTTTACAGTTGGCTAAGTTCTAGGTCATAGCCCAAGTAGGTGGCAACAACAACCTGTGTAGAACTGCACTCACAATGATGCTTTTGTTGCTTGCTTCAGGGAGTACAAAGACTTTTTTTACTATTAATTTTACGTAACTATCCCCTTTATGTCTACACCTATAATGTTTATATTCAGCCCTCTACTGACATCAGTGCAGTATTATCTCTCTTCTAAAAGCCTGGAGACTCTGACAGTAAGCATGGCCTGATGTTGAGATTTACATAGTTCATAAAAAATATCAAATAAATGAGCAATTTCCTCAGCTGCTCAACTGTGCAGCAAACAGAATGATGTAACCATAATCTTTCCTTGACCCAGTTTAAAGAAACAGCCTATAAGGCTGGGTTTCATACTTATTTTAGATTCCTACACTGTACACAGAAAGTGTAAATACACTATCCTGCCAATTATTTGTTTTGATAAATTCTAGGATGGGGCAGTTTTTCACCAGAGAATTCTCTTGCTACTCACAATAATCAATCAAACTCTGGGAACCAACAGCCAAAATCAACAGAGGCAACAAATCAGGGTCCCAGGCAATAACAGATGATAGAAGAGCAGCAGTACCATTGATAATAGTAAAGCCAAGTCAAGCAAATTTATATTTTAAGTATACATTAAACTGCATTTATAAACTATTTATAGTTTATTTATATAATTATATAGCTATATTTTAAACTGTAATTCTAAAATTTCTTTTTGCATTCACAATCTATTATGTTCTCATCAGCATTTGTTTTTCCTCCCTTTCTCTATTCCTTGTTATCTGTTTCCTATGACAGGTGAGTTTTGGTGAATCCTTTGTAGCTTTCTCCAGGGAAGTTTTCTCAGCAACTGTGCTTTAATCAGGCTCTTAGTGTGGTTGAATTTTGGCTCTGGCAATAAGGAGCTAATTCTTTGCAACCACCCCGGTTATTTGGCTTAGCAAAGATCCCCTTTGAGACTCTCTTTTCATTCGTGACTCTTTCAGGCTGCCACTAATCACCACGAGAACTCGATGGCCCTGGGTTTCTCCAGCACAACTGCATTTAGCTGAGTATGAGGAAATATCATGAGGTGCTTTGGACAGTGCCAGACTCATTACCTTTAAATCTGTAGTGAATCAACAGACTGAAGCAATGCAGTAAAGTGATTTGAGACCAATGGGAGCTACCTATGGTACAAAAAGGCACCTTCTGGCAGCTGGGAGTTTAATGTAATGGGGATGAATGGTTGTTGCTTGGAGATCTTAATTCTTATCAGACAAATTTCTCTCTGTTTATGTTGGTGTTTTTAACCAAGGGGAAAAGGAGATTTCATGAAAGTTCTAATTCTCATTGGTTAGTACAATGCTGAAAAACAGGTCTCAAACTTTCTTCCAGCTTAAGTAACTTTGTTAAGGAAATTACTTTGTTGACCTTCATCTCGTCTCATTTGCAATACATGGGCTGCTTTTTAAACTATCCACATTTGTGAGGTCAGCTCATTCTACCCTTTGGGACACCTCATGGCAATGGGAATCACATGCAGTAGCTGTCTATCTGGAAAAATAACAAATACTGATATATGTTTTGCATGTCTTTCATCAATACACAGCATCCAAACCCAGGAAGAGCTAATACCATGTGAAGAATAATTCCTTCCTTGTCCTCTATGAAAGCATTTTGTGAAATTGTTTTTGTAAACAAAACCAGTACAGGAATATCACTGCAGTAAAGGCCACACCTCTAGACCATCCCTGCTGAACTGTTCATGCTGTAGTGCCCCAAACAGCCCCTCTCCTTGGTATGCTTTTATTATTGTGTTTGCTATTCAGTTGCATTTGATTTATCTTCCTTCCTGATTTCTTTATATTTTTAAAATTATGACCTATGTTTTCACCTTATTTGCTTTCTTTCATGTCCTCTTATGTTTCTAACAGGTTGCTTCTCGTTTTTACAGGCCGTAATAAAGTAGTATGATTTATTTTACAGTTCCTTCTGAGCTAGATCTTTAATATTTCCTGTATCAAATTATTTTTAGCCTTTCTGCAAGTCTCTGTAATACTCTTGTTTTGATATTTCTCTTGCTTAAATCATAGGATCAAATACGCACATCTTTGTGCATAATTTACTCCAAATTTACTGTAGTAGTGCTGTTTTGCTGATGTTTCTATTCCACCGCCTACACTTTATTAGAAACAGGAGTGTTTATGCTACTTCCAAATGACATAATTTAAAGAGCATGCACTAATGTTTCTCACAGATAAAACCAATTTTATTAAATATTTCAGAATTTTTTTTTGCTTTGCTCCCTGGTATTATTTTATCAGCTCTATGTACAACAATAAATTTTCCTTCTAAGCAGGCTGTTCATGATAATATTCATTTCATAAACACTATTCCAAACTAAAATATCGGCCCAACCTTTAAAACACTTTTTTTTCGGTGCGGCCTTCATTACACTCATTCCTACCATGAGAGAGGAGAAAGCAGAGTAAACCTCTAGAAATGACACCTGTGCCCTTTTTCATCAATAGGAGTTTTGCTGCGACCTCTGTAAAGTCAAGTTCTGATGTCAGTGTGTGATATCAATAAGGCCCACTGTTCAGAGGACACTGAGCCTATATTCTCTATTATTTTGTATAACTGTCTATGCCTGTGTCTAAAGTGGAATAGAGGCAAAATAATGAGTCTTCACGGTTTTGTCCTCTGGATTTGAGTAAGCAGAAGATCAGACATAAGTTGCGTTGCTATTCCCAAACCATCTTTATCTTTGCTTTTACAGGGTCTAGTTCTGAATCACCATAGAGAATAATTCTGGATATGACATTGACCTAAGCCCTACACTAGACAAGTGTAACTAAAATAAAAGCTAAATGATGGTGGTTGCAACCACCATTTATGATCTCAATGTTCTTACCTCTGGTGAAGCTTACAAGACTCACAGAATTGAAATATGCATATAGCAAAGCTCCATGGGGCATGAAATGCTTTGGTTCCTTTGGTCTTTAGCACCTCTCTGGTGAGTCTTGCATTGCCTTCTCCCTAATGAACCATTTTTTAGAGGACATTTTAGAATTATGTATATTGCATACTGACATGCCTGCAACAAATAACACAGAATGACACTGCCCACATACCCTTGTCAGTGAATAATTTGTAACCTACAGACAATTCTGCATCATTAATACATCAAGAACTAAACAGGCAGACACATACTGTAATCCAGACACATACTGTAGTCCACAGCTTCCAAGCTGTCTGACAGAATGCTGCAGCCCCAAACAAACAATCTTACATTATTATCTTCCCAGTTTGTTTGGATTTTGTCTTTTCTTTCAAAAGTCATGCAGGCCTTTCTAAATGTGAGCTACATTTGTTGAACTGTTACCCTTTTTATACACTTTCAGAGCATCCAAAGAGCCTCTCTGACAATAATAATGAAAACCTAGCAGGACTTCATTTCTATTACTGCATCTTCAGCTGCTGAGTGGATTGATTATTTAATACATTTAGCAGTTTTTTTAGACTTGTGGCAGCAACATGTAAATAAAAGACTTAGTGTATTTGCTTGTATCAGCTCAATCACTTAACAGTGACTCAGCGTGGGATGTGACATTGACAGCAAAAGCACTAAGTGGCCAAATTCTATGGCAGCTAATTTGATGCTGCTTACAACATCCTTCCGTAAGGACTATTTATGTGAAGATGTAGTGGTTTTCCAGGAGAGCATTTATGACACAGTTTAGAGGACACAGGAAGAGGTGTCCTAAAAAAAACCCGACCAACCAACCAAAAACCCTTACAGATTATACATTTTCATAGCAATTTTAACCAAAGATTTACATACACTTGCTTCTCTGCATTTACTGTTTTAAAATCAGATACATTATGGATTATGCAAGCGCACGCTTTTGCTTTAACCAGCTATAAATTTATTATTTCAATTTAATGTGGGAACAGAGAGTAATCAACAAGAGGCACAATCATATAAACACATAGCTGAAAGGTCTTTTGCCTCTAGCGGCCTGTCATGGCTAAATTTTAGAATATATTTAGGTATTTAAAAAATTACATACACAGTCATGAAAGAATTTCAAAGCACTTCTGTACCTAAATTACACCATAATGAACAGAGATTAGACACTGAGGCATCTTCAAATATTCCTGCAAGGTATCTCCCTAAACGTCTAGCCACCATTTCTTCCCTAACACCCTGACGGGTATTTTGGAGAACTCGTTCCACACACCCATCCAACACAACCTGTGAGATTCTCTCTACTCCTAGCATGGACATTCTGACCAAAGAGGATAGAGAGGAATTGACCTTGTCACGCATTCCTGCTCTGAAACCCTACCTGTGGTTTGGAAGCAGCAGAGAGCCAGTGCTCCAGTGTAAAGAGCAAGGGTTCCAAATCACCAGGAACATTTCCCAAAGACAGAAGATCTGGCTTTGTTTACTTCATATCCTAGCAAGATGAGCAGCTATGCTGGAGTTCTTCTACAAGTTTGCCTGCCAGACTCTCCCCGACCCTGTGTTGACATAGTGTCTTATGTTTGAGCAGGATGTGTATTCGCTAAGTTCAGAGTTTAAAAAAAGTTTCATTTTGGTGGGGTTTTGGGGGGTTTTTGTACGTTTTTTTATTGGCTTTTTATTTTTTTCAAGTAGGCAGCCTCAGATGAAGTCTCTAAGAATGGGATTAAAATTACCTGAGTGCAGAAAAAAACTTCCAGTACAGATTTCACTAACTAACAGTCTTTGTACTTTTTGCACACCTTTGGCACTGACTGTTTTATCTTACCTTTTTACATGCTCCAGCCTGCCATTTGTGAGCTTGTTTCAGAGGGCAGTGCCTACCGTGGTGAACCGTGGACAGGGAGAGAAATGTGGATGCAGCTGTTCCTGATCCATTGATGCTTTCTCATTAGTGCCCAACTGGCAATACAAAAGGTCTACAACTGTTGACCTCCTTGAGGAGAGAGATGGGAGGTGAGTGTCCTTGCAAGATGAAAAGCCAGCAATTCTTCAACAGTCATCTGCAGTCACAGTGAATTACAGGAAGGGAAAAGGAGGTATTAATAGCCATCTAACAGGTTTCAACTACAATCCCCGGAGCTCAGTTATCAGAAACCTTTGCAATTTACCATTAATCACTGTGTGATGCTTCCTGACCTTCCTGACAAAGATTAATAATCCTGTATGAGCATACAGGATGTGAAGGCTATAGGAATAGGCAGACATTTCAGACCCATCTCTCCACCGCCTCACAAGTAATCATTTATAGTGGTAATGCATTACCAAATTAGCAGTCAGTAAATGTTTAATCAAGGAGCAATGCAAGGACCCAGCTTTTCTCAGAAAAGAATTGATGGGCAATGCTTATAAAAGACAGTTACACAAAATTGCCTGAAGCTTTTGAAATTCTTCTTCAGCCTGCTCATGCAAGTGAAATTGAGGTAAGACCCTGAAAAGGCAGAATCCAGGTAACAAAATGCTTCTTCCTTTAGTCAGGAACTTGAAAGAGCTTGTTGTGAATCTAAAAGCTTATTTTATCTTTACTTACTCATCCTGACAGCTGAAATTAACAATGTCCATCTTCTTGGGTTAGTCACTCTCCCCTCCCCACTTTGCAGTGACATGTTTTAGATTATCCACTCTGATTACAGAGGTCCTGCTTTGCTCCACTGAACACCCGATTTCCTGGCTTCATCTATTGACAGTAAGCAGTACAACTTATGATTCATGCTCAGTGCTAAACATTGACGTACTCTCTTAGCAAGTGTAGCCTGGTCCTGTCTATTTTTCTTTCCAGCCTAGGATATTTTCTTTTGCTGTATTTCATCTCTGGCACTGAATGGCATCCTGGGTAACACCTTAGCTTCCTTACCCTTTGGTTGCTCTAGGTAGGATGTCTGAAGTGCCAGAGAACTATTTTAATCTCTATTCTAAGGAGATAAAATGTGTATCATGCCATCCATCTATATAACATGCCTCTACCCCCAAACTTACAAATCCATTAGCCAGTTGTACTCAAATTTGTGCAGCATTTGTCTCAAAAATAATGCCTTTTTACAAATTTCATGCAACAAGAGAGAAAGAAAGACCATGGGATCCCATTGTGCCTTTGCTGTTAGAAGGTACCAGCGAATGCAAAGAAGGGATGCAGTTGTAGGAAATCAGGCTTCATTGCTTCAGCTGCCCAAGGGATCACATTTTAAATGTATCAGTGGGCCTTAAAGCAGTAAAAAATAAGATATTTGCTGAGGTACTATAAGCAACATGGGAGTTTGGCTATAAATATGTTACATTTCCCTGTCTCTTTTCTGTACTATACGAGGTGTATGCCAGTCTTTTGCAAATGGAATTAAAGGACTCATAAAGGGCTGTGGTGCCTGTAACCAGCACCAACACAAGTACTGCAAAGCTGCAACAACACAGAACCTCAGTCAGGAAGGAGGTGAGGGAGCCTGGATGCCTGCAGCCAGCTCCTGAGAGTGCAGCTCAGGGGGTCCCATGAAGAATAGTGACTCAGATGAAGAGTAAGACTTTCAGAGTCTCTTTAAAGATTTGCCCTGGTATTTCTTCAACAAAATGACGGTAAAAAAAAACCTGAGTAGGAAGATTTAATTTAACTGAAAATGAGTGTGCAGGAAAGTCATAAAGAAAAGGAGGACAGACCACTGAGAATGGATCATTAACAAGGCTGTTTCAGAGATGGAAAGCCCTTTGAGAGCTTTGTTCTGGGTAATAATTGTTTTTGATTGGTTTTTTTTTGCTTCTTGAACCAAATGCGAAATTAAAGATCACTGTAAAACTGCTGATGTTTGGTCTTCTGAAAAGCTTTGTTATGCAGACTTTGATTTTCTTCCTGTTGAGCGAAGAATGGATTAGGGTTTCTCTTTGCACTGGCCTGGCTGGTTGCTCTCAGACTCCTTGAGTTTAAAGCTGTGGCTAGTCTGAAACTGCTGGTGTAGTTGTAGGAGAAGAAACTGCCCCCTAAACACTAAGCCAGTGAACCAAAGCTGATGTTTGATGTAAGATCTCTGCTAGAGATGGCACAAGCTCAAAGGGAGACACAAATCTTGCTCCCTTCTACTTAAGGCAAGGCTGAACAGGTAAGTGTGACTTGCAATGAAGTGTACAGATGAGATGAAGAGAATACAAGAACATCTTCATGAGGTCATTCTGACACCTTGACTGCCCATGCGCAGAACTAAGAAATTTCAGGTTTTGGATAATAATTCCTGGGCACTCCCACCTTAAAACAATCAGCTCATTGTTTTGTTTTGGGATTCGTTTCTATTTGGACTTTTTCATGTGTAAGGCCAAAGACTAACTGTGATATCACTATTGACTTATTCTCCAGACAATTCCTGCAAGTCAAGGCCTGGCACACTCCTAACCCTCTCGTGCAAGGAGTGAGTGAAACACTTCCCACCTATAGTATACAGATAAACTGACACACATTAAAAATGTTATAACCAAGGCCCAGATCTCATTTTATATGGAAGCTTGTCTGTGGGTAAACTCCACTCTGCACTGGAGTTTGTGGACAGTGTCCACCCATTACTGCAGCATCCTCCCTGTAATACTTCTTGGTAGTCATAGCTATGACTGCTGTCACTGACCAGTCTCAGCTACCACCTCCTTCGTGTTGTCTGTTATCTAAAGTGCGATGGACACCAGAAGACATCTTTGAAGACCCTTTCTGTTTCCTTAGGCTCACATCACAAAGCAGCAGTTTTCTTCTGAAACTACAGCATTAGAATTTCTTCCATGGTCCTGGATACCGTTGTGTCCTTTATGATTCAAAGAATGTTGGTTTTCAACATCTGCCGTCTTCTTTTAGGAAAATTATGTTATCAGTCTCCAAAATAAACTGTCTGTTGAGGGTGGGGAACACAAATGAGCTAAGGTTTCTTAGCACTGATAGAGAAACTAGTGTTTTCTGTAATTTTCTTTCCCTTCTTCTTTTCACTCATTCACAATTGGGTTTTGGTCAAATCATACCTGAGGAGTACAATGAAGGAAGTCATGGTACAAATTTTTTATTGCAAGGCTTTTCCAGATGGATTAATATAGCTGAAGGTTTAGACATAATAAGCAAAGGAGAGCTAGAACTCTGTGAAATTGGGGTCGTTTGTAAATGAAAGTCCCAATTTATTTTTCAGGCAACAGAGGTTGTGGTAAACAGCATGAAGATGTGAATACCTTAACTGTTAATGAACGAGGAAGGTTTAAAGCTTCCTGTGCTTTGGTACCCTACTCTGAATTGAAGAAAACTGTATCTTACCTGGATGTCTAATTCATTACTGTTGGTAAGGGCCTGGAGCTTAGTTCATGGAAAAGAATATCAGAAGTTTTGCTAAGTTTACCATGACAGTCTTATTTTCTTACTAGGCATTCAGATGGCTTCCACTCTACAGCAATATCTCATGGCCATGCATTGATGAATTTCACATATTTACATTCTGTATCCTGCTTAACATAAGCTGTAATAGCAGACTTTCTGTGACAGTACAGCAGCAGTGTTTCAGTAGGGAATGCCGTATGGGTTTGTCCTATAAATTCTTGATTTATTTTCTATACTTCTCAAATTCTATTTGCCCAAGCTTCCCATGGCAACATGCATACAGCATGCAAACTTCAGTACTTGTGCTTGGCAAACAGATAGGTTTTTCAGCCTATTTTAAAGAGAAATGGGGGCATGAATTTCATGCTTTGATGTCTGAGCCTCATTCATCTTGTGTGTGTTATTTGTCTATGAATTTAGGGTGTCTGTGAGAGTCAAGGATAAAATGGCTATTGTCCCTTTACTTTTTTTGACTAGCATAAATAACTGATTCCACATACAGTGCTGGCTATATTTCTCAGACAAAAAGATTATAGCTAGGTTTTTTTGCTGTTATCTTCTGCCTCTACTTATAAGGTTCCCCATAGAATGCTGGGATGTCAGAAATGAACAAAATAATCAGAGATGAATATTTAAAATTCTGCTTTGTCCTGAGATGCATAAAGTCCTCTGTTTATAGGTACTAAAAACACAGCAGGAGTAACTAGGAATACCATCACATATGGAGATTCAGAAATAGGGCTTCAGTTTTTATATTTGAACAAAGCACAGCAATGAGACATCCCAGCTTTTAGAAAGCCTATGGGAAGGACTAATGAGTACAGCCTTCTTGTCAGCACCTTTCTCTCACAAAAGTGGCCTTGTGATCTTTTAGTCCCTGACACTCAGGCTAATCCATGTGTTCATGTGTGCCAAAGCCTCCACACATGCTACTGGTGCACGCCACAAGTCAGCTTGCACACAGCATTCCAGATCTCCAGGCAAGCTTGTCCTAAGGACTTGTGCATCTTTTGCTACAGGTCTTTTAGCTTTCTGAATTGCACTTGGTTTATTTGCTGCCATAAAAATTTAAGGAACTACTTTGACCTGGAAAAGGAAAGCAACATCAGGTATTATGGCAAAAGATGTGCACATAGAGATGTTTGATGAAGCAATCCACTATTCAGACAAAAAAAATACAGACCGAAATAAAAATTGCTGAGTTGGGGAGAAGGTTTTCTACTGTAAAGAGATGGGTTTGTTCAGTCTCTAAGGAGCACCAGGTTATGGTTTGTAACCAAATACATGTTCTTGGATATTTATCTCAGACAATTTGCTGATAATCGTCTTCCTTGGGCTTCCAATTAATATTACAATTAATCTATTGATTTATCTATCTAATCTAGCCAATTCATCTATTTACAGTTATTTTACTGATCACTTCATGATGAAAGAATTAAGAAGTGCTCAGTAACATAACTATCAATAGATCATTAAAAAAAAGGGGGAAGAGTTTTTAAGAAAATGTTAATGCTCCACTTAGTCTTGTAGGGAAACAAGGAAGGAACAAAAAGGTTTCTAATTAGTTCATATTTGGTGCATACATTTTTCTGTGAAATCATAGCAGCTCAGCATACTTGTCTAGTTTTGCTAAGTATCACACATACATCAGTCATGCCTCAAATCAGTAATTTCAATCAGTATGAGAGCCACCCTAACAAAGTATCTCTGAAGGACTCATAGAGATACAAATTGAATTATACAATGCCCTCAAAAATAACAATGCATTTATTTTTTTAATGAAGAGTACTGTTGAAAAAAAAGGTAATTTTGGTGTTTTAATTAAGTTTTATTTGTGTCATTTAAATGATTACATTAGCTAAAAGTGCTAACACATTGAAAATAGGTATTAGATAGCTATTAGGACAAAAAAAAGGAAAAATCACCTGCAATGAATGAAAGTCTTAAGAAATTGCAATATTGTATTATAGTAGCATGACTCACTATAGATTGTGTTTACAGCATTCACAACAATTTTATGCTTTTTTTCCTCCTCAGGAACATATAGCTTTTCTTAGACACAGCTGAGAACTAGAGTATCCCAGGCAGATGGAGTGAAAGGCTCCCTCTCTCTTTTTGTATCATCTGGGCCAATTTGTCACTGCATGTCATGCCTTTCTTTTAAGTGAGAAAAGCAAATCATGATGGCATTTTATACAAAGAGGTAATTTAAATGATCAATTCTTCAAAATGTCTGACCAAATAACAATACGAGTTTTCTATCAATGTCTTGCTTTTGGGAAGAAGGTACAATATCTGATGATTTATCAGAGGGATGTCTTTATTGCAGAGACCCACAAACTTACCCCAGTTTTGGGGTTTGAATTTTGGATTTGAATTTTCATAGAGATGTGGATCACTTTGGAGAGTTCCACAGGAGAATCAGAATCATAGAACTGGAAGTTAATGAAATTATTGTGATGCTTAGTCCTGAATATATCTGTAGGATTAGTTGGTTTGTTTCTTTGTTTTTACATTCTCATACTCAGCAACAGCTTTACCATAATTAGTTTTGAATTTTTTGTCGAATTGAATACATTAGTAAAATATTCATTAAAGGAATTAAAAAACTTCAAATAGAAATATGACACTTTTCCACCTTAGTATTCAGTTATCATTATTTCTCTCTTTAGAATAATCTTTCTGAGTATATCTCGGAAGCTAACTCTTGTTACCAGCATGAATTTCATTATTCAATATCAATATACATTACTAAATGCTGTGGGAAATCAATATGCTGTTACATCAAAGTACTTTATTTTTTACAGTCCTGTAGTTGACTTCCCACTGATTCCAGGAGAAACTTTTTATGTTAAAGTACTAGAGATCACCAATGTAATTTGCAGTTCCTTTTTTATTTTTGTCCTTATAGGTAAATTCCAGCTCATTGAGAAGCTTTAAAAGAAGTTAAAATATTATTACAGCTTACAGTATAAAATTTTCAATGACTAGAATGACTTCACTGATAAATAAAACAAGTTGGGAGGTAGATTTGAATTTCTGGTTTATATCCTGAACAAAGCACTAGAAAAACAAGAATATGTTCTTATCAGCATAATTCGATACTCTGGAGAGACATGGCAATTGCATTTGAATCCACTAATTTTCAAGACATTAAACAAAACCAGATCTACACAAAAGTGCATAAGACAAGAGGGCCATGGCTGCACCAGAGCAGCCGAGATGCGCTCTGTAAGGTGTTTGTAGGGGACTGAGAGCCACTCTTAATTATTAATGCCACACATCCATGGCACTGATTAATATTTTTGGTTTTAAGACTTTAATGTCTAATATTCTGACGATCTGCGGGGCCAGATGGCTCTTTAGTTAGTGCTTCCAGCTACATCTAAGCTCTGGATTGCAAAGAAGTATCTAGAAGCCCACACATGACTGCCACAAACACTTCTAGTTTGTTTCTGCCCTATTTACAGAGGAGGAGGAAAAACAGAATCAGTGGTCTAACAGCAACCAGCCTAAAGGGAATGCTGTGGAGAAAAGGATAATGAACAAAGTCTCTACAACATCACGCCTTTAAGCACAAGAAGAAAAGAAGGAGCAACGTTGATGAAGGAATTGTTCAGGGAAACAGAGCAAGGAAGGCATGAGTTGGAAAACAGTAGGAAAGAGCAAAAGCAAACTGACTGATAGAGAAAATAGAAAAGAACATAGCTATTTTTGCAAAATAAACAGTCTAAGACATCTGTAGATGAAACTCTTCTTATTTCCAGTTATTGCTTATTTTTATTGAAGAAAAAGCTCTATGACAATCCTAGGTGAATACATGCAATTTGAACCTTTTATGCCCAGGATTCAGATGTCCAGATGGGAGATGTTGGGTATTATGCCTTTATTTAACAGCTTGCACATCTTATGAATATGGTGTGATTTCAGTTTCCTGCTGTTTGCTCACAGTACTCCCTCTACAGACTTGGCTTGAACTCATTCTGCTATCACATCGTTTTGTGCTGCAACATCAGCACAGGCTTTGAATAGTTCTGCACTTGGCATTCTCAGAAGTTATCTCTTAATACATTTTATCGAGTACCTCTCCATCAAAATCAGACGTAATTAGTTATTGGCACCCTTAGCTTGGGTACAAAAATAAATCCGCCATTTTAAGCTATTGGTTGAATATATAATCTCCATATAGAGTGCTCACTCTGAAAAAAACATGCAGTGGAAGGTCCCTGCACATATGGTCCAGGCCATGATTTAGGGCAAGTGACTTGTCCTTAGTGGAACCTACCTAAGGCAGATTATAAACAAAGACAAAGTATCCTGTAAATTCAGCAAATCTGTTTCTAGCATTTAAGACTGGCCCCCGAATCAAGGTCAGGAACACAGTGTTAGCGAGTGTGGAGGTAGGCAGGTAGGCCTTCTCTCTCCATCATGATACTTTCTCCACATCTTTCCACTGGTAGCGTCTAGTTTCAGGCAAATTAAGAAATCTGAAAGTGTTGAACTGGAAAGGTAGGAAACTCTATGAGGAACTTAGAGATGATAAAGTAAACAGTTTATTTTAATGTATTACTTACTCACATAAGGACAAAAATGTTGAGGTAATAAAAGTAATTTGAAGAGTGTTTGCTAGAGGAAGGAACTTTTAAATAAAATTCTGCTTCTCTCTGCAAGAACGTCTCTGAGAATAGCTTTCTTCAGTATTTTAAATCTCTAGCATTCACAGCCTTACAATATGTACCCATTCAAAACTAAGAAAAAAAAAAAGAATGACGTTTCAGAATTTGCTTGGAATTCATGGTTTGTTTGGAACATGGCTGAATGTTCAAATGTTATTTATGTTATTTACTGTGGGGAAAAAAAAAGGAATAGAGCATTGAGCACTAGCTCCCAAATTCAAATTTCACCTCTATCATAAACTCCCCTCTTACCCTGAATGATTCTCTTGCCTTTTGCCAGTCTCAGGTCTCCTATAAACAGAAATATGGGGGATGCTACATCTCAAATTATAATCCCTTGTATACATCCCACATAAGTGATGGAGTGACATGGAGTCATGATTTTTTTTAAACCCGATGCTTACTTTCTGCATGCTGCATACCAGGTGCTGCTAAATAAGATATCACCAAATAAAACAGTAATTGGTATTTCTGCAAGAAAACCTTCTCAGTTTGTCTGTGCAACAAATGAAAGCAAAGTAGTTATCTTGTATTCAACAAATCATTTGTATGATTTTTTCAAACAGGAAAGTTCTATTTTTTCATTGGAAAAAATGACCTTATTTCATGTGGTACATTTGTATAATTAAATTTTAATTTATTCAAATATTAAAGGCTAAATTTCTGCGTAGTTTAGGGCTAATATTAATTTGCATATTCTAATTAATAATGACCACTCTTACCTCACTATGATGTCGGTGTTTTTATTTAGCTCAATTTGTGTTAGCTTTTATTGATAAGGAAACGTGCATGCATGAATATGTGCAGATTTTATCTCTTGTAGTATAGGAATACATGCCAGGACGTGCATGTCAAAGAGAGTCAAAAGCTGCTCTTGGATACAAACCAGTATTTAAATATACAGTGTATAAATAGGTACATCTTACAACAATTCTCTTGGAATTAGTGTCACTGTCAGCTGGGTGAGAACAAAATATGAGAGAAGAAAGCGGTCCTGCGTCATCCAAACTGCAACCTGATAATGATCCAGCTGGATGAGAGTTATCACCAAGGTCAAACTTCACCCATTCTTGGGAAGAGGCCTTCCTTTGGACTTCAGGATTTTACTTCATGCACCTTCAGGGTTGCAGCTGAAGCTGTGCTTGTTGAAATGCAGCAGCAGCCCTAGAAGACTGCTGATAGCATCTAATGATTAAAGTCTAAGCTCTGCTGAGAGATGCCCATGCTTAACAAATGTGTTAGACTTCATAGATGATCCGTCTACCTGGAATGGCTTCAATCCCAAAGTGAGAGAGGAATGAGTTGGAGCATCAGGTTCTCTATTTTAAGCATGGGGTGCTGGGCTGCAATGTCACCTGAAAAGTGTGAGACATGCTCAGATATGCTGCACCTGGAAAGAGTCATTAGTCCCACTTCGTGATTGAGAGTTTCATTTCCCAATAATGCAGCCCTACACATGCCCCACCCACTGAGTGACTGAAATCCAAGTGGTTTTGAGGTTTGCACAGATTCTACATTCTCATCCTGTGCCCAGGGATATTTAGTCACCTGTAAATGCATCTCTACATGTTTAAGTTGTTTTCCAAGATGAAATTAAATAGAAACACTATATTTGTGATTTCGTGTATTGCTGGAACATTTACACAGAGTTTAATGAAGACAATCTTTTCTGAGGGCTACATCTTCTGTTCCTTTGTGAGGGGATTTTTGAGGTAAACACTATCATTATTAAAGGATTATAGAACAACAAACTATTTTATTTCCTAATCTCAAATCTGATAGGAATTTGCTATTGAATGTTTGCACTAATGCCACAGTACGAATGGTTAGGTGCCTGAAGATGAGATCATGGAGAACTTTCCCAAAGGTAATGGCAGATGATGGCACAGCTTGGGACAAAAAAAATGATTAAAAACCTTGGAGAAAATAAGACTACAAGGGGGGTGTTCTGTAAGACTGACTTGAGGAGTGCTTCTCTAACAGTGTAGATGTAACAAGCTGTGAGGGATCACCTGCTTCCTGTGCTTGGCAGTTTGTTGAGGGAAGGGAGTTCCCCCACAGACCATTTGCTGAACCCTTCCCCTCACCCCAAAAGATAAGGATTGTTTTGTGAGTGGATCTCCTGTCTGGATTTTGCTCTTTTATAAGAATATTTCAGCTCCAAATCATCTTTCACTGTTGCACTGTTTTCTAAAATCTTAAGTGGGAGATACTTCTGTTTAGTCACAAGAGCAGGAGTTGCATCTATAGTCCACCATGGCAAATCTTTTCAAAAATGGTCTTATAAACAAACCTCTTGTTTCTTCTGTGTGCAGTAACACTGCCTGCATCCCATGCTGACAGAACGGTTGCTGTCCTTAAACTGCCTTGCACTGACTTTCAAGTACTGAAACGTTCTCCACAAGACCATACTTTGAGCATGATGTATTTTGAAAAAATTATCAGCAACTTGTTTTGCTGTAAGAACATAAGTTCTTCCACTGACTTTTTCAAGGTGACTTTTCTTCTATTAATATACTTACTTCTATTAATATACTTACTCCATCAGACCTATGGACTCTTGCCTCTCCTGTTTCTGAAAGTAATGTGTAGCTTGCTGATTCAGGGAACAGAAAGAGGAACTTTGCCTCCCTAGGATATTGGCAGCAAATCATGGAACACTGGGCCCTGGTGTTGTCAACCAGCCATGGCAAACACTTCTTGGCATTTGCCACTTCTTTTATTTTAAAGCTATGAGTAGTTTTAAAGCAGATTTTTTGCCTGTGTGTACCTATGGCCCTGGGTTCCTTGTGCACGTGTAGAGTATATAGCTGTGCATATAGCTGTGGCACCACAGATCAAGTGATATATACCAGATACAAATGTGTTTCCTTGTAAATAAGCAAAAGAAACTTTGAAAAAGGAGTTTCTGTTCACTAGATGTCAAGACAGTGATGTAGAGAGCCAAACAGGTTCAGAAACACAGGAACAAACTTGAATGACATACACACCCTCCTTATTTTGCAGACAGATAATACTGACTTCTTTTTATTTTCCATTTCCAGATTCCTATTATCAGCCAGACTGAAAAAAAAAATCATGTCAAAACACATTGTGTGAAAAGGGTTGTTCTTGTGATTTTCTGATCAGGAAGGCACTAGGCTATATCTGAAATCTAAAAATAAAGCTTATATTAATTACAGGGCCAGCCATTATGTTGAAGATAAAAATGTTTGGGTAAATTTCAAATAGTCTCTTGTGGGTTTCAATTTTGTTTGGGCTATTATGTCTAACAAGGTTCATGGACTGCTTTATAATAATTTTTATACTGTTGTGGCTCTGCATAGTCTTGTCAGATATGAGGCATAATCAGTCTGTGCGGTTTGTAACAGCAAAGCCACTAGCTTCTAAACTGGAATTAATATTATGATACTTCCCATGCATTTTAGAATTCATCTTTTATCTCTTTTGTATTACTTGCAAAATAATAAATGGGGAAAAAAAAAAGAGAAGAATACAGACACCTAACTACTTAAGCTATGTAGAGTTGCAAACTTGAGATAAAAGGAGGTCATCTTACAAGTATACTTTCACACATTAAATTTTGTCCTGCAGGTGTTTACTCTTGTAACAGGTCCACATTAGTTTTCAAAGTAAAGTGTGAATCTTGAAAACTTCTGACTTGGCTAGTATTACGTCTCCAGTCCAGTTTTCAATGTCTGGACACATTTAGAAATTACTTCAAAGCTTTTCAGCTCTCACAATCCATATTTTCTATTGCTAGCAAACATTCATGAAGCTACAGCTTGGCTCTGAAACTCTTTGGTTTCTTTTGCACTGCCTGTTTTCTCTCTTCTGCTATTTCATGCAGCTAAATGCTGTGATAGCTCCATGGCATGGCAAGAGGTTGGGAGTCTGTGTCAGAGCCTAGGAGTGCATCCTTGTCTGGTCTCACTTCAGAGTGCTGTTCACTTGTGCATCTGTACTTTCACAGGTTTGTAGAAAGTTAGTTTCCCAGCAGCTTTCTCCTAAGTTCTAAAGAAAGACAAGTAAGACCCCACTGGGTAATGTGTTACTGTTTGGAATCCAGTGAAAGATCTATTATTTATATGCTTTTAAAAAAAACTTTAGAGACGTGCCCATGATAATTATTTGAAAATACAGTCAATAAAAACAGACTAGAACCAACAGCCATCCCTCAAAATATGACTAATTAAATAGATGACACTAAGCAGATGAAGAATTTGCCAAACATACTGAACAGCCCCTTTCAAGCTGTGGATCTAACACAAAAAGCTTCCTGTAATATATATATGTACATATTTATATATGTATATATACATGAAAAGGCAATAATGAAGGTGGTGCCATTAGCATTTAACCCCATTCAATTAAAAGAGCTCATCTGCATTTCATAGCCTTGATTGGTTTTTGCTGTCTGGAACCCTTTGTCAACCTGACACCTTGTGAAACAGTCCTTTATAGAGATCCTGAATTGATGTAAGATGTTTCTAGTTTGGAGCAGTGACATTTTTCTTTCATAGAAATAAGTGCATGAGGACAAGAGCAAGGGCAAATCGCCCGAAGGCTGGGCAGCATTTAAGAATAAAAACTGCCCAGAAGCATTCCAGCATTATTTCTGCCTCTTTCCTCTTTAAGCAACTGTCATGGAAACAGCTTGATGGTATTTAGAAAGAGAATTTAAAATAAATCTTTTATTTCCCCTGGAATTACTGAAGAAATATTAAATTATGTTTCAAAGGAGTTCAACATGTTTAGGTTGCCTTAAATTTTAAAATATACAGGGCTCTTTCTACTTAGAATATAGCATCTCTTTCAAGCTAACATGTTGGTCAATTTCCTGGATGTGATGCTGCAAAAATATGCTACCTCTCTTTCTAACTTTCTGCCGACATTTATTTCAGTAATATGAGCCAGGGTTTTTAAATATTTCACCCTGTCAAGAAACCTTTCCTTTTCCTCTATTAGAGTATTCATTTTCAAGGTGGTTATTTTCCATTTGAATGCTCTTGAAACCCATCTTTTTGGGAAAGGCCAGCATGGAACTGTAGGGGTCCCTTAAACTCATTTTGAGAAAGTAAATGATATGTTGACTTTGCACTGGCCTTTGGCAGATGGGCAAATTCTACCTTCTCCATCAACTCTTGATTTATAAAACATTTTTCCAGTGTTTTAAGGCACTCAGGCCTAATAGTGGATGTCTTATATTTTGTTTAAAACCAGGTAGATCACTGAAGAATTGCTAAATAATTCCCCAGTGGTTTGTATTTTTTTTTTACAAGGCAGTGAACAGGCATATTTCTGCAATCAGGTGTGGCTGAAGCCATCCCTACCGATGTATGCACACTTGGCCCTGGGGCATTTGTTGAAAGGAAGCCTTTTCACATCCCCTCCTTCCTCCTTCTGTCACTGTGCTCCAGAGGAGGGAGGACAGCTTTGCTCCACCAGGGACCCACGTGGAGATCCAGATCAACTCCTTTTTTCACGCTGGTTTTACCTTGCTCTAGATTTTCCTTTTTAAATTGCTAATTGATAGTCATGGATCCTTCTGTTTATCTTTATTGAATCAACAGAGCTCCAGAAAAACTCTCTGACTTCTTGCAACCTACAGGCTGCAGCTGACAAGCACCTTGATACAATCCAGCTCCCTCTAGCTGTGAAGACGGTGTTGTCTTGAATACTGAGGAGGAAGAAAAGCAATAAAAAGAAAAAAGTTTGAAAAAGAGAGAAATTCAGCCTGTTTTAATCCTCTCAGAGCTCAATCTGTAACGCAGTGTATGGGGACTTCTGTTCACAAATCCTGTTAGCAAACAACAGGATTTACGTATGAAGTTCCCATGATACCACTTTCAAAATTGTTCTCCTTATGATTTCGCTCTAGCAACATCAGTTCACAGTTTACAAGAATTACTCATAGAAAAAAAATCTTTTGGGAATATCAGTAGTGCTTTGCCACTTTACAGTCTTTTAAAAATAGCTGTCTCAGAAGAGAGTTATCCAACTTCTAACACTCTCTGTCATCCGTTCTCTGAGTGAGTGCTTTCCATTTCATTTCTCTGTGTTCCTGTGCTGATTTCTGAAACTAGCTTGTCCCCCTCCATTCACTTGAATAAAACACTTTTTTTTCTGTTTATACAAATATTTTTTCAGATTCTAAACCCAGTTTTCTTATGTATTTATGAGAACTGGTCAAAACCAAGTTGTACCAAAACTGTAACTCAGTGAGGTTGATGGGAATGTTATGGAAAACAATGCTTATCTTTACTGATTAATTTTCATATTTAACTGCCATTTGGAGTTTCTACTCTCTTCAGCTAGAACCACTCCCTTTAAAATTTAAAATAATATGAAAATGTGAAAAATTCTTGTTTCTTTGATATTTGTTTATAGAATGCTTTGCAATAATTCTCTAAATCAGTGTTTTCCTGTCAACTAAAAACATGCATGTAACTTTTTCTGACAAAACCTCTTTTTCACTTTATTTATTCATCTTTTGTACATGTATCACTGCTTAATCCATTCCATTTCTTCTTGTTCTGAACAGAGAGCATATGTATGACAAGAAATTACATTAAAAATTGCTGTGTCTTATACATCATGAGTTGGCACCGAGCCAAGCCGACAGGATCTCTGTAGCTATAAATAGCACAGGAACAGTGGAATTGTTCCCCCATATTGTACTAGTATGGTCCACAGGAGTCAACATTCACCAACAATTACTAACTGCCAGGGAATACTGAAGTGGTGAAAGACGGGAAGTACTGTTGTGTTAGCAGGCAGGAGATCTTAGTCTCAGGTCAGCTACTGATTTGTTACCTTTACTTCTGATTTATGAGCAGTCTTGTTAACACACCTTTACTGACATCAAAGGTGGCAAAAAGCCAGGAATAAATGATCAGTGTCATCCAGAACATTCTACTCCTGAGCCACCACACAGGGGACCATGTGGTTACTCTAGTATTGAGTGTCCAGGCCTGAAAGCACCGGGGTCAGCTTCTTCCTTCTTTCAAGGGCACGTTGCAATCCTGACTAGAAATCCAGGTACTGAGTGAGAAAACCAGGCAGTTCTGGTAGTGGTGGTGACTTAGGGCAGATTTCGATGAATGGGGATTGTACACATATGGGTTTTCTAGCTGCCTTGGGATGTATCTAAGCCATGACTACGATCTGAGTTTTGCTGTGGGGCACTCGCTTTTGTACTTGAATACTCACAGAGTAAGGGGCACCTTAAACAAATTAATGTTATAAGCATTATAGTGTATTTTAGCTGAAACAAACCCAAGGCATTTCTAGGAAAACAAGCTGGAGCAGTAAATCGTAGAGAATCTCATAAATGTAAATTCAGTGCCCAAGGCTTAACATTTACTTATTCTACCTCCTCTTTCTTTTTTCTTTCTTGTATTTTTCACTTCTCCAAGCAACACTTCATGCTAAGTTTTATAGCATATAATAAATTTTCTTCAAGCCAATAATTAACTTACATCTGGCTAATACATCTTGCAGAATGATAGCATGGAGCTGCTAACATTACCTTAGGAGAACATGGTAATGGCCTGTTGCTTGAGGTTGGGATGGAGTTTATAAATTTGACTATGCCTTCAGATTAAACATATTAAATCTTGCTTGTAGGGGAACAGGTATGAATATTTAAACAACTTAATGCACTGTTGAATCTATTTAGAGGTCTATTATGAAGCCCAGTACATATATAAGGTGTTCTACCATTGATGGCAGTCTCTGAGCTCACAGCTACCTGCGTTTGATTGATCATGAGCCCCTAAAAAAAAATTTAATGCAGATGCAGGATATTTTTATTATTGAAAGCTCATAAAACATTTAACAGTTGTTGTTGCCTAGATTTACAGAGGTTTTTGTAGGGTAAGAAAGGCTTCTGATAAAGAGGGGCAGCATGGAAGGTGGCAGAATTCTACAACCAGACGGATTATTTGATTCTTACTGGAGCTGATAGTCTTGAATGATAAAAAGAGTTATTTTAAGATGTAGAACCCTTCCACTGTTCATTATTTCCATGGAACAATAAAACCCCAACTCATTCATGACCAGCAGTTTGTAACAGAAAGTGTGAAACAATACAGCTGAAAAGGAAAAACTTTTGAATTACCATTTCCATTTCAAGCACTGGAACAGCATTAAAATACTCTTCACGTTGCTTTCATGGCTTCTTATACAGCTGATTCCTTCAGATGACCCCTTTCCTTGAATGATCAGAAATGGAGAGAATGTCTGATATGCCAAAAAAGTGCTTGAGAAATTCAGAAATTTTAGAAGTCTCCTTGAAACATTGATAGCTGAGAGATGCTGAGTGAGAAATAACTTAGAGCTCATTCAGAGTTAAACTTCAGTTTAACTGATGTTTTATATTTTATTGTCAGTCTTATAATTTCGTCCATAAAACACTAAAAGTTTCTTTGTGAACAGTTTGTGCGTGTCTAGGTTTTATTCTCTGTAATGTCAGTGCCAGGCCTCAGGAGGGGTCGGTTGGAAATTTATGGTTGCTGCTCTGTGAGGAGCACCAGTCATGGGCCACTTTACTAACCAGGTTTTTTTCCAGAAGCTGCAAGAGTCCTGACTTTGTTTTCTTTCATTGTGCTATATGACTACTATTGTATCTTTTCTTGTAACATTGTGAATCAGGAGCCAAAAGTGGGGAGTTTTCGTTTGTTTGTTTTTTGTTCAATGCACCATAGACCCAATACAGCAGATCTGATCCACCCACACAGTTTTCTAGTAGGAGAACATTTATCCTCAGTAAGATGAGTCATCCTGCTTTTTGCTTTTCTCTGGGATTGCTTGCTTTATTTTATTTTTTGGGGGGGAGGTGTTCTTATTTATGCCGAGTTCAAACCCAAAGGAAAGGCTTACACTTCACTCCTGGTTATCATCTTGGAAAGGCAGTAGAAATTATAAATTTCTGGTATGGAAGAAACTCAGGAGATTAACTGATAAAATAACATTAAAATTGGAAATTAAAAAAAAATACATTTTTTTCTCTAGGTGAATATGGGTTCATATTCAATGAGATAAACTTACAATGTAAAACAATGGAAATCTAAGCCTGCACCTGTATGTTAAGTTCTAAAATCTCAGTTAACCACAGAACTTACATTACTATTAAAATGTCAATACTATGGAAATAAAAGTACACAGAAAGAGATTACTATTGTACACTAGACTCATTAGATTTTTTCATAGGCTTTTGTGAGGTGGAGCATTCTAAATAAAATATATTCGGTATCTGCTGTTTCATATGTGGAGATAATAAAACTAGGAATTTCAGGTTGCAGTTTTTAAAAATAATAACTAGAAATAATAATATTAATCACCATTATCATCATCAGTGGCTTACTGTTAATAACTAGTAGCATTACTGAAAAAAATTTTGTTTGTTTCCAGTATGAAGGAGCTGTGGAGCACTGAGAGACCCTACAGATGAGAGCCCTGAGGGTGAAGGAACAATAAATAGCAATGTTCAACCTAGAAAACTAAATAACGGACACCTAACTGATACTTAGACAATTTTCTTCACTTTACAAACAACTCAAAAGGGCTGTATAATTTTCACAATAAGAAAAAAATGGTCCATTAATTAGGTCAGCAAGAGTTTTAAAATTAATGTAGCGTGTTTCTGCAGGGGTGAAAAAATAGCCATTTTAAGCCTAATGATAACAAGAATTCCTCCACATTAGGTGCCTGTTCTCACATCTTATACAGAGCTTTCTGATCTTAGATTTATTTCATTATTGTATAGAATTGAGAAATGTAGAGAGTGTTTTACTGGTTTCCAAATTTTAATAGTTATAATTATTCTTTCTCTCTCTTTAAGGTTGGATCTATTTTCTTTGCAAATATTTCTCTTCCTGTCTTCTTCTCTGTCTTTTGTTTTGAAATTGCAGTTTATTATTTTCTTTCTGAGAATGCAAGAAGCATCATATACAGCAGAAGCTTTACTGTATGTACACAAGATGATGTATAGAAATATAAAATGTGAGAAATGGACAGAACAATGACAAAGTGACCTGTAAATCTGTATAGAATATCTGCCACAGACCTGGGAAACAGCCAAAGCCATAAGACATATATCTTCTCTTGTAACCTGATTAAAACACTGATGTCAAAAATCTGCTCTCAGAAACAAACAATGATTTTCTTTCTGTTGGTGTTGTGTGTTCATTGCAGAACCAAAAATTCCTCTGGCATCAGCGCAAGACCCTCACTTGGAAGGGTGCACATCAAACCTGAGGGTTCTGATGGCTTTGTTTGAGAGGAAGATGCCATGTTCATCTGTACAATCATGATGACTCCTTTGGAAGCACATATATACACAAACCCAAGCTTCCCCTCTTCCTGAAATGAAGTACTTTGTCAACTTTTGTTTCCTCTAGCTCTGGGAATTTTATTTCAATGCACTGGATATGCCAAAAGTATGTTTAATGAGCAGAGTGTGCTGCATCCAATTCCAGCTCCTACATGATGGACTGGTAGTTCAGAGACATGCTCTGGTATCCATGGTACTGTAACAGAGTTGGTCCCCTATGGTTCAATGTTGAAAACCTTGTTTATATCTCTGTGCCTTCCTTTCCCTTTCTGCAGCATGAGTGTAATAATACAGGCCATTTTTCATTAATTGTTTCAGAAGAGCTCCTCTATTTCCAGGTTAATAATCTCTTGCTGTAAAGGATAAATATCCTAAGTGCTCTAACATCCCCTGACTCTGACTGCCTTGAAGCTGGCTGTGCCATTCAGTTAGTAGGATCCAATTTTCTTTTTAATTATTAATGTAAAAACACTGGGAAATATTTGCTGACCCTTGGGATTAGTTTCCTTCTTTTACAGCCTAACCCTTCAATTTTAAGCATGAAAAAAGTCCTTTCCCAAACTTGCCTATGTGAGTGAGAACCTGAGAATCTGGTCTCCAGCCCTTTGAAACAGTTAATCTGACTTGGCACTCAGCTGTTTTACCTTTGTCTTAGCCGAGAGCGTAATTGCAAACAAAGCCGTTCGGGGATCATCCCACTTCCTCAAGTGAGGAGAGCAGCCAAATCTGTCTTACTGAAAGCAGAATGATATCCTTTAGAGATTACAAACAATATCATCTTTCTGATGTTTAGCTCTTCTCTTTTTCATGTAGGAAAGTGGCAACAACATTCAAGAGACAGGAAAGGATTTTTCATAAGGGATTGTGGAGGTTTTTGCAGCGCATATCTCTTGTTTTTGCACACTAATTTCCATAACAAACTGTGCTTGATTCTGTTCCTGTTTATATCAGTGACAAAACTCCCACAGATTTAAGATGGAACAGCACCAAACCCTATTTTGCTGATGGTTTGAAAGAAAAATCGTATTTTCTCCTAAGTTTCATATATGATTTCTTGTCCCCTTCCTTTCACTGCCTCTTGTCTACAGGCATGGAGACCTTATAGGAGCTTATTTTATAATATCCCTGTTACTGTCACGGCAGCAAATTACAATGCCAAAGTCCCAAGGACTTTATTGTTACAACTCACAAACATCTCCCAGAAAAGAAGGATTCTACTAAATTTCACTGAAGGCATAGGACAGATTCTGAGGAATGGCGTGAAGAAAGAACAGTCTGAGTCTCTGCATGTGTTTTCTACTCCTCCCTTGTCTGCTTGAGCAACCTTTGGTCTTCAGAAACCGTTAAATCATTTTCCTGTGCCCAATATTTCCTGTTGGAAAATATGCCAGAAAATGCACCACTCAAAACTCCCTCTTACCTAAATGTCAAATTGATGGTTCTACGGTCACAATTAATTTTTTTTTGTGGTTTATCATGGTTCCTGCAGGGAATCTAGCCTCAACTATCAGCACCACAAGGAACAGCTGTAAATAGTTCATCATAGGAAAAGCCACTAGCCTGCAATTCACACCTGCAAGGCAGGGAGTGTGTATAAACATCCCTGTACAAGTCGCTGCACTGACTATACTTCAAAAACTCTTATGTTGCTTAAAAGAAGGACCTAAATTCATATAGACATGATATGTGGGAGGTACAGTAGCTTCATGTTTCCTCTGCAGAAAGAGTTCCATGGGAACATCATACCTTTAATTTTTAAACTAAGCTCCCAAGCAAAATCCTTATGATGTTATGAGTCCTATTGGCTGAACAAGGTGTGATTTCTCTGTTCAATTTTTTTCTATACAGAAAAATTCTTGTAAGAAGGTTAGTATAAGAAGAATAGGTTTTTCTCACCAGTATGAGTTGTGTTAATGAGAAAAATTAGTTGCTTTTTCAAAAGTATGAGTTTTCTCACTAACATAACGTGTGTCTTTATTTTACAGAACAGCAGTAGAAGGTGAACAGTGATGACAGCCATTCTTTGAGCAGCGTTTGAAGAAGAATGATTTCTAAATCCATGTTTCAATGTTTTTAAGCTAGAAGTACCTTTTTAAAAATGAGGTTGATCTAGTATAATTCATATAATATAATCCATATTACTGTAACCTAATTTAATTTTAAATTAGATTGAATATATAGACAATCTTTACAAGGGTGTTCATGCAGAAATTCAATGAGAAACCTCTGCTCCAGAAAATATTTACTGTGCAGATAAGCCATTTGATACAGACAAGTGACCGTGGAGTGACTGAGTGGGTGCAGCAAGCCACCTCTGCAGTCACACACCTGCACACATCATTATATTGAGCATGCTGCAAGATGAAAAGTGTTTTCTTAGCTTGTGGAAAAGGTGATGTAAGGTCATGCATTTAAGCTGCAGTCAGCGAAGCAGGGAGGCTGAGAGATACACATACTGTCTGGCACTGTGATTTGACTGAAGATGAGCCCAGCCCTAGTAACAATTGCTAGAGATTGTGTGGCCATCACCCTGAAATCTGCAGTGTTATTACATTTTGTGTATTTGCCTTCATTTTTCCTCTGAACTGAACAGAACTGTAAAGGGCCAACAGCTTAGAAGATGACCTCTGAAATGAAGTAAATGTAATTTAAACTGGGTTATTCTGGACTTTCCAGTGAAGAAGTATTTACTGAGGAATTCTGTAACTACTCCTTTCTGCCAATTACCTAAATAAGACTTGGAATTTACACAGCTGGTGTCTTCCATGCCCGCAGCCATGTGGGGAGAAATTTCCTACTGCTGGTTTTGCTGACGTGTGAAGACATAAGTTAAAACATTTAGGAGATGTTTTCTCCATGCTCCAGAAAAAAAAACCCAAAAACCTCCAGGTTTTTGTCTTTTGTTAGGGTTTTCTTTTTTTTTTTAATTTCAAGATTAATTTTCACACAACAGATCAAAAGAAATTCTCTCACCCTCAGAGTCTGAGAACTGTAGCAGCTAGGCTGAGAGACTTAGCAAAACAAAGAAAAGCACAACAGACTTCAATTTAGCAGGAGATTTCAAATTACAGGGACAATTGCCAACAGCTAATCTTTTATTTAGTTAGAGCTGGCTTCCACCCTAGCTTGTTACAAAACCATGTCCAAGGGTTCTGAATGATATGCCAAGGAGATTTGAGGTCTGTCAACACTAGTCTTGTTTCAGGGTTGACCATGCAAGAATTAGAACAGAATTCTGTGAAGAAAGGTATTCATGTAAAATACAAGCAGTCAAAGCAAAAGGAGATGCATTGCCTTACTGAAGGGGTATTGGCAAAGGCTAAATTTTAATTACACTGGTTTCCTAAGGGGCCCAGCATTTCCAGTGCACAGAAATTGGATACAAATGTAGATGATTGGAGCAGTTAAATTATTCTTTGATATCTGTCTTCCTGAAGCATCTCCACCTACTCATTCCATACTGCCTCCTTACGGCTTCCTTATTTTGTGCCTGGGAATGATCTGTGACATTTCTCAAGCCGTCGTGGTCTACTTTGTGCAAAAAATGAGCACAGCCCAGACCATGCGGAGTTCAGCAGATGAAGAGAAATGGAGAAGGTGGAAACACATTAAGAGAAACCCACAGAGTCATTTTTCTGCAGTGAAGGAGAAGTTGTGAGGGAAGGAAAAGGTATTTGTCTGTTCTCACATCTTATTAATAAGGAAGAACTGTGGAAAGAATGTAGGGTCTGTTTGCACTTTGCAGTCCAGTAATGCTGAAAGACAGCCAAGTTAGTCATGGAGGTAAAAGCAGGAGTAAAAGCAGAGTTGTGCTGTGCCCAGAATAAATTGAACTGTTAAGAAATAATGAGCCCTGGTGGAACTTGATGCTAATGTAGCTATGGTACCCCCAGGCCAGAGCTAGTATTTCACTGAACATACTCATATTAATCTGTAGGAGATCCTTAAATGTGGAGTTTGCTCAATGAACTGGAATAATTAGGAGAATAGATAACAAGAAAATTAATCTCTTTTGCTGTATGAAACAGAATGTATGTCTGGCTGATGCTGCAGTTAAGCCCACCTTAAAACTTTTCACATGTACCTGACTCTAGCCAGCCATCCAGCAGATCCTGTTTTCAGAGTGCTGTCTGATACCTCCATACTGGGCCTCCTTCTGATGTGGTTCCCAAATTCATATTTCTTTTCTCTAATCTGATTAAATCCTTTGGGATAACTGTTACGGGTGGGCACCCAATATCATTTCGGTGAAGTGAGCTGGAGAGTGTGAGATGGAGAAGCTCAAATGGAATAAATTGCAGGTAGGGAAAGGGTGTTTAAAACCAGCCTGGTGCTAAAGTTGCAAAACAGTTGTGTGAATAGTGGGATGGGCAAATACAAGCTTTGAAATAGTAGGATATTAGGAGATTACAGAATATTGAATCATTCTGTTCAGATTTATCTTGGTTTAAATTTCACTGGTGTGATTATAGGCAAGGTCAGGCTTTTGCATCAGGATGCTGAGTTGGACTCAATGATACTGATATTTCCTTTCCAACTCAGCGTGTTCTATGATTCTATGAAAATGGGTAATCATGCAAT
The DNA here is from genome assembly GCA_013397115.1 of Edolisoma coerulescens. Lineage (NCBI taxonomy): Eukaryota > Metazoa > Chordata > Aves > Passeriformes > Campephagidae > Edolisoma > Edolisoma coerulescens. Next base: position 2,938,484 of record VWZW01006867.1, read on the forward strand.
GAAGATTTACCTTAGAATTTGGGACAGACGCTGTGTAAATGCAGGGTTAGAATTTATATTAGGATTTATCTACCTCTGCATAACATGTCACCCTTGCAATTATTCGTTTCTTCAAAGCCCCATTAAACGAACAGCTTTTATGATTTATCGCCTGTGTAATAAACAGTGCTGGAAATCTGAAGGAAATTTGTTGGCAAATATAGACCAACTGAAAGCTCACCAAATTACCCAAAAAGTTGTTTTATAATTAGAAGTAAATTGCTACTTGATAAGAAGAATTCCTCCTACACCTGTCACCAACATAAGAAACACACAGAGTAACTCTATCGCTGAAAGACTCGGAGGGTTGGTAACACTGCTTCTCCCCCTAAAGGGAAGGGTCAGAGGGCTGCTTGATTTACCAAGAGAGGAAGAAAAGGCCTTTTAAAAACTTCTCGATACACAAAACTCCTTCCTCTCTTACAAGCAGATCAAGTCCGGAGTCTACTATATGGCTATGTGGCAATATTTGTGAAATGTGTTCTAGCATCAGAGGACTCTCATGTCCACACATTTGAGGAATGTGTGCTGTACTATGATACTATCTGTCTGTGAGGACAGTAGAGATGCAGCAGTTAAGGCTTTAAGGCTCAATGAACTGACACTTCTGTAAAACCAGTTGTCAGAGAAAACCCAGCACTTGGCAAAAGAAATTGTTAAGGCACACTGGTTACCCACAACATGACTCTGGGAGAATTCCATTTTGTGCATCTGCCAGCTGGGCATCTCAGCTGTGACATTCTGCCCACAGAATGAGCCATTCTGGTGGAATTAAGTGATTCCCCAATATCTAAAACACCTTGAGAACTCAGGAGTCAAGTCCTTAGCTGATGTAATGAAGGATTGCTGCATTGCTGTGTCTGGAGCTCTTGTCCCCCAAGGGTCTTGCTCCCCAGGCAAGCTTGTTTTTTATCATAGCAATGGGAAGATTCTAATTTTTTTAAATAGGTGGCTGTTCTGTGTAAACTCTGAATTTTATTTGTAATTTATGGTATGGCTCACCTCTAAAACCACCCCTGGAGAGTATAATTGGAGTTCCTTCTGCTGAAGCATTTGGCTTAGCTATATTTTCTCCTGCTGTTCAGCTTAGTGATGCATTTCACTGTGAAAGTCTTGTAGTCACTTATTCCCTTCTCAGGTGACCATCCTTCGCGGGAAAGCAACCCGAACACCACATAGGAACACTCAGAACCGATGTGAAGCCTTCACTGGAGACTGTACACATCAAGTTAACACTGAAAGGACATACATATTTTATGAGACAGGCTTTTGCATAAGGAGAATGAATGAGATTTTTCAGAAGCAATGAACATCTGGTGCCAGATGAAGATGCTGTGGCTTTAAATTTTGTTAAACTGTGATGTCTGAACAAAATATACAGTAGTTATCAAAAAATTATCTGGAACCTGTTTAACCATAAAGTGGGATGGGATGCCAGTTTTCATTCTAGGTATTTAGTCATTAGAATTTTTCAGCAAGGTTTGTTTATTATATTCCATTATTCTCTAGGACAATGTGCAACTTCTTTTTCTTCTTCTCCCCAGGTAGTATCTGTAACATCTTGGTTTATATCAGGCTTATATAATAACTGTGTAGCAGACACCTCAAGAGCAACAGATCAGGCGTACTTTGATTCAAGATCATCTGGAATGGGGAACAAAAAAGAATTAAATTGGCATAAAAGAGAGAAGCACATACAAAATAAAGTGACATTCTTACACATTTTTTTCTAGTTCATTTCTAGAAAAATGGAAATAAAATTGAGAGGTGTTTTTCATACTCCTAATAAGCCTTGGAACATATCCCTAGAGTGTTACCAAAGGGTAGGAAAACACTGAAATTTTCCATTCTGATTTTCCTGCAACGACAAGGAACTAGTGGAAATTGAAGTATTTTTATTATAAATGATTAAATGATCATGTCTTCCATATCCCTCTCTGACTCCAACAACTCTCCGTAAGGATAAGACTATTGAAAAGGAATTGGGATCTCAGTTTATGGGGTTTTCTGCTTGACTGCTGATCAGAATGTGAAACACAGGAGTAGGAAGGAGGAATGACTTGAAGCAAGATTCGAGGTGATACCTCAAATGTAGCACTGGTGTGTGTCAGTTGTACGTTATTACTGGTGAACTAAACAGTTTCATCAGCTGGAAGGACAGGCTGAAGATATGACCAGAATCTTCATGTCCAGCTGGAACTAGCTTGGAAACAATAAGGAACAGTTTTCACCTTTGCCTTTGTATGATAGGGAGCTGGGAATAAACATAAACCCAAAATATTCCATATAGTTAAGTAGGCTTTGGCTGTCAGTAATATCATGTGTGATACCAGTCTGAGAAATACATAAGAAAAACACCATCTTCTGCTTCCCACATCTATAGCTTGGATACAGGTTCTCCAGGGCTTTTTTTCATTCACTGGAAGAAATCAAACTCATCAAAACTGAAGGCAGAGAAATTGAAAAGTGATATGATAACAGATATTTTCTGAAACAAGATGCCTCTCAATGAGATTCATTATTAAATAAGTTCATTGTCAAATGAAGTTCATGGCTAAATTCTCTCTGAAAGAAATTTTAGTGCTCTCCTTCTGATTAGATAGAAAGAAGCTGTTGGTCAGCACTTCAGATTAACAATCCAAATAATAATAATAATAATAATAGTAATAATAATAATTATTATTATTATTACTACTACTACTATTTTAAACCATTAAGATTAATTCTTCAAACTCCTATCCTTTGACAACATTATTCAAGATTCCAAAATGTGCAGGCAAAGTATTTAGCTTTTTTACAACAACACTATTTATTATCCCTAAGTTTTCATGAAAGATCAATCTACATCATTTTAATAACTTCTGTTCTCTGTTTTATTCCCTCAACATCAGAAATTTTAATGATGCTTCTGCTCATATTGCTTTATGATTATTCCCTCTTCAGTTTGGCACATACGGTATTTCACTTCTCGGATCGGCTTTGTTTACACTCTGTGTTTTCTGCACTTTTTGGAATGTGCAAATTCTTTCAACTGGATTTAAGTAAAATTTCTCCTGGGTTCAGCAGAGGGGCAGCTCCTTTCTCAGATGTACATTAGGAGCCATGAGTGATGTGGATTTCCACTGCCTGCAGCTTAATCCTCTATCTTCTTCAGTGTAATAACAGTAGATTATTTTTTTATCAATGGTATTTTAGTCAAGTTTTAAGTTCTCTTTACTGTTACAAAGTCTTTGAGAAGGATTTTCATGTACGTTTATAACTGAAATGCAAGCAGATGAACTTCAAATCTTGCTATGAATCTGGTGCCTCACCCCTCTGCATCGAAAATCCATTATTCACTACAGTTATTTAAAAATCCTCTTTTTTTCAGAAGCAATTATGACTTTTAGGGCATGTGTCTCATTGACCTTTAAGGTGCCACAAGCAAGACTAGTTCTCACTGTTTCTGCACTCTGGGCAAAGAATTTCCATATTCCCACAGTAAATTGGGAGCTACGATGATATGTTAGTATTTAGTGTCTAATTCACTTTAGAAATGTTGTCTTCCTGGTTCTTCCATCTGTCTGGAGTTTATTCAGAAGTTTTCAGCCTCAGTCTTCTAAAACTCACAGCTTTTTTAAAAAGAAGTCAAATCCTTCAGTAATACTATTTATTAAATACTTTTGAGCGCTAGACACCTTTTAGTATGGCACTAGAAGGAGGCGGCTAAAATATGCAGATCTTTTCCAGATAATGCATTGTACATCAATGAGGAACTAGATGCTTGAGTCAGAAATTTTTACTTGAAATAATGTGGTCTGTATAGAGTGGGATGTCAGACTAGTTGTTTACTAAGAACTTTCGGGATTTTTTGTTGTATATAATGCAATATTCACTGACCCAAATTTCAGCAGTAAGAGTGATCTCATTATACTTAGGAAAAAAAAAAGGCTGTGTTATTTTGCCATAGTTGTTAATTCTACATGAACCTTATGCAAAAGAAATAAAATATTTTACTATGATAATTCTGATTTTGATCAATTTTTCGGGCAACTTTATGTGCTGTGTAAACATCAGCTAAATTCACCAATGCAAGAGAGGACAAAAATTGCATAGGAATGGTGTTGACCCTGCCATAAGAATTTTAATCCTAATATGAGGAAAAGTACCTCTTCACTTTATTCCATCTTGCACTAGTAATGTCATGCACCATAAATCAGGCTTACTGGTCTGTGAATTAGAAGATCCGCAAGCATATCCTGACAGGAGATTCAAATGGTCCAGAGAAAATTGTTTTCAGCCCTATACCAGCAGAAAAAGAGAAGAACACAAAGAATTCTATGAAGAACCTCTGGTTGACTCAAAGTGCCTTATATCAGCACATAATATTATCTCTGCATCCAGTGATGTAGACTATCACTTTTTGCTTTTAGAGATATGAATCTTGTTTGACATGCCCTGAAGTTAGTCACATGGTAGGCTCAGAACCAGGACACAGAACTGCCATGTCTGAAGTGAGACAGCTCTCCTGTCAGGTTTCAGCTTAGTTATGTATGCCATACTGGTACTTTCTGGATTTCCTGTGGTTACTAATAAGTAGAATCAGTGATGTAGGCAGTACCCTTTACCCTCAATTTCCCTTTCCACTAAGCATCTCTTTCCAGGATTTTTCTGTTGCTATTATTGCTCACATTTTGAATAGTATTATGGTGACAAAAGCAATCAAAGCCATGGAGAGAGCTAAGAAAGTTATTTAAATCATGTTTGACTTAATGGATTTCAACAAAGATCCTCCTGAAACTGGGCTGTGAATAACTACAGTACTAGGAAATGTGAAAGGCTTTAAAATGCGATGTTATATAAAACAAACTGGTTACTGACTCCTCCTCATAACAGTGTCACCCAAAATATGGATGGAGCACTAACCATGCATGGCAGTCCCCTGTTGAAAACTGCCAAAAAAGAAAGCATGAGTAAAGAGTAAATGTTAAAAGTCAGCAGCATAAAATTATAAAGGGCAAAATGGGAGCCACACCACTGCCTTACTGTTGACAGCTGCATTGACTAAGCTTTCAGAGAATCATACAATTGTTTAGGCAAGAAGAGACCTTTCAGATCATCTAGTCCCAATCCTTCTGCCATGGGCAGGGACACCTTCCACTAGATCAGGTTGCTCAAAGACCCATCCAACTTGGCTTTGAACAATTCCAGGGACTGGGCATCCACAACTTCTCTGGACAACCTGCACCTCATCACCCTCACAGTAAAGTTTTTCTTCCTAATTTCTAATCTAAACCTAATCTCTTCCAGTTTGAAGCCATTACCCCTTATCCTATCACTGCATGACCTTGTAAAATGTCCCTCTCCAGCCCCATTGTAACCCCCGTTTAGGTGCTGGAAGGTGCTGCAATTGCTTGTATGTGGATGCCTCAGTTGACATCTCCAGATATCTCTATTCATCTTTATTGACATCAGTCACAGAGGAAACCCTGTGGCTATTTATCTATGGACAAAATTTAAGTCAGATGCAAATGATCACCAAGTGAATGTTTTCCAAAATGTCCAGTGTCCCTATTTTCCAAAATCTCTAGGTAGCTACTCCCACTAAAAGTCAAAGATACTCTGATTAATAGTTTCACTTAATTGTTCAACTATTTCACTGGTTAAAATGACCTTCTATCCATTTTGAGGCTTCTATTCACAGCAAAGCTCCCTGGTAATTAAATCCTCACTAAAGAACGTTAATTTATGCACCTATGCTTCCCTTATGCTGTTTGTGTCCCTGCTGCCTCTGCTCTGGCTTCCAGCCAGTTGCTCCTCTCTGGCTCAGGGCACATGCACTCGATTTGTCCCAGAGGCTCCCCGGCAAGAACACGGGCTCCTTTGCCACTCAGTGCCACAAACAGATGAGGACAAAGGTCTTTTGGGGATAGTCTGCCTTTTTGCCCATCCTCCCCATCCCACCAGACTTCTGCCTGCTACACTGCTGAAAATGGTCACCCACCAGCTGAGTGATCCTAAAAAAAATTCCTGTCCGGTTGCAATTACAAAGATGGACATTTAAGTCCACTATCTGTTGTATTTTATGAGACGGAAAGGAAGATCTATGTCCCCAGCAAACTTCAGCTCTGACTGGAAAAGACATCGAAAAAATATTATAGATCTGCATTGTCACTTCATAAGTCAGACCAAAATGTGGTGAAATAAATACCTGCTCTCATCCTCCTCCGCTGAAGCTGTTTTTCATTTTGATTGGTGACTTTAAAAAGCTCATTTCTTAGTTTTCTATTTTACCTCTAGGAAGGTTTTCCATTATGCAGTTCCTATAAATATATGAAAACAGAGATCACAATAAACCAATATATTTACTGAGACTAGAACATTCCTCCCAAATGAAATTATACTGGTGCTATAAACAGCTGAAAATATTTTACTGAGGTATCAACAGCCTCAGGATCTGTATTAATAACAGGCTTGTTAGAGTGTGAAATGTCTCCTGGCTTTTCTCCAGGGTGTTTAAACTAATACACTGCTAAGAATAAGGGAATGGTTTTAGTTTTACTCTCGCTTTGAGACTTTCAAATTTTCATTGACTTTACAGATATCTGTGCTGCTTTGCAGTCATGTAAGTGACAGAAGCATCAAGCCAGAGTCCACACACAGGAACAGGTCTGAAAGATGAGCTGGAAGTAGTAGAGAACATGTGATTATCAAAAGTTATTGAAGGGAGGATTAGGCAACCTATAACACAATGACAAAAACTTCATCCTAACTGTAAGTCTTTTCCCGTTTTTTTTTTTTGGCACCCACATAAATTGAGTTCCTTCAACCTGACATTTAGCAGTTCTAAACAAATTAAAATAAACAAAAAGCAAATCACAAGAAAACAAACAAGTAAAAAAATTTATATAGATCTTTCCTTGTGTTCTGAGCTTGGTAGCAACAATTGATGTATTGTTCCAAAAGCAGATTGGTTTTGTGAGTTGTTTTAGTTCAGGGAGAGGAAATCTGCCCAATTGTCTTTTTGATATTGCATGCAAATTAAAGGGTATAAGACAATCAGACAGCTTTGAAAAGGATTGTGTGGTTCAAAAGATTAAAACAAGTAAAAGGGAATAAATTGCTTAAGCCATGAAATATTGTAAAAAAATCAGTCCATCAAAAGTTCAGATAGAGTGTCTAAAGGAATCCCCAAAAGTGACACATACCAACTCCCTAAACCTAATCCAGAATCTTTATTGGAAGCCTTAACTACTTGATTTGGTATATGCATGACTGCCCCTCTGAGGTGACCAGAGATTGTTGTACAGCCAAATGAAAGCAGGGCTGCTGGGCATGCCTTTGGGAACTGAAGTTGTCTAGCTGACAAAACAGAGGAACATAAAATAAACAGTAATTAAATAAGCTGATCATCTAGATTAACCCCTTGCTCAAACTGGGGGGAAGTTCCAATCAAGACCCAGTTTTCTTTCACTTTTTCAAACTAATTGGCTCAGCATTTTGTGACTGCCTTTGCAATTTATTTGTTGTTTGCCAGTTCTGTCCAGTCATTCTGCAAAACAATTAGTCCATTTGTGAAAAGAATGCTAGCTGTGTCTGTCAGAGTAAGGCATTGACCTGGAAGTAATCTTGAAAGTGGAACTTACTGGTGTCCATGCCTGCAGAAGGAAGCTGTTTAAAGATTTCTATTGACAGATAACAGATGTGAAAGATTGCAGAAGAAGGATCCTGTGTTTTGTGAAATTCAGGACTGAGTGAGGAATCAGCCTCCAGCCCTGTAACCTCCCAGCCAAGATAATACTCTCAGGGCTAACAGTGCCCTCAGAAGCAGTGCGCTGCAAGTGCTGCCAAACTCTGTGAGCCAAAACCAGCATCATAGAAAAAGAAGGTGTAGAATATTGGGTTTGACC